>VOCS01052437.1:0-29062 GCA_007922155.1 Mesoclemmys tuberculata
AAAAAAAAAAAAAGCCTACCCATTCTGGCTGCCTTTTAGGTGCTTTGTTCTGTTCCCTTGTTAGATAGCTGTGTTCTGAGCTGTTTTATCCTCTTTTGTTCTGGAAAATAATTTTTGAAATGTCAAAACTTCAAGCTTCTTTTGTCAAGGCTTAAGCAGTCTTGTTGAACTTTGAAGGAGACCTCGGGATGAGACACATGAACTTTTGATGCTGCCTTAGATGGCTTGACTTTGATCAGCATTTGAGTGTGTGGTGGGGGGAGAAACCCAAACAAAACAATAGCTTGAAGTCTTTGTGGTCCTTGTAGAGCTGGGAAACAGCTGTGTTTGAGGCCAAAAGACATACATATGTAGCTTTGTGCTGAAATGCTCCGTATCAGCCACACACTTTCTTTGCCACTGCCTCAGTCCATTTCTCACAGCCCACGCAGTCAGCCCACATCAGTCACTATTTGATTTATTGCTTATTATTATTATGTATTGATTTATTCTGTGTACACAGCTTTAGAACTGTTGCATTTTTGTTTTGTCCTTCCTTATGCAATCAGACAACATAGTATTAATGACAGCCTAGTCCTGAGCCCTGCAGGGTGAATTCCACTGAATATTGTTGAGTTCTGGAATAAAAGACCCTTCCTTCCTGCATGCTAGCAATCTTTTAGGTCTGGTGGTTAGCACTGGGAATACCCTGATCGTTTTGGTGCCAATGGCTGAGATGGTTGAGGTGAAATCCTGGCACAATTGAAGTGATCGGGAGTTCTGCAAATGACTTCAGTGGGCCCAAAGTTTCAGCCCTACGATATTCATACCTCTGAACATTTCACATGGCTAAAGTGAAGTGCAGCACCACTTAGCTTTGGCCCATCTGCCCCTTTGTCGATGGAGACAGAAGTGTGGATGGGCCAAATTTTGACTGGCATTGCGAGCTAGTGCACAGTGTCACAACACCATTCGAATTTGGCCCCGCCGCCCCACTGTAGAAAGAGGGGTGCTGGACCAAACCTGAATTGCATGGCAACCCTGTGTGCCGAGTCACAGAATCACTCTGCTTGGGGGATGTAGGGCAGAGTACTCCCCGTCCGCTCCCCACGGCTGGCCCTCAGTGCAGGAAATGTTCTGCTTTAACCAGGACAAGTGGGTTTGGGGGTCAGAGCAGGATAGTCCCTCAAAAGCTGGGGAGCCCTGAATATGGTGTCCCACAGTCCTGTAGAGTTCAGTGTTGTCCGCTCTTGTGATTTTTTCATAAGTGTTGAGGTTTCAGCCAGGGCTGGAGCCTAGTCTGGTGATGACGTGAGAAACACCTTCTTGCCTGCCTCCTGGGGCAGACAATCAACCAGAGCTACTGCTGGAAGAGCTCTGTCCCCCTCCACAAAGCCACCCTAAGCCAGCCGCACAGGAGCAGAAAGGGCCCAGCAACTCAAGGAGGTGCCTTTCTTTCTTCTGCCTCTCTCGTCCTGGGAGCAGTGGACAGGATGTCTCCTCTGCTCTCCCTCCGGGCTACACCCAACCTGGGAAGAGGTAGAGAGGGGTAAAGAGCCCCTAGAACTGCAGGAGGGGAGGTGGCACTGAACTGTTGGGTTGGGGGCAGAATTAGTTTCTGGGCAGGGAACAGACATATGTGGGGAGGAGAGCACCTGCCACAGAAGCCAGAAACACCTTGCCCAATACATTTTGGTGAGTGGGCAACACGCACACGCACACACTGAAAATCACAGCTGGGTGAATTGTGACACATGTCAATAGGCAGGACACCTAGCAACCTGCACTATCTTGTGCATGAACCGATCTGTGATAAATACACACATGAATGTGTGGGTTTGTGAAAAGGTCTCACATTATTTGAGAGCAAAGATCCTCCAGTTTACATGGACATTGGCCCGAATTCTGCATGTCCAAAGGGCTGTCATGTTTAGTGTCATGTTTGCGTGTTGCGGTGTACAGTGTTTGCATAAACTTCTTTTCTCTTTTTTTTCTTTCCTGGCAACAGCAAACACACAGTTTCTGGCTGGGTTTTTCAAAGAGCCTAAAATTCTGTGGGTATTGGGTACCTAGTTCCGCTTTCAACCTGTTCCCCATCCACCATTCTCCAATACTGGCAATATGCTGCTATACCTTTGACTACTCTTATTTTTTTTAAACCTAGGTTTATGCCTTTTTATTTCTGTTTTGCTTCTTGGTTACTTTGTGGCTCTAAAATTATTGCCTGTTAATTTAGTTTCCATTAATCTGGGGTTGTCTTCACTTTAAATCAGGGTAGAGAGCTTTTGTGAAAGTGGTGACTTGATGTAGTGTGCTAGTCCAGGAGCTCTCAACTTTTCCAGACTGCTGTACGCCTTTCAGGAGTCTGATTTCTCTTGCAAACCCCGAAGTTTCACCTCGCTTAAAATTTGCTTGATTACAAAATCAGACCTCAAAATACAGAAGTGTCACAGCACACCAATACTGAAAAAAAAAGCTTACTTTCTCATGTTTACCATGTAATTATAAAATAAATCAATTGGAATATAAATATTGTACTTACATTTCAGCGCATCATATACAGAGCAGTATAAACAAGCCATTGTCTGAATGATTTGTTTTCTTTTTGTATTGATGTCACTAGTGCTTTTTATGTAGCCTGCTGTAAAACTAGGCAAATATCTAGGTGAGATGATGTACCACCTGGAAAACCTCTATGTACCCCCCGGGCACATGTACCCGTGGTTGAGAACTGTTGTGCTAGTCCATGTAGTTGCTTAGTCCTTTGGGACAGAGGGAAATATCTGTACAGGTGCCCTCTTGAAATATATCTATGTATTTCTCAAATCCGTCCTTCCTACCAGTTTAAATAAAATGAAAACAGGGGCTAAGATTTTTTTTTAACATACACGTTTCTTATGTTAATATATATGTTTGTGTTTACACACACTCACACAAACGTATCTGTAATTTGCATAAATGTTCAATATGCAAATATAGATATCTTAATAAGTGACCAGCTATTCATAGCTGCCGTGCTCCTAGCAGCACTTATTTCTCATTGACTTTTCCCAGGCCACTTGTTTAAGCACCTAAGTTTAGGCTCCTGCTTTATAAAGCTTGGCTGGTTGAGGCAGGAGGAAGGCGGTTTGGAGGTTTCTTTCTCAATAGGTCTCGATAATCCACATTTAAATGGCCATTAAGTTTTAATTTTCAAACAGGATGCATGTGCAGTGGTTCTTATCCTGATGGGGTTTTTTAATCGCTTGGCTTCCACTGGTGCTAATGGGAGATGTGAGCCGACAACCTCACACAGAGTTTTAGGAAATTAAAAACGAAATCCTTCGTTAAGTCTTGTGAATCTTCCATGTTGCAAAGGGAGCAACCTTGGTGCTGGAGACGCTCCCTCTCTGGATAGTCATTTGGAGGGTCTGACTCCTCAAAACTCTAGTTCATTGGGACCTGAAATTCTAAAGGAAAGAAACAAATTCGTTCGGGGCTTATTTGATAGTCCACAGAATAAATCTGTTTCCTCTATTCTTCTCTGAAGGTGTCTTCTCCCCTTGGCCTCCAGACCCCTCCTTTAGTGGCTTCTACACCAGTAACTTTGCAAAGTGTCATTTTTCATGGCCAGGATTCCCTGGCCCACCTCTGATCTATGCAGCACTAATACAGATGCAGTCTTCTAATCAATGTAATTGAAGATCAGAGTTAATGAGGACCTCTGCGTCTGTGAAATCCCCCTAGTGATGCTGGGCTTCAGATGTTAGATAAGGAAATGATTGGGCTGAACTGAAAATCTATTTGGCTAATTAGATGATGCGTATACCCACAAGGCAATGAGAGGGGAAATACATTTCACAAATAAAGAAACATCAGATTTATTAAGAAAAGGGTTTTGGCAGGAATTCACTTCTAAATCATTGGCCTCTGGAGGGAGGAGTTCCTATATGAGAAGACTGCTCATAAGGGGAAGTGAGAAAGACAAGGTGGGAGGTGAGGGAACATCTTGTATTGGACCAACTTCTGTGGGTGAAAGAGACACATTTTCATGCTCCACAGTTTCCCTTAAGCGGAAGTGGCACATGGAGCAGGTTCGTGCAGCTTGACCCAAGAGAAATCAGGTGATGCGTTTTGCTGCTGCTGTCTACGAACATATATGGCCCTCATCTCCCTAGAATCTGGAGGCTTTAAAAACCACCCCATGAAATGTGGAAGTATTTGTCCCATTTTACAGACCAAGAGCTGGGGAATAAATTAAGCCATTTGTCCAGGGTCACACAGGGAGTCTGGCAGAGCTAGGAAGTGAATCCAGGTTTTCTGAGTCCTACGCTAGAGTCATATAAGCAAGACCCCTCCTCCTCTTCAAGGCAAATTCAGATGTGAACCGAATGGCAGATTCAAGTTCTGTAGGTGGCTCTCAATACTCCTCAGTGCTGTGCTGTGCGTGGTTGTCAGCTGTTCACCAAGCTGCTTCTGCCTCTGCTTTGGGGCATTGGAGCAGCCTGGTTGTGGATGTGGAAAGCAGCTCTGTTAGCTGACCAAGCATAAGACTGGACTGATTCCATGCAATGAAGCCCCAGATGTGAGTAATAATCCTCCCCCTTGAGCTACCCCATCCCCTGATAAAATGAACATATTGACATTGAGGTAGATCTGTCCCTCCAGCAAGTCAGGTGGAAGGGAGCAAAACAGGGATAGAAAGGTCCAAATAACCAGTGAAGGAGGAGAGTGGCGTCAATGTGTCACGTGCTGCTTCCATTTCTTAGCCTCCAGAAAATCCTTCGTGTGACTCTTCCTACCTCGGGGCTCTGTGTGATTTGGGGAGTTGTTGAGGATCAAGAAGGCGCAGCAAGTTCCTAGCAGGAAGACCTCTGGAAAACCAGAGGAAGATAAGTCCACAGTGTCACAGAAGAGCGTGCTCAGCACAGTTGCGTCTGATGCACTATACATGCGATTAACAAGAGTTTGCTTTCTGCAAATAGCTCACGTGAGCCAAGTGGGAAGGGGAGTTGCCTGGCAATATGATGGTGATCTACGCACCCTGTGCACAAACCATTAGGAGTCTTGTCTGAGGTGTCTGTCCTCTTCTTTTCTTATCCTCTCCAGCTATCCTGAAGTGCATGGAGCCCTGATTACACCCGACTAACAGACTTCCCCTTTCCTGTTTTTCCCCCTACAGGAAGCAGTTTTGTTGTGAGCGAGGGAAGCTACCTGGACATCTCTGACTGGTTAAATCCAGCCAAGCTCTCCCTTTACTATCAGATTAACGCCACGTCCCCCTGGGTGAGAGACCTCTGTGGGCAGAGGACCACGGATGCCTGTGAGCAGCTGTGTGATCCAGAGACTGGTAAGTGGCATGAGGCAGACAAGAAACTTGGGGAAGTGCTGGCAGGGTCTGGCTACAGAATTTGGAATAGGCTCGGTCCACCTAAACTTTTGCTTGGTATTAAAAGCCTCTGTGCTGGTAGAGGTGCAGCTCTTCGTAACCTACAAACAATTCCTATACCAGCCCTTCAGCCTTGAACTGATAGATGCTCTCCTTCCACAAGGATGGAATTTAGCATTGATCTATCTTGCAGCTCTCCAGCATGGAATTAGAAGAGGGTCAGGGGAGACTGTCTCTCCTAACTTTGAAATGGTCCCTTTGCATTGTGGTAGTTCCTTGAACTTCTGTCATGGACCAGGACCTCACTGTACTAGACATCGCTCAGCTCTCCAGCGTGACACTGGGAAGAAGCGGAGTTGCTCTGCTAGTGAGTTGTCCATCATCTGACTAAACTTCCCCTTCAGAGTCTAGTCACATCATGGCGTCAGGGTCACAGTCCTGCTCGGAGGTGCCGCACAAGCTGCAAGCCTTCGCAGTTGTGTTCTGTGCCCTGTCTCTCAGTGCAGCTGTGAGAAACGCATCCCCAAAGCCAGTAATTAATGAGGAATTGATAAGAAACCAACTGTTCAGCCAGCAAATAAAGAAAAGGAGTTAAAAAGAAAACACGAGCAAATAAACTCATGGCTGTGGTCAGCTGAAAGCTCGTTATCAGGTCACTTTCCATTGACATCTCCTTCAGTGCTGATGACGAGGGAACAGGGCCTTGCGTGTCAAGCTGGCTCTGTGGCTGTGAATGATTTTCTGATGAGGCCCTTGGTGCCCTGTGCAGGGTTCAGGGAGGGCGGGAAATGGGAAGAGGCGCTGCATGGTAATATAATGGGTGGAGGGAAGTGGCCTTCCCAGGGATAAAACTCCCTGCCTCCAGCTAAATCTAAAAAGCATGCCGATGACCTTGCCTCTCAGAAGAGAAGTAGCTTGCAGGCAAGAAGCATCAGACCTTCCCCTCCTCCCCACGCTCTCCCTCCTGGGCAGTGGGAAGTTCAGCCACTTTCAGGGAGAACCCAGCAGCAGGATGGGATTGCGTTTTCAGGTTTCTGCTGGCTGGATTTGAAGAGGGACCGTTTATGGCCATGAAAGCCTTTCTGAGACTCCATCAGGCCCTGGAATACCCTCTTACTGCACAGCAGCCTGCGAGGAAGAAAGCGGCTGCATTTTCAACTCTTGCAGCGCTTAAGGCTCTGAAAGCTTTCTCCGCGTGCCTCTGTCTGAGTTCCAGCTGAGACAAAATCCCCCTCTCGGAGAAACCAGCCTCTCTCCCTTCCTGAGTGGAGTTGTTTCTGACTGTCATCGAGGCTGACGCCATTTCTGTCCTTGTCATCTTTTTGCAAAGACCACAAACGGAGACAGTTGCACCGAAGACGACCCCTGTATGAGAGCGGCTCCACGAGGATAGTGCTAATCCGTTCAGCAGCTGCATGAGGGCTGAATTTTAGTGGGGGCACCAGCCCCTGCCTTAGCTGCTGCCAGAGCTTCTCAGCGCTCTGCTATAGCAGTCAGACAAGTCATGTTGGGGCTCCGGAGCAGCTCGATTCTGGATGTGGAAGAGCAGCTGTGTCAACTGACTGAGCAGTGAGCAGGGCCTAGGCTTGGGCGGAAGCTAACTTTATTTTGCTCTAATTTTCTTGGCTCCTGTTTCAGATTGCCCCCCCCTTCTGCCTCCAGCCCCAACAACTCGGGCACCGTTGTGGCCATGGAGACACAAACACCATCTGCTAGATGCTTTGCCCTGGTCCAGAGAATGGGAGAGAGGGCTCCCAAAAGCAAGGTGGGACTTGCAGTTATAAAACATCAGACACTTGAGTCATTTAAGGCTTGGTTGTGTTTTCAAGAACTTGTCAAATCTCTGTGCCCATGAATATCTTGGAGGAGATGTGTTTTATTCCCTTCTAAGTGTTTCTTTTTCTCAGGGTTTGTCTACACAGGGAAAGTAATCAGCATTGTGATAGCAGGAGAATATTTCCATTATAGCTATGCCAGTCAATTTCCCTGTATAGACAAACCCTCAGTATCAGCAGAAAAAGGGAAGAACCACCCCAGCAAGGAGAGTTGATATATACATAGGAGCTTTTTCCTCGAAATATCCCAAAGCCCTTTGTAAATTATATAGAGAGATCATTTCAGCTGCCAGTGAAGCGCAGTCACCTCTGGGGCGGGAGGCAGCACAGTGTAACCACACCACAATTCAGAGACGAGAGTAAAGAATTCTTCATCCAGCTGAAACTGGGGAGGGGGGGGGGAGATATGAAGGCAGAATGCAATTACCCAGTCATAACGAGCCCTGCGGCTCCGCTTGCAAGCCCCATGCTGTCCTTGGCTCTGAAAGGGCTGGTTTAATTCTCTCACGGTCTCTGCGGTGAGGGATAGACTGCTGCTAGCCACAGCTGTACAACTGCTGCATCCCATGTTTCTCTTGCTTGCGGGAACAGCTGGTTCCTCTTGCTGGCTGCCACATGCTTTAGCAGAGGATGGCAGAAGTCCGTCAGAGGGAATGGAGCAAGGCTTGCTCCAGATGTGCACAGCAATGCTATCCTCAGAGGGGCTCTGCATCTTTGAGGTGCTGTATTCCACCTTCGCGGGTTGCCGTGCATCCTTTTGTAAAGAACATCTCACAGGCACATCCCAAAAGGAGAATCCACTCCTCCTTATTGAGTGCAGGGCAACATAAATCTGTGGGAAGGTGGGATGAATGGGCCCCTTTTGATTCAAGTAGTGGCCGTCCTGGACCTTGCTGTATCACTGATCTGGTTGAGAAATAAATCAGTGAAAGGATCCTGGCAGAGACTTGCTGGCCATGATCTCCAGAACGAGGATGATCTCAGCCCTTGCTAGAAATGTCAAGTCAAACCACAGGGAGGTTATGAAGACATGGGAACAGCTAGACCAGGAAAGCCAGAAAGCAGGTGTCTGAGCACGGGACCTGCCATGAAGAAGAGCCTGTCATGCTGTTCTTGACTCACCCCACTATGCTTGCGTATTGCAGCACATGTTCTCTCTCCCCAGGGTCTTGGAAAATGTTGGTTGCAACCACTGCATCACCTAGGCCCGGGGAAGGGCTTTCAGGATGAAGCAGCATTGATCTGAACCTGGCTATTCTTAACCTTACACTTAAAATCAAGCTCGTCTCTCCTGTTTTTTCCCAGCAAGTAGAGATCCAAGGCAGAAATTGCAACACAGATTCCATTTTCCCTCCACGCCAGCTGAGAAACAGGGATAGAGTGTTGCTGTTTGGGACACATTGGCCACGATTTTAAAATAGGACTAGTGATTTTGACAGCCTAACTCTGAGACGCTGCAAAGTGATCTGCAGCTGAGGAAGTTCTGAAAACCTGGAGTGCTGAACGGGACCCCAAATGGAGTCCTTCAGGATCTCTAGGCACTGGTGACAACCATGGCCAGTGTTTGTGATGTGGCTACTCAGGAGGAAGGGCTAGGGAAGTGTTTTGGGAGGTGTGAGTGGGAGAAGAACCTATTGATTGGTCCAAAAAAAAAAATAATGGTGTTTTATCATTTTGAGAGAGAAAGTCTCGTGGTTCTGCTGTGTAATATAAATTTAGTCTGATTTCATCCCTTTCAGCTGACGGGGGTTATAAACTTGTTGGATCCTAGTGATGGTTTGCTAGAGGCCACCCTGACCCGGTGCTCTCTAGGCTGGATAGGAGATTGATGGGGATGGAGGAGGGGTCCTATGCCAATTGGTGGCTGAAGTCTAAATCAGGAAGGAGAATGTAGTGACAACCCTTTGCCTTTGTGTAACATTTCTGCTGTGAGGATCTCAATGTGCTTCACAGGCATTTGTTGAGCCTCTTTGCTGCAAAGGAGGTTGGCATTGTTATCCCTGTTTTCCAAGTAGGTGACCTGAGGCAGTGAGGAGAGGTGGGTTTGGCCCAAGGAGCTAGAGTGAATTGTTGCCAAAGCTGGGACAGGAATCCAAAACTCTTGCTGTAACCATCCGATGAAGCCTGGGGCTGTGATAGAAAGGTAGCACGCTGTAGTTAGTCCATGGCCTCTGGGGTTTCACAGCCATAAGCAGGGGTAGGCCTCAGGTCGTTCTGCCCCAGAAGCACAGGCCTCTTCCATATGAGCTACAGGGGATCTCCTTCAGCTGTAGCAATACTAGGGCTCTGTGACACACATGTGAACAGGTCTGTCAGTCCATGGAGAGCAGCAGTGCACTTACAGTTCCTAATAGCTTTGTGGGGCAGGGACTATCTTCTCTATGCTTGTACAGTTCCCAGCACGATGGGGACTTGGGCCATGACAACAGTACAAATAATAAATATTTAGTCTCCTGCTCCCAAGCTTTAGGATGCCCCAGATTTCATGGATTTGATTGCTGCCATCATGCTGACTTTGTTGGGAGGTGTGAGGGGTTTGCCTTCTTGTTTTCTGGGCTAATGCCATGTGGTACAACTGCAGTGGAGAATCAGGCTGTTTTTCAAAGGGATTAAATTGAAAGTCCTTCCTTCGCCCCTCCAGATCTCTGGTTACTGTGTAGTCGTGAAGTGCCTGTCGGCTTCAGGTCCGCCTGTAACACACCAATAGTGTTTGATTGGGCGTGGTTCAGGTCCCCTTTTCTGGAAGTGCGTGCCGTCCACTCTGCCATGAAAGTTACATGAATGAGAGCTGCTGCTCTGGCTAGGCTGGCTACAAAGATTACTGACAAGAAGGGGCAATTCTCACTGGGCTTGGGCCTGGATTGCTGCCCTTTGCAAACTGAGGATAAAGAGGGATTGTGCTCTGCTGTGTGTTGGAGCTGACTCTGCTCTCTGTCTCTCAAAGCGTTGTGTGTGCATGACAAAGCTGCTGCTTATACCACACTATGATGCCATCTCATAAAACCAGTGAGGGGCTGCCTTTTCAATAGCCTCCCTTGTCAGCACCAGTTAAATTTATGAGGGCGTTCCCCCCCCTCCCCCGTGGCATATGCAAATACCGATTTGTGTATACAATTACCTGCTTTTTATGCATGCAACTGATTCACTCCCACATGTTGTGGGCACAGCCTAGGAGGCCTGCTGGAAAACGGGTCCCTTTGGGCCACTTGCTGAAATGTTCAAATTTTGTGCCAGTGCGACGATATAAATGAGATGGAAAGCTAACCTGATTAGCTAGGACACATGATTTTTTTGCCCTCACAAATCAGCCCGGTAGACATCTACATTTTATCATCTGCACTCATAGCTGATTGCACCCACAAACCTGTGGGCAGGTTTGATTGAAGATTTATAAAAAAAATTAGAGGTGGTGTTGAGGCCTCTTTTAAAAATTGGCAATGAAACTGGCTTGCAGTGTCTTCAAAATGGATTACTTTGCCATCAAAGTCACAGATTATATTACCATCTGCAGCAAATAGGGACTTGCTAGCAGGAGGCTCAGAAAAGTAATTTTTAAACATATCCCGTTTAACTAGCAAACAAGCAAACAAACACCCCTTTAGAGAATTTGGAGGTTGCATGGTTGAGCATATAAATCAGGAAATGCCTCCCTTCCCCTCCCCTTTCCTCTCTGCCTTCGCCTCCCACCCCCCCCCCCCGTGTATTAAAAATGCCCTTTGTTTCCAAGTAATGCCGCAGTTTAATAAAAAAAAAGTCGCTTTTCTGCGGTATTTGGGAATGTCTGGTTATTCTTGTATACATTTGCTGTTTTCATTGTCATAATGGTCCAGCGTCTTTGTTGACTTAGACTTGTATATGATGAGATCCTTTCTCTCTAAGGTCTATGTTTTAATAACTTGGTCAGGAACCATTCAGTAGTTGATTTCTTTTCATCCAGCAGCACAGCTTGCCTTATGTGCAACTCAGAGTATAAGGCAGTTAGCTCCCATGCTTATTTAGCTTCAGGCTTAAGTGGTATAAGCAATCAAAATGCATACACATAAGGGCAGAGTTAAGGTTATCTGTGCGGCCTTTGATTTCTCATGTTTGACCGTTCAATCGTTAACGTTCTCCTAATGGAATTTCTGAGTTTGTGTAAATTAAAAAGGATTTCATCATGTGGAATATTTGTGCTCAGGCCTTGCTAGACCAAATACCAGATAAATCTTATGAGATCTGCAAGAGGTAACCTCTCTGCTATGAACCTTTAGGGGCTGTGCAGCTTTTACCCTAGAAGATAAAGAATGCATGAGACAGGTCTCTGGCAGAGCCCTACCTCATTTGGTGTGTGCCTTCACAGAGCCATTCACCGCTCAAGTAAGTTAGCTCCACATGCCTTCCACTGGCGTGCCCTTTCAGAGCTTAGCAAAATAAATAAATAAAATCTGTGCAGAATCTAGGCCCCAATGAAATGAGGCTTATGTACATCCTTAAAGTTAAGCACATGCTTAAGTGCTTTGATGAATCAGGACCATGGAATGTGGTGCTCAGTAGGACATAATCCTGGCAACTCAATGCTGGATTTCACAACAGTAAAAAATGCTTCTGCTTAGTGAGGGTGCTTTCCCTGCCAAATTTCAACCCTGTGCCCCAGCTGTTTAAAGAACTGTAGCTTAAAAAAAATTAAGGAAGGTGTTTTTCCTTTTTTTTTTTCATTCTTAAATAATGAAGCTGTGTCTACACAAACCTTTCTTTCTTTATTAAATCACCATTGGGCAGAGACCAGCCTGGAAAACATCAACCCAGAAAGTTAGAAACAACTGATAACCAGCAGCTGGAATGAAAACAATGACGCAATCTTTACTGCAGCAATCACTGCTGACGCAATTATTAGCGAACGCAATTCAGTCTCTAGCTGGTGCTTGCATGGCCAGGAGCTCTCTGAAGACGGCGCTCTTGGCTCGGGACAGCTTTCCACTAGGCATTTAATGATTTGTTAGGATCTCTTTCTGCCCCTTTGTATTTAATGGTCTCTGACTCACCTCACCTGACGGGGGCCACTATGAGATCTTGCCATGCTGTTCTGTGGCTGCATATTTAATTATTAGGACGGGAGGGCCTTGACTCTGGTGTTTGGAAAGCCTGGCAAGAAAGCTTGCCGACATGCACGTTCCAGCCTGATCGCCAATGGGCTCGGCCTTCATTGCATTGTGCGGCCTTGCTCCACCAGTGCTGATCTTGCAGAGAGGCTGCTAGTGAATGCCAGGGTCTGGCCGTTTACCCCCCATGTCAGGTAAACCTGCTCTGAGCAGCATTAGGGGACACAACAATTACAACTCCGGCAGCTTGTCTATGCTTCTGCTCTTATAGAACTGTACCAGGGGCGGGTATGACAAAAAGGCCAGTGAGGAGACAGCCAGGAGGTGGCCCAATGTCACATAGCAGGGTTTCTCATTCTTTTCCTTGCTGATCGATGGGCAAGTTGTTTCATACACCCATCCACAATCCCTTCCGATGCTCAGGACTCCTAGGTTGGGAGCTGAAGATGGTGGGAAATTGTCCCCCTTACCAACTCCACGGTTGGTTACCACAGGAGCTGGAACCAGACGGCCTCATCCTGTGATCTTGGTATGTACTTCAGTGACTAGCCCATGCCCCTGCAGCCACCCTGATCTTATTAGCAAGCTAGGTCACTCAGCGCGAGCTGGGGTGTAGCTACTTGGGTTGTCCCGGCTGTAGTGTAGACACACCCTGTGAGTTACCCTGTTCCTGTTAGCCTAGCTGGGGTGACAGTGACCACGTTGTTAAACAATGTGGGAGTTGCGCAGTGTGATTGGACTGGCAGTTGATGCCACTTTAGCTGCTGTTACTAGCTCCAGCATCTGCAGCCCTGGAGCATCAAAGACCATCAGCCCCGGTCTAGCTAGCTCAAGCTTAAAGCACCACTTAATTTCAGCTAGAGAGATTGGTGCATGGACAGGGGTCAGGTTAGAGGCAACATTCCCAGTGCCTTTCCCAGTGAATCAATGCAGAACCCTTGCCATTAAACTGGATATTAGCTCAGCTTGGGCTGCCGATCCCACGGCTGGAGAGTGAGGGGCAGGGGCAGTCGGTGTGTTCCAAGGCCTGCATACGCAGAGCCCCTTGGAGCCTGTTTTTGTTAGTGAGGGTCCCTGGATTGATAAAAAAGGTGGGGGGGGGAGAGAGAGAGAACAAAGGATACAGACCAAGGGCCTGCAGGGCTAAATCGTGAGCTTCCAATGGCCGGAAGGAGCGACTGGCTTTGCCCTGCCAATTTTACAGTTGCTCCAGGATGCTGAATTAAGAAATTGTTTCTTTGCCATTCCGCCGCCAGCTCTGAAAGCTGCAGCTGTGGCTAAATCAATCCGCAGATTTCTCTGGACACTTACGAAACTCTGAGGCCTCAACAGCGTCATTATTGGAGGGAAACGATCATGGCTGTTAGAGGAACCGATTGAGCTGCGTCGGTCTGTTCCCTGCTGCGTCTCTGGGCTTTCTGCTGCCCCGCTGTCATTCAGGGCGGATGGCCAAATTGCCATGGATTTCAATGGCCATTGAACACTGGACTGGGATGTGGGTTCTGGTTCTGACACTGGCCTGCTGGATGACCTTAGGGAAGTCCCTTAGCTTCTCCGTGCCTCAGTTTCCCCATCTCTGGGACATTGTCCCCTTTGCAAAGCGCTTTGAGCGCTACTGGTGAAACGTGTCATCTAAGAGCTAGATTATGGTGGTGGTCAGGGCACGCTCAGACCCATTGGATGGTGGAACAGGCTCTGACGTGTGCCTGGCGGGAGGAGCAGTGTGAACTGGGGCTGTGAGTGCCTTGGCGTGCTGTGCCCTCCGGCCAGGCCAGGCCTCTTTGCGATTGTCACAGTCTCTGCTAAGCAGGAGCCCGCAGAACAGCCTTAACTCGCACCAGAGAAGGCCTGTTCCAGATGCAATTTGGGTAAGTGGGGGCTGGCTGCTGGCATGCACCAGGGGCCCGTCCCCTCTGCCAGCAACATTTCTGAGTGATGGGGAGGGCAGCCCAGGCCCCTTTGCACCCGCTGCTCCCATGTTGCATGTCCTTTCCCTGGAAGGAGATGTGGATTGCATTACGCCCGTGCTCTTCAAACCTACCTGCACTTGGCCTCGCCCAGGAAGTGCTTGTGCCAGGGGATGTCAGTGCTGGCAGCTTCCCCTTGTTCTAGCCTTGGAAGAAGGCCCTTTCTGTAGGTGTGGAGTGGGGCCGGGATTTCTGTCCTTGGAACTGAGGAAGGAGCCCCAGGCTCCCAGAGCCAAGAAGGCCTTTTCCTCTGCGCCAGCGAAAGGGAGAGGAGCGGCGGCCCTGCGTGTACCCGAGATCCCCTCCTCGTGCCGTAACAAAGAGCCTTGTCCAAGAGTGATTGGAAGCGCGGTGATCCATTCAATGAGAGCACAGACCGCGGCTGCCGCTCTCAGTCCAGATCCCATCGCTGTTGTGAAAGAGAGCTCACCCAGAAAAGAAGGGCATTCTGCTCGCTTTTGTGCAGGCATTGTAGCAAACAGTGGGGCAGTCAGCCATGCTCTGTCTGGGAAATGGGGGCACTGAAAGGGTCCCTCTGTGTGCTAAATAATGCATGACCTTGGCCCGCCAATTACAGCGGGGGCTTTCTGTCTCAAGGCACTGTCCCACTCCTCTCATTCTGCAGGAGAGGCAGGCAGGCAGGGGAAAGCAAGAGACTATGTTAGGGGGCAGCTGTGCTGAAGATCTCCCCCACCCGCACTCCTGTTGTGGAGATGCCTGCAGATGACACACAAGAATGGGGCCTGTCTCTGCTTGGCCCTGCACATGGTGGGCCTGGTATGGGAGGGGAGGACCCAGCTGGATCTGCTGGGTCAGAGCTGGCATCAGATGGGAATTGAGGGCTGAAGGGACATGGCCTATTTTATTTCCCGCTCTGCTTCCCGGCTGGCTCGTTGGCCAGGGAAAGTTCTTATTGTGGCTGATGTATTCTGCCCATGCACACATGCTAAAGCCCCTTCTTTTTGGATGTTCTCCCATTCCCAGCCTGGAGCTGATCCAAAGAGCCAGGAACAGACTACAGCAATAAGGGGTAGAAGCTTTGCTTCAAGCATCACAAGGCCATTGGCTGGAATAGACACTCCTGGAGAACAGAGTGTGTGTGAATGCAAAAAAAAACCAAAATATATATATATATATCAAGCCACGCGGGAGGGAGGGACTCCAGTTTCTTGGCATAGAGGAGAAAATTGGGGCAAGATCTTAGACAGCATCCACAGGTCAGTAGGTGAGGTGTCATTCCTCAGCCAGGTGTGGACACCCACACTTTTAAAAAGATGTGAATAAACTGGAGGAAGCCCAGAGGAAAGCAATAAAATTGATCAGAGGTTTGGAAAAGCCAATGTGTGAGGAAAGGTTGAACATGTGGAGTCTGGAGAAGAGAAGGCTGAGCGGGGCGGGCCTGGTAAGTCTTCAGATAGGTAAAAGGTTGTTATAATGAGACCAGTGATCAATTGTTCTTCAAGTCCACTGAAGGTAGGACAAGTAATAGGCTTATTCTGCAGCAAGGTTAGAGAGGAGAGAAAACGGTTTTTACTGTAAAGGTAGTTAAACACTGGAGCCGGTTACCTAGGTAGGCTGTGGAATCTCTGTCTTTGGAAGTTTCTAAGAAGAGGTTACACAAACACTTTTCAGGGATGATCTAGACATGTTTTGTCCTGCCTTAGCAAAGGGGAATGGAGTAGATGACCTCTCGAAGTCCCTTCCAACCCAACATTCTGATCATTCTGTGATACGTGTGAATCAGAATTTTCCACTGGGTCCCAACTCAGAAGGATAAATTTAAGTCCTGTCTTCACTGGAGAAACTTTCACTAATGTAGATCCACCAGGACTGTAGCCTGCTAGAGCCAACCTGACTGAGAGGAGCTGGAAGCAGCCTGCACTTGGTTTCTTGTTTGTTTCTAAGGCTGAAAGGTATCTGCCAGGGGGTTGACAGTGAGCTCCTACTGCTGACCCAGAGCTAAGGGGAGTCTCTGTATTTTCCCTTAGAAGCAGGTGGACCTTAGAGGGGCAGGATTTACCTGTAGTCCTTTATCTCCCTTTTCCTTAGCGTGGTACAACAACCGTAGGCTAGCTCTGCCCACCTCCCATCTCTAGCATCTGAACCAGGCCCCATAAATGCACTGGAAGGGGGAATCCTTCCTTCCATAACTCCTCTTCACCCCACAGGGATTAGTAAAGCTGGGAGGCGCATGTAACCCTGCGTCGCTCTGTTTGGCCTTGTGACTTACGCGTGACACTGTACTGAAAGGTGTGCAAGGTGGGAACTCCAACTCTGCCGGGGTCATGGGGAATCAGAGACCTGGAGCCCGAAGCAGCTCACTTCATGTTCTTCCATTATTCGTGTTCCCATCTCTCCAGTCATGGGACTGCACATTCTGAGAGAACGTTCCTCATGCGCCTGCTGCTAGCGATCCTGTAACCACGGCTTGGCAAGCCAGTTAAGTGCTTTGCCGCCTTTGTTCCAGGCGGGAGTTGCTCCAATCCAGTAGACTGGGCAGCCGGAATCTGACATCCGTTCGTCGCCTGTGGCTGAGATGAGAGGTTATGGAACTTAACCCATCAGAGCTGTACCTCTTCACCGCTGATTTTCCTGCGCTGTGGTTTGCATCGCGAACAGGGAGTGAGGAGAAAACATGCAGAACACAAGGCTGATCCTTGCCTCCTCATATAAACCCACATGTGGCCATTCAGGGTTAGCTGGGGCTGAGCCATCAGCATAGGGTAGCGGGAAGGGGAGAATAAAGGAGCGTGACATAGCTTACTGCAGTGAAATATCTGAACTGTGAGCACCAAGGATATTTAACATCCAGGTGGGTGGGCAGGAAGGGCCCCAGTTTTATTTCTCATGTGAGGAGAGGCACCTTCTGCCATTCACTGCAGTGCCCTGTTTGGATCTCAGTCCAAGGGCTGGTGAGCTATACTCTTCGAAGCCAGGGGTATAATTGGATCAGGCGATCTCCCGGCGAATGAGTTGGGTGAGAGGTTCCATGTTAGAACAACCTTATCTCTGATCACCTCTGCATTCCCGCCCTCCCCCCCACTACCCAAGGGGGAGGAGACTTTGGGGTGGCAGCATCTGCTCCCTCCTCTGAGCAGCGTAGACACATCAGTGGCCTTCTGTGCACCAGGGTCAAGCTCATTATTGACATGCATGAGTTCCAAACATTGCTGAATACGGAGGGGAGAGTAGATTGCTTTCCATGTTGCTCAGAGGCTGCCCTGTGGCTGGTGGTCCAATCCATGAAGCGCAGCTGCTGTGGAGGGGACGTACCAGCTTTGAGAGCTGCCGTGGAACTTGAGCCTTGTTCAACTGAGGGAGGGGAAATGATGCTGAGGTGACTGGAGACCCTCTGCTGCCCCAGCGATACTGGAGAGCATTAGCAAGGGCTAGAGAGATGGGCTGTGAGCCGGTAAAGAGAAAAATGAGGCAGAGGGGCAGGTGAGAATGCACGTAGTTGCCTGGGGAGCAGAAGAGAACAACATGGCAATGGGGTCTACAGGAGAGAGATGGGGGAAGCCTGGCTGCTGAGGAAAAAGGAGATTGCCATCAGGGTTGGCACCTGACAGAAACAGTTGTCCCTCCCTCCTTGGGAACAGCTGGAAGCAGGTCTCTCACCACCCAGCTGTCCTCCCCGGCCCCCTGCCTCTGCACTAACTGCCAGCTCTTCATGGTGTGGCCAACTTTGAAGAGGATGAGACTCTTAGTTCTCAGGGCACTGGGAGCCTGCCATTCAATGCGAGATCGGGACTTGGCCTGTAAAACCTTGCTGATGTCTGTCCGCACTGTGCTGGGGCGGGACATTGCAGGCCATGTGCAGCCGGAAGGACCAGGTCTCTGTAGCCCCGGAACCAGCGCCAGTCCCTAAGATCTCCCTGTCACAGTTTAAGAGGGCAGCAAGCGAGTCTCTGGTATCAAAAAGGCTGAGAAACACTGCTGTGGCCTTCTGTGTGCCCAGCAGAGACTGCAGTGGACGACTTGTCCCCGGAAGACTCTGGACGAAACATAGTGGTCTGGTTTGCCAGCGGTACAGCCTGTCCTCAAGGGGCTTCACTGCTTTCCCAGCCCTGCGGCCCCCCCTCCAAATAAAACCCCTTGTGTGCCGTGAGACCCACCACACTCCATTTCTAGGTATGTTTCCGAAGGGAAACTTTAGGTGCAGCTCACTGCCTCCCCGCCCGGGGAATGAATCTAAAGCAAAGTTCTCTCCAATCTCCTGTGATCAGCTCTGCTCACAGCGCACCTACAAGGGTGGAGTTATCTTAGTTTCACAGATGGAGGAGTTGAGGCATGGAGGGCCACTTTTTCAAAGGTATTTTGGTGCCTAAAGATGCAGTAACTGTCTACTGGGATTTTCAAGGCACATAGTTCCCATGGATGTCAATGGGAGTTAGGTTCCCAACCGGCTTGCATCTTCAGGCATCTCACTGCCTGTGTAACTTCAGCCCAGAGAGGTCAGCGCCACCAGCTCCTCCTCTTCTGACACTTAGAGTCGAACACTCTGTGTGTTTGTCTCTTTTGAAAATCCAGCCACACGTGGCTTCTCAGGCCTTGCTACAAGTCAGACAGACAGAACCGCAGTGGCCTGGTTTCTGAGCCCTGGGTCTCCCCGCCCATATGTCTCTGCTGTCTGAAATGAGTTTAATATCCGGATGGGAAGGGAAGCGGGTGGTGCCGCTTGCCATTTTACTTGACTGAAATAACCCTTCCAGGAAACCCTCAAGCGCAAGCTTGCGCTGTTGGAATTCTGGGAGTGGAGTCAATAAAATCAATATTGCCGCCGGCTGTTGTGAATAGTTAACGGACTGGAGGACAAAATAAACCCCTCTGCCACCGTGGCCTCCACTTCAATCAAAGGCACCAGCCACAGCTGCCTTGGTGCCAGCCCTCGGACGACAGGTCTGTTCCAGCCCTACAGCGCCATAGAGGGCACCTCAGTGGGTGCTCGCCAGCTGCAGCACTCGTAAGGGCAGGGGCAGAAGCTGACAGCGGGGAGCAGGTTGACATCCCCGCTTCCCCACAGCTCTGCTTTGCAAGCACTTTGAGATGCCTCTCATTTACAGAACACCAACTTGTTATGTAATAAGCAGCAGGAATTAATGATCCACGCAGCCACTGAGAAAACTTGCATGCTAAGCACTCTAGGAAAAAAATAATTGGTTTTCGATCGATGCTTCCATTGGTACATGAGCAGAAAACCCCTCCACCTCGTCCCGGGGCAGGCAGGCTCCTCCTTGGTATCTGAACTCCCACAGGAGACAGCATAGCTGTTCCTTTTTCCTCTGTCCCTTTCCCGTTGGAGAGGTACTTCTTCCACCACTCATTATGAATCATGAGGTTAGCAGCTTCTGGCAGATCATAAATCAGTACTCTGGAGTCACCAGGACAAATCCCAGGACATTTAATCTTTAATATTAGACGTGTTTAAAGTGGTGAATATTTCATGAAGGTTCTGTTGCATTTTAGCTCATCATTAGTATCTGCTCCCCCCGCCCCGCCCCCCATGCGGACTGTTCTCCTTATAGCCTTTGCAGCTGAACCCCCATTTCCTTCCCTCTGTCAAAAAAGCTCCTACCTCAATCCCCTTAAGACATTTTAGGGTCTTTCTTAGGACCCAAAGAAAGCATGGGTATTTGTCAGTCTGTGTTAACTCTATGTCTGGGGTATCCAGCCTCCAGCCCTGCCACATCTTTCCTTCATTCTGGCCATGGCAGGATGGGGGCAGAGAGAACGCAAGGGAAGGCTTTTCTTTGAAAAATCCCTCCACTCTCCCACACACTCTGCCTGTGTTTAAAACTTGGTCCAATGCTCTGTCAAGTGAAGACAGGAGCTGAAGGGAAAAAGGAAAGGATGGGGTTGAAAAGAAATCAACAAAAGCTTTTAACGGCAACTATATGTGCAAATCCAATTAATCTTTTATTTCACCCTCTCTCTCGCTCCGGGATATGTATTTCTACTGAACAACGAATCAATCTGGGCCAAGCATAGCGAGGTCTCTGGTGTGGAAAAATCATGATGCCTCCACTAATGCTGTCAGGACGGGGATGGGGTGGGGGAATTCAGAGAATGAGACCTTCAGGACTCGGAAAAGGGGCAGAGGGAGGTTAGAATCAGAAGGAAGAGGTAGAATATGGCAATAGATCCAAAAAAGACCATTGCTACCATGATGTATCCTTCGTGGGAGGTGGAAAACTGGGCAAGAACCAGGACCACCTGGCTCCATCGGTGCACCTATGACAGGCATGAAGTCTTGCAGCAGGAGAAGGCCCTCAGAAGAGTTTACATTAGAAACATGCCATGGTCCAGAAGATTGTGGAGGGTGGGGGAGAAATGGTTCAGGATTGCTGCTCACCCTTGTCCAGTCAGGTGGCTGGTGTGAATCCAGCCCAGATCAGGAGGGGATTAGAGGCCACCAACACCTGTGGGGTGGGAAGCTGGCTCTGAATGTGAACTGAATTGGCCACAGACCAGCCCCTAGCGCACAGATGCGCGTGACCCTAATTGTCATCCAGTTGCAACCTGCTGACAGGGCCAAGCCTGGCCCTTGGAGATGGTCTCTCCACTCAAAGGCCATGGTGGGCTCTCCACAAGAGTGAGGCCCACTGCTTGGGGCGGGCTATTCTGCTGTTGTCTGTCCTGTGGCTAAACAAGACCTCGGTCTCGAAGGCTGACAGCCCAGCATCTCTCGCTACCAGTGAGTTCATTTAGGGTCAGCTTCTGCCGTCCTTTCTTGGGGAAAGTCGCTAAGAGGGTTTGCCTGCTTAAGGGACTGCAACTTCCGCCATCGGGGGGGAGTGTTTCATGCCACTCTTCTCGCTGCAGCCCTGGTGAAAGCCAGCAAACCCCTGCTGTCTCCAACCCATCTGGAGCAGGGAGGAGATGCGAGACGTGAGCTGACCAGGTTCTGGGCACCCTCCGTTCCCAGGGATTTCAGCGTGAGCTGAGGATGCTCAGCACCTTGCAGGATTGGGCCTGAGGTGCTGCGAACTGCATGGGCTGTGTCTCGTGCAGAATGAGCAGGACCAAACCCCATCAACAGCTCTCATCTCTCCCCCCTTCTGTTACATGCTAAGTGGCATCTTGCTGCAGCTCTATGGAAAGCAGGACCAGGCAGAAGGCTCCTCTCTGGGAGCTTGCCCAGATCAGAGAAGCTGCAGGGGGTCTCTCCCCGCCCCTCCCCAATCACCCTAGCATCAAGGGAGATTCCAGGGTGCTCTCGGACCCAGGGCGGGGTGTGGATGTAAGAGGTGGGACAAGGAGCCTTAGACGTGACAGCTGGGGATGAACAGGCCGATGAAGGATGGTGTGGGAGAGCGAGATACAGCAATTCCTCATGAGTTCTCTGCAGACAGACGTTGAAGCTAAATGGTTTCCCTTTTAGGCGAGTGCAGCTGTCATGAAGGCTACGCCCCTGACCCAGTGCATCGGCATCTGTGTGTACGCAGTGACTGGGGACACAGTGAAGGGTGAGTTAAAGGGGGCCATCACCCTGAGAGAGCCCCCGGGGGTCAACGCTGGCATAGCATCCCCCATGCCACCTGTTGGTCCAGTGCTGAACCATGGTTACATCCCTGCCTCAGTTTCCCCTAATGGGCTTTTGGTGCGTTCAGTGAGGCTTTCATGTAGTGAACAGGGCCCCTTCAGGGATCTAATTTATTTAACTAAAGGCCGAATGTGGCAAGCAGCCATGCCTTCAGCCCAGCTTCCTAGCTGTGGGAGCGGCAAATTAACCTTAATCGGCCTGCCTGACCCATCCACCTCCTCTGTCCAGGCTCCTTACCAGTGAGGCCCTCTCAAATCGAGACCCTCTTCTGGAATTGGGCCTCTTGCCATCAGCTGGGGAAGGGCTTCTGGTCTTGGCTCAAGGCCCCACAGAGCTGCAACTCTTCTCTGGATCTGGGCTTGGCACCGCTGGCGCCCCCCCTTTAGGAACACTTTCCCTTGAGAGCTGTCTTTCCTCAGTCCCCTTTCCTGGCGAGCTCCCTAATCAGTCCCCTGAGAAGTCCCTCTCCTTCACAGCATCTCATCTTCTGCTGAGTGAGCCCTCATAACCCTTGATTGAGCCCAGGTGTTCCTTAGCTAATTCACGCTGCCTGGCCTCCTGGGCAATTAACTGCTCAGAGGTGGATCTGGCTTGGCTTGTTCTCCTCAGCAGAGCCTGTCACAGCTCATCTGGGCTCCAGACCCCTGTGGCAGGTGCTGTGACCCATTGATTTAAGGATGTGGAACACAGAGCTTTACCTTTCTCCCAGAAGCACACCTACAAATTGCTGATGTGTAGAATTGGCCGTGGACCCACTGCTGGCATCACTTGTCCCTGGGTGTTCACTTGTCCTTGCCAATTGACAAACTGCTCTCTTTCCCTCTCTGTCTCTCAGGCCTTGGCCCTACACAACACTGGAAAGGGGCTACGACTTGGTCACAGGCGAGCAAGCTCCAGAGAAGATACTCAGGTAAGCTATGCGACTGCGCGGTCTGTCCGTTTGGAGGTGGGGCACCTGGCTGCCAGGACACGTTGGGTCCGTTTGGGGACCACTCCAGCTGGCCTTGCAGTCACCAGCTCCTGCTGCCATCTTGTTCTGCCTGTGCAGCATTGACTCGTTTGCATTCAATGAGTTTGGAAGACCTGTTCACCTCCTTAAGGAGGGGAAGGGCTTTATTGTCTGCTCACCATCCCCTTTGGGCCAGGAAGCAACCGAGAGGGAAGTGTGAAATTCCCAGTCATCCACTCTGTCCTCCAGATTCAGAAGGGCCAGTTGTGCTCAGTCTGCCCTTCGACCCCGCTCCTTGCTGTCACCTGTTGTGGCTCTGTTCCCCGGTGTTGCCTTTCTGGAGCGAGATACCAAGAGGCTCCACAGTCCATCCCACTATGCCATCAAACCGGTCTCCAGTGCCATAACTTCCTGATGTTCAGATGCCTAAGAGGGACCTGGCACTTGCCCTGTATATCATGTGCTTATGCAACACTCTTGCCTCCCTGTCAGGACCACTTATAGTTTGGGACAGGGCCTCTGGCTGCCCGTCAGTAAGAGTTTTGTGGTGCCGCCCGTGGAGCTTTCCATCAACCCTCTTGCCAGCTGCAAGACAGACGTCCTGGTGACAGAAGACCCGGCAGACGTCAGGTAGGGGACCAAACGTTCTTGCAGAGATGACCCTCAAGCTCCTTGTAGGAAGCTGAAATGCAGTACCCCTCTGTTGGGATATCTTCCTCTCTCCAGACGGGTGCTTTCTCCTGGGCTGAGCGCTGCTTTGAATACTTCAAAAGGACTTTTCCCGGCACGGTGCCTGGGTGGGGATTGGTAATGAACCTGTGTTGCTGTTGGGTGTTCTCCCTGCCATTGGCAATCCAGCCATGAGTCAGTTTCTTGATGGAGAATGTGTTTTCCATGCCCATGTCTTCTCCAAACCCTTTGTATATGCTTCAGTCAATAGAGAGCCACCTACATTGTGGGTGATCCACATATTACCCTCTGTGAAGAGCAGATGGATGTAGCTTCTTCAGATGGGAAGATGCCCACAAGGAAGCTGGTGGGGTGTCTAGTTCTTACGAATTTAGGGATGGCCTCCAAATACAATTGCTCAGGTTTTAACTAAAGGTGTGCTTTTAAATCCAGGTGGCCAAACTGGTGCAAACGCTGGATGGAGGTTTTTAAACCGATTAGAACCTGGCTTATGCTGGCGTATCAAAGCATTTGCCAGTGCAAGTTACATAAGAATAAGGGGTCAGGAGTTCAAGTGGGCAGCAAGCGTCACGTGCTCTTATGTGTCACTATGATGTGCACCAGCGGGTACGGCAGTGGTCTTTGCAAGGCCCCGCGTGGCAAACAGATTATTCCTCTTTCAGAAATGCTCATATAGATGCCAACAGATCTGAGACTAGAAGGCAGGTCTCCTGGCTATCAAAGCATCAGGTGCTGGCTCCAGGCAGAGGTAGAGGGTTGGCAGTCACGTACTCCTACTCAGGCATGAATGCAGCCCCCCGCGGTTGGGTCAAGGCCAGTCCCAAGCGAACAGCGCCCACCTCGCCGTGTCTTGTTTTTATGCTTTTTTCTCCCGTGCTTCTCTTTAAACTCGGTGGATTTGGCTTGGCTTTCTGGGCTTGGCTCACTCTATTTCCCGGACTTGGGTCGGTTGGTAATAGTCCAGTTCTGAAGCTGGATCTAAGGGGAAATTTGGCTGGGTAAAGAAGAAGACTGGGAAGCAGAGGGTTTCTGTGATTGTAAGTGCTCCTTTGGGTAAGCCATTTGCTCACCTTGTGCCAGAGAGACAATCAAAAAGACAGGCCTCAGTGAGACCCCTCAGTGGAGCTGTCAGCTGAACGAGTTTAGCTCAGTGCTGGGAGCTCCTCGCCCCGCCTGGTATGTGAGGGTTTAGCTATGCTGCCCTCTGAGATGGGAAAGTGTGGGCTCCCCTTCTTGTACCCCTCCGCCCAACCATCACGAGTCTCCCAAATCAATCCGTGACTGAGAATAAGCTAATCTGGTTCTACCAAGATTTCAGGCTTTTTTTTTTTTTTCCTGGAAAGACTTTCTCCCTTTCCCCATGAATGGGAGACCTCACTTCTCTGCCCCATGTATCCTCATGTGTGTTGCAGCTCTACCCTGTGGACACTAAGGTGTCCATCCACCCACCCACTTGGCAGCAAGGGTGATGGACAGGTGTGCCCTCTTCCTTCAGCCACAAGCTAGGCACAAACCCAACCTCAGGAGAGCAGTGTTTGTCTAGTGTTCTGAGCAACAAACGGTGAGTCAGGACTCCCGGGTTCCATTATTTTGTCACAACGGCGCTGTCCTGTCCTCTCTGCCAACCAGCTTGCTTCTCCAATAGTCTTCTTTGCTCCTTCTTTCTCTTTGCTTCTTATATATAGGACATCCTCCCTAGTTGTACAGAGTGTCTGTAAAGGCACCACCCTCCCCTTCAAATCCCACTCAAAGGTCCACTTTGACCGTGACACGTACAAGGCACATCAACCCTCTGATGTAGCCATTGCTAGCTGTCTGTCAGGGAGAACTGCTGTTCTTTTGTATAAAAATGTAAAGTCAAGATGTGTCCCGCTCTGCCCTCTGCCCCTCATATGCTGGCTTTCTCATTATACTGTAAGCTCTTACGGTAACTAACCCTTCCTGAGAATTTGTACAGCACCTAGCACATTATGGGTGCTCTTGAAATACAACTCTTCTACCCGACTTGTTGTGTGGCCCATGGAAGCCCTTGTACCTTGTCCTCTCCTCCCTGCCTCATTGCAAAAAATATACTTGATGTTTCTACATTGTTTTCTTCTAAAGCTCCAATCGGTTTAGATACAAGTATTAGTCCACCCCAAAGCTTTCTTTGAAGTAGGTAGGCAGGCATTCTCCCCACTTCACAGACTGGGAAATGCATGCACTCAGCAGTGTGTGTCATGCCCAAGGTCATGCAAGAAGTCTGTGGCAGAGCCAGAAGGCCAGCCCAAGAACTCCTGGCTCCCCGTTCTATGCTTTAGTTCCTGGACTCGCTTTCCCTACAACACAACAAATTGCAGGGCTGTTGTGAGCATCGCTCACTGTGTATCAATCACTTTGTGGGGCTGGGGTGAAAGGTGCTGGGGAAGATTTAACATGTTCTTGCATTTTTAATATCTCCCAGCCCATCTAGCCAGGAGAATATTGCCTCTCTCCATCTCCAATTTTAGTCCAAGCTATTTTAATAAAAGTAAAGTCTATTAAGCTCAGTTTTCTCTTGGCTGCAGTAAATCTCTTCAAACACTGATCCCTATGGGGGATTCTTGGGATTACTTGCCACTGGGGAGGGGGTGGAAGAGCAAGCCGTGGGTACGCTTCAGGAGTTGAGAATGTCACTAGCTCCCTGGTAAATGAAACTTGAATCTAGAATTGTGGACTTAAATATTGGAGTGACCCAGGTAGAATGAAGGGAGAGCAGTTCACTGAGCCCGACTCTTGCATGCCGGCGATGCTAAATTATTAAAACTTTAATAAACGTAATAATAAATATTTGATGTTGAATTATGAAAGTTTTCACAGATACAGTGGAAACCGAAAAAAATGATCTATTATATCTGCATTAGAACTTAAACACTTCTCAAACGGGGATCAGGCTGTCAGCTCTGGGTCCCAGAGACCCCGTGATGGATGGCGGGCAAGGTGATGCAAGCGAAGCTTGGTGCTGCACGTTCTCTAATGCCGTGGCAGATGGAGTGCAATCGCGTTCCGATGCTGGAGGTTCGCTGCAGTGCTGGGAATAGGTGAGGTGGTTACATCCACTGCTCTCTGAGTATCGGGGATTCTCTTGTAATGAGGAAGCTGCTTTGAAAGCTTAGCTGTTTGGGAAATAAGCGAACATGTTTTCCCAATGCCTTCCCTTGGTTCTTGTGCTACACTCCGGGCATGTCTACACTTGGAGCAAGGGGGAGAGGGTGTGATTGCCAGCTCGTGAAGACGTGCTTGCACTAGCGCTCAGAGCTAGCATGCTAAAAAGAGCAACATAGCATGGGCAGCAGGGAGCAGCAACGCAGTCTAGCTGTCCCGAGTACAAACCCACCTGGACCCTGTGGGCAGAGGAGATGCATGGGGTGGGGGGAGGGAATGTGGGATCATGTGCCCCCCCCAGATTTGCTGCTGGGCTTGGATTGAGCATACTCAGTAACACTGCTGAAGCCAGCTGCCCGCCCTCTGAGCCCCCCGCTATGGGCAGGCACGGGTCATCTCTCCCCCTGGGTATGTACTTGGGAGAGCTAGCCCGTGCTGCCACGCAATGCTGCATGTGCTACGGTGACTACGCTACTATTTTTAGTGTGCGAGCTCAGTGAGAGCTAGCGCAAGTATGTGTACGTAAATTGGGAATTACACCCCTATCTCCAAGGGTGGTAGCCCACAAGTGGAGATCCTGAACCTGTCTCTCAGGGCTGTAATTCCCCAGTACAGACCCGTAAGATACAACCTGACATTAGAGGCTTCTGAGCGTTATACTATAATGCAGTAAGCGTACAACAGCTGTCTCTCTGCTCTTGGAGTTTCCCATTGCAGTGCTGTGATACGGGGGTAGTAATGCGGGCATGTCTCTGGATTGCAATTTCCCATTTATTGTACTGGAATGCATAAGCATTAATGTAGTCACATCTCAGCACCACGGCTTCACCTATTCTGTGCTGACATACATTAACTGTAACGCAGCCGTGTCTTGGTGCTTGGAGGGGTTCCCATAATACAGCGGCAGTAATGCAGTCATGTATTTCTTTTATATCCTTGATAGCAAGTGTACCACATTCCTTCAGACCTTTCATTAGTCTGTCCCCTTTGGCTCAGGGGTCACTCATCTCTAAGAGTTTAATGGAGGGAAATTGCAAGGGGGCTAGTTTTGAAAAAGCATATGAAGTCTTTACAACTGTGAGGGTAAAGGTCTGAGCGTGGCCTTGTGTTTTTATGAAGACACTGGAGAGTGTGTAAAGAATAGATGGAGATCTGCCTTTCAGTGGCTCTTCAGTGAAGTGCTGACTCCCGCTTCCTGTCTTCGTGCAGAGGGAACACCATACCCATTTGCCCCTCTGCTGAATAGCACAAGAGGGTGAGCTGCACGTCCCAGCTGCTTGCTTCAGCTCTGGTAAAAGAACCCAGAGAGCTCAATCACTTTGCTGCAATAGGCCTGGGTTCAAGTCATGACTAGAGAAGCAATTATCAGAGAAGTTAGAGAGGGAAAGGACTGCACATTCGTTTAGTCCCATCTATTTGGCAATGCGGGATTGTTCCCTGTGTTACATTTCCTACCGGAGATGAGCTGGGATGTAACTTTGCATGCATCGCTTACAATGGTGTACTGCTTTAATTGTGCGCACTATAAATTCGGCACCTGCCTTTTCTGATGGTTAATGAAACTTGCATGTATAATTAATACACTTGCATATAAAATTAATCAGGGACTCTATTAAGTGTTCGCTCCTTAGCTACATGGTATGGTCCAATGCATGATGAAGATGTCAGTCTCATGTCATTGCATGGCCATACATAGATTGGAATCTTTGTTATTGGGCATTTGGCCTGGTGCATTATGGGGCCGCTCACCTACCTCTGAAGCATCTGGCATTGCTAGAAGCAGAAGAGCAGACTTGATGGACTCTTCCAGCTTCCCCTCCTCTGGTGCTATCATCCGTCAGTATTTGGCCCCCTTTCTTAAAAGACACCTCTTCATTTCCTTCTCAACCCCATCTCTGTGCTTTTTCCCATGTTACCCATGTGAATGAACTGACCTCCCAGTACTGGCTTGCAAACCACATCTGACCTCATGCTGATCCCACATTTCCCACTAGCTGCAATTTCATAGTATCCAAACTCTTCTTCCTCGCTTCTTGTCTTCCAGTGTGCACTGCCTTCTTGGTCTCTACCAGCAAGGTCTGCTGAGGCAGGGACTTTCCGTAGCTTTGTGTCTTGTACGGCACCCTGGATGTTATCAGTTCATTGTGTATCTGGAAAGCCTTGCACTCTGTGTCATTTCTCCACTGCATCCCTCTGGCTTTAGAGTTTAAGCAGGTCTGTGGTTGGTAATAAAGGTCTGCAGTTCTGGGTCAGCAGGAGGTATATACGATCACAAAAATGTAGGGCTGAGAGGGACCTCAAGAGATCATCTAGTGCAGCCCTATGCACTGTGCCAGGACCAAGTCAACCTAGACCACCCCGACAACTGTTCTTAAAAACCCGGTGACGAGGATTCCACAGCCTCCCTGGGAAGCCTGTTCTACTATTTAACTATCACTATGAGAAAAAGGTTCTAACTAGATCTAAGCTAAAGCCCCCTTCTTAAAGATAGACTCATAGACTCATAGACTCATAGGTCAGAAGGGACCAA
>VOCS01052470.1:0-14075 GCA_007922155.1 Mesoclemmys tuberculata
AGGGTTGCACTGCTCTAGCCATATCAGTATTGTTAAAGCAGTATCATTTTTATATGGATACAAACCCTTAATTTTATCCAGAACTGTGATGCTTCAATACTGCTGCAAATACTTGACTTTTAATAACAGCCATTGAATACACTGGTTTATTTGTGTCTTATTTATCTTTGGATTTCACAATTATCAGTGTGCTACTTCCTACTTCACAGACATTGGCAGAAATCCTCCCTGTCCAAACAATGCTAAAAACAATCGCATGTTCAGTAGGGAAATCATAGACTCAAAGAAGATTAGGGTTGGAAGAGATGTGTACTTCCTCTTTGGAATCAACCAATGGGTCCCATTCTGTCCTGATGTACAGCTGCAAAGTCCTCCATTACACCACTGAAGTCCGTCTGATTGCACAGGTATGACTGGGGGCAGTTCTCTGATGCATGAATCAAGCTGGGCATGGTAATGACTATTAAGAAAACAGTTGTCATGTCATGTGGCCCTAATGTCCCACCTAAAGTCTACATGAGTAATGAAGGTCTGGATCACTTCTGCTATCTTGGCTCAACATTAACCAGGTCACTTAGCCTTGACACAGAACTTGATGCTAGACTCAGCAAAGTCTCCATCACCTTTGGCAAATGTTACCTCACGTTTCTGGAACAAAAACCTGCTACCCCTGAATACAAAGAGTCTGTTTATCAGACTCGTGTCCTCAGTATTCTCCCTTACAGCTATGAAAGCTAGGTCATATACTTCACGCAAGAGCAGAGATTGAACAACTTCCACCTTCACTGTCTCAAAAAAATCCTTAGGTCTCTTGGGACCAACGGATCACTCATGACAGGATCCTTGAGCCAACCATTTTACAATCTATGCAGACTATACTGGACGCTCATTGGCTTCGCTGGCTGGCACACATGGCGCTCATGCCTCAAGCTCATCTGCCGAAGGTTGAGCTCTATGGCCAACTCAAGGACTACCCACAACACAGAGGAAGGCCAAATCTCCGATATAGCGACAAGATCAAGAAGGGTCTTAAGAAATTCAGCATTCTCCTGACAATGGGGAGAATCCTGCTCACAACTGCTCAGCCTGGAGAAGCCAGGGAAAGACTGGTGCAGTCATCACAGAGAGTCATCAGAGCCCAGGCTGAGGTCCATAGGCGAGCCACGATGCAGAATGTGCTCCAACCTCTATCTGATGAGTGGACCTGCAGCCACTGTGGGAAGGTCTGTCACTTATGCTTTGGTCTCTTTCTCCCACACTAGGCTAAGCACCGCTGACTTACTTTGTCATATTCCTTTCATCTGCCAAATGTGGAATGGCCATAGGAACAAGATGATTTCAGTCCTTCTATTAAATTCAGTACCTTGAGATGCAAATAAATCATGTTTTAGACCAACATTTTCTAATAGGATTTCATGTGCCCAACATGATACACTTTAAAGAGGCATGATACATTTGCAAAAGTCCTGAGGATTCACTCACTGAAAATCAGGTGCCTTTAATGAGTTCAATTCATACTAAGCCACATCCTTAGTCAATGTGAATAGGAGTAACCCTTTTGGCATCAATGGAAGGATGACAATCTCCACCATCAGAGGATCTGGGCCATTAATATCTACCAGAGGCATAAAGCTGTACTACCACATTTTTGGAAGTCTATTTATAAAGCCCTCTATTATCCCAGGGATTGCTCGGGCCTGGGGTCGACTACGACCAGGCTCCTGGATCGGCTGGGGCCTGGTCATCTGATTGGTCGGGCCACAGCCGTAGCCGCGGCGCTCGCTCGCCCGGGCCCGGCGGTGACGGAAAGTCTCTCTGCTTTCAAGAAGTCCTCCATCAGCTGCACAGCCCCAGCTAGCATGGTGGGGCGATGCCTCATCACCCAGGTTCTTCCCTGGGAGGGGAGAATGTTCAAGAATTGCTCCAGGACCACTTGCTCCATCACAGCGGATGTGGAGTTCTGTGTGGGCTGGAGCCACCATCAGCAAGCATCCTTCAGTTCCTGTGCCACCACCCGTGGCTGGGCCCCCAGGGGGTACACCTTCTCCCTAAAATGCCATCGGAAAGTCTCGGGGCTTATGTCCAGTGCACCCAGGATGGCAGATTTTACCGCTTGGTAGTCATGGGCCTCAGAGTCGGCCAGGACTTGATAAGCCCCCTGGAGAACTCTGTCAGGTAGGGTGCCAGGAGGACCACCCATTGGTCTGGGGCCCAGCTGGTGGTGCAGGCCAACCTCTCAAAGTTCATCAAGAAGGCCTCCAGGTCATCACAGGGATCCAGCTTTGTAAGGTGCAATTGGGGGGAGTCATGGTCGTGGGGGGCTCCAGGGTTCGTCCGAGCCTGCCGGTTTGGGCAGCAGGGCTCCTAGCTGCTGTACATATTGTCTTTGCAGCTTCTGCTGCAGGGCCCCCAAGTCCCTGACCAGCTGCTGCTGCTGCTGAGCGCCCAATGTCTGTAGCAGTTATTGCTGCTGCTAGGCCGCTTGCTGTTGTTGCTGGTGGTCCACCCACCACTTCATGAATTTGTCGAAATCCATACCCGCCGTTCACCAGCCCCGACGGGTTGTTCCTTGTTCGCATGGGCAGCCCCCCACCCCCTTTTTTTTTTCCAGTGGGTATGTGCCCGCATTCTCCACCACATGTAAAACTGCCAACCTGGCCTGGTCAGCAGTGTCGTGGCCTTTCCTCGGGTTTAGGTTCCAGGGCCTTCTCTATGGTGAACCAGCATCTCCGTGGGCTTGCCACGCAGTCGGTTTCCCCAGCCCTTGACTGGGCAGGCAAGCAAAGCAGTCTTTCGCCTTGGCCCTTCGGAGGGTGGGCGGGCAAAGCAGTCTTTCGCCCCGGCCGTTGGCAGGGCGGGCAGGCAAAGCAGTCTTTCGTCCCGGCCTTTGGGAGGGCAGGCAGGCAAAGCAGGATGCCCTCTGGCTAGGGGTGTCGTGGGCTAGAAGCACTACTTGGCTGGCTAGGAAAGTGGGGGAGGGGGACGCATGCCCACCCAACTCCACTGTGTCCCATCCCAGCGGCACGAGGGAGATGCCACTGTGTCAGTGGGGCTCCGGCCACAACACGTGGACCTGGGTTTGGCCCCTTTCTCAGCCACAGCCTGTGGCCTCCCTGGGCCGCTTCCTCCCACCCAACCCCAGAGTACATGCATCCTCTTGGGGCCCTCTGGGGCACGTGGGGAGGTGGTGAGCAGGCAACTGGCTAGTCCCTTGCCGTCTATGGGTGGTAGTTCTGGGAACTCCTGTAGGTCATTGGCCAATGGTAGCTCCTCCATGTCGCAGGGCCCCGAGGGCTCCCCTGGTCTGCTGGGGTCGTCCCACGCTGTGGAGGGGTCCTCCACCTTGGGCAGCTCCTCCAGGTCAGGACCGGCCTCCGAAGGTTTCTCTCCCTCTGCGGGCTGGGGAGGCTGTCCCCAGCTAGTGGGGCCTGGCCGCCCGCCTCCCTCCTATGGACTGGGCAGTCTCCTCCAGCTGCTTGGACAGGGAAGACCTACCTGGTCCCTTGGCTCCTGCAGCTCCCGCCAATCATCAGATTCTGGTAGGTCAGGCAGATCCCACAGGCTTTGATTGGCTGGGCGGCTATCTGAAGCAGTGTCAGGGTCTGGGTCAGGCCTGGGCTGCTGCCTCCAGGGAGGCACGTCTGTCTCCGGCAGCAGCTTCCCCCTGACTGAGCTGCTGGGCCTGCCTTTTATACTTCCCTCCCGGGCTCTGGTCCCACCCCTTTGCTTCCAGGCAGCTGGCCCACAGGGCCTGGTTCTGTCCAGTGGGGGCAGAGTGAGCCCTCCTCGGACACAGGCTTGTAGGCAGGCCATAGCAGCTTGCTACAGGGTCAATAGCTTGTATGGCTTGATTATAGTCATTTGCACGTTAAGATTGGACGGCATGATCATTATTCTCTCTTACATTCTGATCCTCGAGACAGCGATGAATCTTGCATCCCAGAAAGAGCATTTCAAGGCCTTGGATACCTGTATATCCCACTTTTCGCACAAACCAAACAGTTCCATAGATAGATATGCAAAATTCTCCACCCAAAGAACATCCAGTCATAACACTGCTTCCAAAGGGGCGATTGTTCTCAAGGAAAATGGAGAATTTCTCTTTGTAGATTCTGGTTAAACCATTCACTGTCTCAAAGCATTTCTCCATTTGTTTTTTTGTTTTCATATTATTTACTAATATTTTCTCTGTGTTCTGTTGTTAATGTACCTTTCAGAAAGCATTTTCCCAGATAATTTTTGACAGTTTTTGAACCACTCAAAGTGAGTTTGTGTTTGGATCCAGATTTTTGGTTCACAATGTTAGAGAGATGGGGGCAAGATGTGAGTTTTCATTCAGAATACATCAAATTTTTAGGACGATCAGAGCTGGCGTTTCCATCTGGCCTTTCTTCTCAATGACTTTCCAAAGCAGAACTACGTCATAAGATTTGTTCAGAGGCCAAATTTCATTTTCACCAGGTTGATAACGTTGCACTGATACAATTTAAGGAAGTCGTTGCGGAATCAGCGCTCCTTTCTCATTTCCTTGCTGCTGTTGCTAGGACACTGAATATGGTTTATTGAAAATCATGCTATAAATATGAAGGCAAATCACTACACACAGAGCTCCCATTGTCTTCAGTGTTGTCACATGGGGGATAGATTTAGCCTATTGGGTCTTATACTCTCACACCAGAGAAAATCGGGAAAGAACCCCACTGAGCTCAAAGGATCAAATTCTTCTGTCAGTGATGGCAGTGCAAATCCAGAGTCACTGCATTCGTTTCAGGAGCATTACACTTGACATACACTGATGTAAAGGAGATCAGAGTCAGGCCCAAATTACTTTGAATCTCGCATGCACAGGAGACTTCTTTGCTTACACTCAGCAAGGGACAGTGGGTGTTACTCAAAGAGAGGAAGAGAGCATAAAATGAGAAACAATGGCTTTTTCATTACCTCTCTCCTCCAATCTCTCAATGAACCAAGATTGCTTGAAAGACTTTAAACTGGGGAGATTGGTCCCAGGCTGGGAAGGAAATCCATCCTGTGTACCATTGAGGGAAAAGAAGATGGATTCTCTCTTTTCCAGGAAAACCAGTCTGACTAAATGGCTGACAAAGCATGAAATGGAAAGTGCCTTTCTAGCAGATGTTTAATTTATTATGTGTAGTGTCATGGAAAAGATCACACAGCTTTTTTTGTTAGTGAAATTGAGCTGAGCTTTATTCAGACAGACACACAGAGACCTATGGCCATAGGGAAGCCCTGAACAGCACAGAGTTAATGTACTGCTGTCAGGGAACTTCCTGCAGGTCTGAATGGCCAAGGCTTATATAGGGTAGTTCTTCACATACTGATCGCATAGTGGAGTTTTTCATTGAAAAACAAGTCTAACAGATAGTTTCTTATTGATTACACAAGCTTCATGGACAACTGCTTATCTGTTGCAACCCCAGCTAGGGCTGTTGCAAAGACAGCTAAAAGAGTGATTATGAAGGCAATAAAGTCTCAAAAACGGCTTTAAGAAAAACTTAGTCTTTCGTGGGTTTTTCCATTTCTAGTCATGCTAACTTACATTTCCAACACACATTTCAGAGCGAGGCTCACCAGGCTTTTGTGCTTCCACAGTAGTAATAACAAAATAGTTTTAAGTCCTAAGGCACTAGTAAGTACAAAATAAAAACAAACAAACAAAAAACCTTGCCACTTACACACGGGGAGTTAAAACTATGAGACTAAAAAATTCCTTAAATAAACATTTTTTTAGTAAGTATTGCCATAAAAACTGTCACATAAATAAATTTATTTATATAAAATTATATAAGCTTTAAAAATGTATGCTTAAAGTTGCCCTTAACCATCAGGCCACCTCCATACGTAAAAAAAATAAACTGTAACTTAGCTAACCTGCTGTCTAGCATATTTAAACCATCCACTAAACAACAAACGTATAAGTAAAAACCCTGAGTTTGGGTTCCTCAACAATATGAAGAACTGTGAACTGTCTGCCACACCCAGTGGGATGAGAAAACTTGTTTGCTTCAAATCTTACTTCACTTGGTAAGGTTTAGGAATAAGACGGCGTGTTTAGTTTTTATTTCTTTCGTAATCAATTTATTGCCCTTTATTATTACGTAATCGTAATTTATTTCTCATGACTTGTGATCACCTTAAATCCTTCTTGCTGTAGTTAATGAACTTGTTTCCCTACTTTATCCTAACCAGTGTCGTTGGGTCAGTGTATGGGAACCTCTGCTGGAAACCATGGAGCTGCTGCATAATTATTATCCTCTGCTGGAAAACCAGATTGACATGAGCTTGCTTTGCGCATTGAATGGACTGGACAGTACAAGATGCACATTTGTGACATGCAAGGCTGGGCCTAGAGAAATGGCAGGTGTTGCCCTGTGTGTAGTTCATGAGGGGCTGGAAGAACATGCACGCAATGTTGCAAGATGAGGGCTATGAGTGATCAGAGCCTAGCAGGTTGTATTGTTCATCTGCAAAGCAGTGCAAAAGCCAACATGAACTGGAGAATAAAGGGGGCCCAGGCGTTCAAACAATCCAGATTGTACCCTGGGGTATGTCACACTGCGCTATACATACACCCCCTCCACACACAGATTCACACACAGCCAACCAAAAGTCCTGGTAGCTCCCAAGGGCTGGGCTCCGCTCTCGTGAGGGGTGCCCAGTCAGGGGCTTTTATCCTGTGCCAGACTCCAACTAGTACGTGTGGCTGGGCTAGGAAGGGGCGGGACTTCCTCTTTCCCCGCATGGGGCTGTTCCTGGGGCCAGGTCAGATCCACTTCCGGGAATATCCCCTGACTGAACAAAGTTCCATTCCTGGTTCCTGCCCCCATCCTCCCAGCCTGCAGGGACAGAAGCCAATGTTCGGTGATCTACTTTCACCTAGTGAGCCATTTTCTTTAGGGACAACCCTACGTATTGTCAGCATTCAGGGCTGGATGGCCGGAGGCTGGCACATGCCACCCTTTGCACCAGGTGGGTGGCTATCAGAGGGGGCTAAAACAAATTCTGGGCTGCCTATATCTCCTGGAAAGCCTCCCCAATTACGCCACTGCATCTTTGCAATGCACAGGAAAAATTACTAGTACCAGGTTCTGAATTCAGAAATCTCGACTGCAACTGCAACAGCATCAGTCCAGATTTCATGTTTGAATTTGATGAGAATCGGGCTCTATGAACTTTCACTTACCACGTGCTCTCGGTGATACACTCTGACTTCCAAGAGAATCTGAATGCTTTGCCCCACCAGTGCTGTCTGGGTGCAGAGAGGTTGATCATCCCACAGGCTTCTCTTTATCCTCACAGGACCCACATCTTCTCCTCATGCGAGGGGTCTGTAGATGTTTGGCAAGTTCCAAGGTAACACAATGAGTTACTTCAGATGGTTGGGGGCGGGTTGCAGTCCAAGTGGTGCATAGTACAAACCCCAGTGGGACAGGGTGCTGAGCAAGAAGTGCTTAGTCTGCCCTCTGTCATGCCAGCTCCAGTTTAGGGAGGTAAATTGGAGATAACCATAGAGAAATCTGCATCTAATTAGAGAATCAGAGACAGCTGCCCACCCAGTTAGCCTTGGGATTGCAAAATGTGCTGAGAGGACGGACGTCAGGAGAGGGAGGCAGGAGGTGGAAGTAGAGTGATAGATCCTACCTCGTGGGTGCAGATGCTAGAAGCGTAAGTGTTAAAAGCAGCTTCTGGTCTGTTACCAGGAGTCATAATCATACAACTTCTCACTGAACAAAGAGTTAAGAGCAAAAACCCACTGCAGATGGAGTTTGGAATACCTCTGAAATATTTTCTATAGTAAAAGCCATTAAGAAGTAAAGTTTCTCCTGCTGCAACATCTCTGTTGCTGGCTTTCAATAGACATGCATGTAATGAAAATTTGTTTTATAACAATTGTATTACAATGAAAAGTTTTGGCATAACATTTATAGAACCATGCTTTAGCACACACATGTGAACCCATAATTTCCCCTAGGGTTTTCTTTCAGGGTTAGTTTCTCAAGTTAGAGGGGGACCTAACACGTAACATGTGTCATCTTGATTTCTTGAGACCTTGAAAAGATTGGAGGCTGTCGGCCCTCGTTCAATCGCCTGTCAGAAAATAAAAGTATGGGAAATCCTTTGCAGCTGTTACCTTCTGTATCCCTGGGTTGAGAGATGACTGATTCTCCGCTGGTTCTGTGATGTCAATCTGCAGCCCATATCCACAGTGATAGGGCTTTGGTATCAGCATATACAATATTTTTTCCCTGGGCTCTCACTCTCTAGTACACTGGTTTTCAACCATTTTTCATATCTGGACCCCTACAAAATATCAAATGCAGATGCAAATAACTTCGGAAATCTTACACAAGGTTTGCAGACCCCCAGTGTCTGCTCTAGTACATTGTACAACCACCAAATACAACCACTGCTCTAGTACATTGTAATGCAGCACCTGTTACTCAGCTATGATGAGAGTTTGTTGGAAGTGGCTTTCAAAGAGAAATGCATGAGTATTCCTGGAAATCAAACTTTTTTCAGAGATGAAAGTCATCTGTTGCTGTTTCTTTCTCTGACTGTCTATGCACTGTATTATATAGCCCTAGTTTAATGTCAGGCTGCTAGAAAGCAAACAGGAAGTGAAACAATAACTCAGAAAAATCCACCTCTCACTGCAGGGATATTAAGAGAATGCAACTGATCTTCATGCTGAGATGATCTTATTTCCGGGCTCCAGCCAAGTAGCACAACTTGTTTTGCCAATGCTAGGAGTCAGTTAAATGGCTGGGCAGCTGGTGCTGTGAAATGCTTTAGATCCACACTCACACACACACAGTGTGGGGAAGTCAGAAGATGCTCATTTTCCCTGAGTCCCAAAGGAGTGGGGATGTTTCAGATACGAGATATGTATATTCTCCCATTGAAAATTTTTAATATTTCTACTGTTCAGTTTAACAATAATTTGATTCAAGACACATGGCCAGTCACCACAGGACACAGATTTCCAAAGGGATGAACCAAAGATGCAAAACAAGTTTGACCTTCTAGGCAAGCCCAGTTGACCTGCAATGTGCTTGAAACAGTTGCTCCTAATTTTGGACCTGGTTGTCAAGAAGACTAATAGCATATTGGGCTGCATTAGTAGGAGTATTGCCAGCAGATCGCAGGAAGTGATTATTCCCCCCTATTTGGTATTGTTGTGGCCACATTTGTAGTATTGTGTCCTGTTTTGGGCCCCCCCTACAAAATGATGTGGACAAGTTAGAGAGCGTCCAGCGGAGGGTATCAAAAATGATTAGGGGGCTGGAGTAGAAGACTTATGAGGAGAGGCTGAAGGAGCTAGGCTTGTTTGGCCTGCAGAAGAGAAGAATGAGGGGGGATATGATAGCAGCTTTTAACTACCTGAAAGAGTATTCCATGGAGGATGGAGCTAGGCTGTTCTCAATGGTAGTAGATGACAGAACAAGGAGCAATGGTCTCAAGGTGCAGTGAGGGAGGTCTAGGTTGGACATTGGGAAAAAGTTTTTCCCTAGGAGGGTGGTGAAGCACTGTAATGAGTTACCTAGGGAAGTGGTGGAATTACCATCTTTAGAGGTGTTTAAGCTGCGGCTTGACAAATCCCTCACTGGGATGATTTAGCTGAGGTCAGATATGAACCATTCTGTAAAGAGATGAGATGTGTAGCTAATGTCCCTTGGAAGGCAGTGTCTCGGATGGAATAGGTGGCACTTGTTTTTTATGTCCCATCACCAGTGCTGAAGCTGGGTGATGAACTGACCTTTTATTTGACAAACACCCTGATAATCCTCACACGAATCTGTTTGGTTTTCACGCTATACACGATTGGGTTCATCAGGGGCGGGACCATAATGTAGACATAGCTCATGACAATTTGAATGAACGAAGAAGAGTGCTTCCCAAATCTGTGTATCACTGACAGTCCGATCATTGGCGTGTAGAAGAGCAGGACAGCCCAGACGTGGGAGATGCAGGTGTTCAGGGCCTTGAGGCGCTCCACATGAGATGCGATGCTCAGCACTGTTTTGAGGATCATTACATAAGAGAGGAGGATAAACAATGAGTCCAAACCCACTATAGAGAATGAAAGAAATAAGCCATAGACGCTGTTCATTCTGGTATCTGAACAAGCCATTTTCATGACCTCCTGGTTCAGGCAGTAGGATTGGGAGAGGATGTTGGCTTTACAATATTGGTACTGTTTTAGTAGAATGGGGATTGGGAACATTAGCACCACCCCTCTTAGCAGAGAAAGCAGTCCCATCATGGCTATCCTCGGTGGGGTTAAGATGGAAGCATATCTGAGTGGGTTACAGATGGCAACAAAGCGGTCAAAGGCCATCAACAAGAGCATGGCGGATTCAATGCCAGAAAGCGATTGGATGAAGAACAGCTGGGTAAAACAGGCATCAAAGCTGATCTCCCTAGAGTTGAACCAGAATATGCTCAGTACAGTTGGTAGCGTGGATATTGATAAGCCAAGGTCTGTGACAGCCAACATGGAAAGGAAAATGTACATGGGCTCATGGAGGGTTGGATCTGTTTTTATAATGAAGAGAATGACTAAATTTCCTAATATCGAAGTAACATACATTACACAGAGGGGGATAGAAATCCAGATATGGATGTCTTCCATCCCAGGTATTCCGGTGAGAAGGAACACTGTAGGCTGGAATATGGTGTTATTGGCAGCTGACATAATACACTGGGCAGGTCCAAGGAGTTTTGAAATTTATTTCCTGCAAGGAAAAATAACAGGAGACTAGATGATATTGAACAAGACATCATTTTGGTCTCAGTGAAAGTCTAGAGTCCAAGATGTCAAGAAAGATCTGCAAAAACATAGACTTGGATATACACCACTGCAAGGAAAATAGAATGTCCAGAACAGGTAATGCCTCTCTGATCGAACTGGCAATATGTCACTGCGGAAGACAGGATACTGAGCTAGACTGACCATTGGTGTGACCCAGTGTGGCCGTTTTTACATACACCACCTATAGAAAGAGTATTATTGCCAAACTGAATCAGAGCTCTAGTATACCTAGCCTAGTATCCAGTGGATAGCAGCAGGTGCTTCATAGAAAGGTAGAAGAAGCCCTGCAATAGACAGCTAAGATATAACCTGCTCCCAGGGAAGTTTCCTTCTGATATGCAACAGTTAGACATATTTTATGGTGCAAAGCAGGAATGTTCATAGCTCTTCTCAGCGTTTCTAAAAAAAATCCTCACTACTGTGCATTTTCCATGTTCAGAGTTCAGGAACATTGATTGCAACAGCGTCTCTCTAGATTTACCTGTGTAAATTCGATCAGAACCAGGTTCTATTGACTTCACTTACCAAACGCTCACCGTGAGACACTCTACATTACTAGGAGCATTTCAAGCAGATCGTAGAATGTGATTATTCCCCTCTATTCAGCATTGGTGAGGCCTCATTTGGAGTATTGTGTCCAGTTTTGGGCCCCCCACTAGAAAAATGATGTGGACAAGTTGGAGAGAGTCCAGCGGAGGGCAACAAAAATATTTAGGGGGCTGGAGCACAAGACTTATGAGGAGAGGCTGAGGGAACTAGGCTTGTTTAGTCTGCAAAAAGAGAAGAATGAGGGGGGATTTGTTAGCAGCCTTAAATTATCTGAAAGGGGGTTCCAGGGAGGATGGAACTAGGCTGTTCTCAGTGGTGGCAGATGGCAGAACTAGGAACAATGGTCTAAAGTTGAAGCTGGGGAGGTCTAGGTTGGATATTAGGAAAAAGTTTTCCCTAAGAGGGTGGTGAAGCACTAGAATGGCTTACCTAGGGAGGTGGTAGCATCCCCATCTTTAGAGATTTTTAAGATGTGGCTTGACAAAACCCTCATTGGGATGATTTAGCTGAGCTTAGTCCTGCTGTGAGCAGCGGGTTGGACTAGATACCTCTCGAGGTCCCTTCCAACTCTAATATTCTATGATTCCATGATTCTGAATCCCAAGAATCCCTGCAGGAGAAGCTGAAGAGCTTTTTCAGGCCATTGTTTTCTGAATACAGGGAGGTCAATCATCCTGAAGGATTCTCCTTATCCTCACAGGGCACATACTCTTCCCAGGCCAGGGTTCTGTAGATATTTGTCAAGTTACAAGTGAACATAGATAGTTACTTCATCTTGGCAGGAGAGGGGGTGGTGTCACAAATTGTGAATAGTGCACAGATTTAGTTTTGCACTCATATGCAGTTGAGTGTGCAAGTCACTTCTGCCATGCTTGTGTAAGAGGTGATGGGCATAAATTACATACAACCATTATCTAATTATTAATTAATTAATAAAAAAATTAATACGATAAGCCCATTGCAAAGAGTAGTTGGAATACCTCTGAAATACTTTCTAAAGGAAAGGTCATTAAGTAGTAAAGTTACCCCTGTTCCTTCCTGTATAGATGCTGCCTTTCAAAATACACGTGTGTAATGTAATTTGGGTTTGTAATAATTGTATTACCATGAAAAGTTTGGCATTACATTTACAGAACTATACTTTCTCTCACACACATGAAAACCCATTCTTTTCCCCTCGGATCTTCTTTCAGTGATGATTTTTCAGGTGAGAGGGGGACCTTAAATGTAATGTGGGTCATCTGCATTTCTTCCAAACCTGAAAAGATTGCAGCCTCTTGGCACTCATTCATTTGCTTGTCAGGAAACAAATGTCTGGGAAATCCTCTGCAACTATAGAACCTCTATCCTTGGATCAATAGCTGACTGGTTCCCCTTATGGTCCATGATGTCAATCTGCAGCGTTTATCCAGAATGGCATCAGCATATACACTAGTCATTCCCTGGGCTCTCACTCTCTAGTACCCTGGTTTTCAACCTTTTTCATCTCCAGACCCATACAAACTTTCAAATGAAGGTGTGACTACCTTTTGAGAAAGATGTTAACCTCAACCCTGGCACTCGGACACAAAAGAGGAGATTCAGGTAGCCTTGTAACTGTGAGGGGTTTTTAAAGGGCAGAAAAGCTGGAGCCCTCATTCAACCAGAAAACACAACTATTCCATGTACATTATCTGACATGCTACCACAAAGCAACACAGCTCTGAATTCCTGTGTTCAAAATCTAGTCAGAGGAAAAAAGCTTTGAACATGGATTTGCTGATCAAATTTCCAGGAACAAATAAACCTGAGTGATTTGGGAACTACTCATTGATATTATATGGGCTCTTCTCTGGCCCAGAGCACATGACATCTCTGGAAATGGGACTCATTGAGAAATCCTGACTCGGGTCATCGAGGTTTTCACACTCGGAGCTCGCTTTGAATCTGGGGTTTCTGTGTAGCTGGAATGATCCTCCGTTGACCATAGGCACATGGAATGGAGGGTCCCCCAGCTACCTAGTGCTGCCATCTCTCCAGCCCCTTTCACTGAGTCACACCCACAGCCCAGCAAAATTAGCTGTTGCTGCACAAAACATCTGCCCATGTCAACTGTTGCGTCTCAGTCAACCTGGAGTCCCCAGTCTGCCCCCGGCTTCACTTAATCCACCAGGGGCATCATTCGTTTTGGGTTCCTGCGGGCCGAACAAAGCACAGCGACCAATATGATTGCAAGCCAAGTCGTTTATTCCAGGGCAAAAGCCATCTTATATAATACTTCATGCACTGCTCACATCCTCCTCTTGCAGTTACTGATTGGTTAAAAGTTACAAGCATACACACAGCACAAGCACAAGCTGATTCTCATGGATAGCTTAACCTTTCCCACAGCTGCCTAATATTATTCTGTTTACCTCCTGGACACTGAGCTAAGAAAGAAGAAAGGGAGGTGTCCGCCGTCCTTGGCCGGCTTCCACCTGCCTAGGCAACCTTATCTAACTCTCACGTCCTTGGGGCCTAGCACTGCAACTTCCCATCCCAGGCCTCAGGGCCACGTAAGGATTGTAGATCCCCACAGTCAACAACTGGCAGCCTTTACCCTTCCCTTGATGTTTGAAAAATTTAAAGACACAGAAACTGCCAACGTACCCTTTGCCTGCGAGAAGGGGAGCAGCTGCCAACAGAGATCTGCACCCGAATGGAGAAGAGTCAG
>ML676733.1:0-10976 GCA_007922155.1 Mesoclemmys tuberculata
TGATTTCATTCCTGCATGTTCGAGCAGTATTTTTATAATCCTCCCTACTCATCTGACCAAGCTTCCACTTCTTGTAAGCGTCTTTCTTGTGTTTAAGCTCATCTGTTACTCCTTTGTTGAACCAAGCTGGTCGCCTACCACACTTGCTATTCTTTCTGAACATCGGGATGGTTTGTTCTTGTGCTCTCAATAAGGTTTCTTTAAAATATAGCCAGCCCTCTTGGATTCCTTTCCCCCTCATATTAGCTTCCCAAGGGATCCTTCCCATCAGCTCCCTGAGGGAGTCAAAGTCTGCTTTTCTGAAGTCCATGGTTCGTACCCTGCTGTTCTCCTTTCTTCCTTTTGTCAGGATCCTGAACTCGACCATCTCATGGTCACTGCTGCCCAGGTTGTCACCCACTTCTACCTCCCCTACCAAATCCTCCCTGTTTGTGAGCAGCAGGTCAAGAGCAGCACGGCCCCTAGTCAGTTGCTCCAGCACTTGCACCAGGAAGTTATCCTCAACACAGTCCAAAAACTTCCTGGATTGTTCCTGGATTACTCCAGGCAGCTCAGCTGGGGGGGCAGGACCAGTTGTTGCAGGCAGGGACGGGGCCTTGGGATGAAAGGGGGGGGCGGGGGCCTCCACGAAGGGGGTCCCAGTCCCAGGCACACCCGCCATCTTGGGAAGGGGTGGGAACGGTTTGTCCGGGGGGGGGTGGTAACGGAAAGGGAGGGAGAGTAAGGGGGAGGGGAGTGGAAAGGAGGGGAGGGGAGTGGAAAGGGGGGCAAGGTGGGTAGGAAGGGGAAGAAGGGGGGGGTGACCGCTCCTCCCCGCTAGGCTGTAAGCAGGGGAGGAGGGCACAAGCAGAGGGGAGAGACAGGGGGTCAACCTAGGCAGGGGCCGTTCACTCACCAGCCCAAGATGGAACCTCGGCGTCTTCTCCGGCTGCAATGGGGGAGGGGTGGAGTTAAATGAACTCGGGAGGGGAGGTGCAGTGTGTGAAGGGGGGGTTAACGAAATCAGGGGGGTCAATTAAAGGGGGAGAGGGCCATGGGTGCTGCCGGAGCACAGGGGTCAAAGTGGGGGGGAGAGCTGCAGCGGTGGGGGAGGAGGAGGGAAGGGTCAGGGGTGCCCCCAAACACAGGGGGCAGAGCGCGGGCAGCAGCAGCAGGGAAGGGGGGGCTCACGGCAGCAAAAGAGGGAGATAAGGCAGCCTGCCAAGGGACGGGGAAGGAGCCTTTCGGCAGCCGGTGCTGGCCTTGGGAGAAGCAGCCACGGGGGAGGGTGGAGATAGCGGCTGGGCGAGGGGGGTGGTGGTGGAGATGAAAGGGGCACACACTCACCCCCTCCCTCCCGGCTGGGAGGGAGGCACACCAGCAGAGTCCTCGAGCGGTGGTAGCAGCAGGGTCCCCCAAAAAGCAGCTGCAAAAGGGGAAAAAAAGAAAAAAAGAAAAAAAAGCGAAGGCCAGACCGGAGAGCTCAAAAAGCCGTCCGCCCACTATTTGAACACCAGGGGACGTGGGTGGACGCAAGCCCACCCACTGCTAAAGGTTCCCCTCCCAACCTAGAGGAGGAACCACTGAACCTGGGTTCAACTAATTACGGGGGACAACAAATGAATAAAACAGGAAAGGGCGTGAAGGTCACAGGGTCAAACGTAGAAGACCAGAAGGGGACACCGAGCAGAGAACTCCGGACAGAGCCCACTGCTCCTCGAAGGTGTCCAGGGAGCCAGCGGACACTGCCCAGAGGAACTCCTCCCGGAGGCGTGAATTAACAAGGGAAGGGAAATAGGCCCCACAGCTGCAGGGAGCCTCCCCTTCCAACCTCCTCTCCCTGGACTTGTAGATGGTTAGTTTGGCCACAGCTAGGAGAAGGTTGACGAGGAGGTCCCGCGACTTCGTGGGGCCACGGATGGGGTGTGCATGGATGAACAGGTGCGGGGAGAAGTGCAGCCAGAACTTCAGCAAGAGGTTCTGGAGGAGCCGGAAGAGGGGCTGCAACCTGGCGCACTCCAGATACACGTGCGCCAGGGTCTCCCTCATGCCGCAGAAGGGGCAGGTGTCAGGGTGGGAGGTGAACCGCGCCAAGTACACGCCTGTGCTCACAGCTCCGTGAAGGAGCCGTCAACTGATGTCCCCGGCGGGCCGTGGGGTCAAGGTGGAATACAGACTGGCCCAAGGGGGGTCCTCGCCCTCCAAGGGTGTTAAGAGGTCCCGCCACTTGGTGTCCGGGCGGGACGTGAGGGCGAGGAAGTGAAGGGTGTGGAGCATGAGCGCATACAGATGTTTCCTAGGCGCGGTCTGGAAAAGGACCGGCTGCAGATCAAGCAGCCGGCTTGGGGCGTGACGATGGGGGGGCCGAGAGGGTTCGCGGGGCCGAGGCCCGATGGTGAGCACCGGAGGGCCGGGACTGAGGGGGGGGCGGGGAGTACCCTCCTGCAAGACCCGCTCGAGGTACATCAAAGCAGTAGGGGGCAAGGCTGCCCTCACCTCCTGGAGTACGCGTTGAGGAGTTCGAGGGGTGGAGAGCCTCATACGCTGAGCCAGCACATAGGGGTCCACCCAGGCCCCCCGGGCGTAGTCCAAGAGATCTCCGAACCTGGTGACTCTTGCCAGGACCAACTGCCGTCGCACCGAGGAGGTCTCTGCCACCTGCACACGTAGCTGGGGATTGTGTATCAGGGGCTCCGCGAGGAGATCCTCCCCCTCGGTGACCACAAGGGGCCTGGAGGCCAAGACGAGCCTCCAGGTCCGGAGGAGGTCCTGGTAGAAGACCGGCAGCTCGGAGAGGTCTCGTGGAAGACCTCTCGGGTGGAAAAAAAGGAGCTGCCGGTCGTATCGGAGCCCTCGGAAGCAGCGGAGGAAGACGTGCGCCAAGTGGCTCCACGCCGGACTACCTGCACCATAGAGGAGTCTCTGCAAGGCCTGGAGGCGGAAGGTGTGGACCTGGCTGCAGATGCAGCACAGGCCCTGTCCGCCCTCCTCCAGGGGAAGACTCAGAATCCCTGCAGAGACCCAGTGAAGTCCCGGCCAAAAGAACTCCAGAATTGCCTTCTGGAGGCGGACCAGGAAACTCGGGCTCGGGACCAGAGTGTTGAGCCGGTGCCAGAGCATGGACAGGACCAGGTGATTGATCACTAGTGCCCTCCCCCGGAGGGAGAGGCACCGGAGCAGTCCTGTCCATCTCCGCAGCCGCTCAGACACTCTGCCCTCCAAATCCTGCCAGTTCTCTGCCGGGGAGGGATGGGCGGTGGCGAAGTGGATGCCCAGATAGAGCAGCGGACCCGAGCTCCACCGGATGGCTTGAAGCGCAGGTGGGAGGGAGCTCGCCTGCCACCCGGCCCCTACCGTCAGGGCAGAGCTCTTGGCCCAGTTGACCCGGGCGGAGGAGGCTCCCGAGTAAACAGCCAGGCAGTCCTCCAGCCGCACCAGGTCGCCTGGGTCCTGGACCACGAGGAGCACGTCATCGGCGTACGCTGACAGCACCAGCTTCAACTCCAGCTCATGGAGCACCAAGCCCGTCAACCTCCGGCGGAGGAGACAGAGAAAGGGCTCAATGGCCAGAGCGTATAGCTGGCCGGACAGCGGACAGCCTTGGCGTACTCCGCGCCCGAAGCTGAGCGGTTCGGTCAGGGTCCAGTTGAGCTTGACCAAGCACTCTGCGGAGGCGTACAGCACCCGTAGAAATCCCACAAAACGGGGACCGAAGCCGAATGCCCGCAGGGTGCCCAGGAGATACCCGTGGTCCATCCGGTCGAACGCCTTCTCCTGGTCCAGGGACAGGAGGGCGAACGACAGACCATCCCTACGCCCGAGTTCCAACAGGTCCCGGACCAGATACAGATTATTAAAGATGGAGTGGCCCGGGACGGTGTAGGTCTGGTCGGGGTGGACCACATCCTGCAGCACGGACTTCAGCTGCAGCGAGATGGCCCTAGCCACTATTTTGTAGTCCGTGCCGAGGAGCGAGAGGGGACGCCAGTTCCGGAGGTCGCAGAGGTCCCCCTTCTTTGGCAGCAGGGTGAGCACTGCCCGCCTGCACGACAGGGGGAGCACTCCGCTAACCTCGGACTCGGCCCAGACGGTGACAAGGTCCGGGCCGAGGACGTCCCAAAACACGTAGTAGAACTCCGCGGTCAGCCCGTCCATGCCTGGGGATTTATTGGTAGGCATGAGGCGGAGGGCTTCCGAGAACTCGGCCAGATTGAGAGGTTTCTCCAGCCGGTCCCGGTCGCCCGCACTGACCGCAGGGAGTTCGTTCCAGAGCACCCTACAGGCGGTGATGTCGGTCGGCTCTGGGGAGAAAATGTCTGCGTAGAAGGCCCTGGCCCTTCCATGCATCTCCTCCGGGTCCGTGAGGGGGGTGCCGTCGGCAGCCAAAAGGCAGATGACATGCTTTTGGGCCCCCCTCCTTTTCTCCAGGGCGTAGAAGAAGCGGGAGCCGCAATCCATCTCCCAAAGGAGATGGATGCGGGACCGGACAAAGGCACCTCGGGCTCGAAGGTCTTCGAGGGCTCTAAGCTCCTCCCGCTTCTCCCGGCACGCTCCGCAGAGGGACGGATCATCAGGGCTGGTGGCCAGTCGCCTCTCCAGCTCCAAAACCTCCCGCTCCAGCTGCTCTATCCCCACATCCCGCCGCCGGCTGGATCCCCGAGTGTAGTCACGGCAGAAGAGTCGGGCGTGCACCTTCCCCACATCCCACCATCGCCGCACCACGAAGCCCACGTCCTCCAGCAGGCTGTTGTTAAAATGCCAGTAGGCTGGCCCCAGCCTCTCCGCAGTGAGAGAGGCTGTCACGGTCACCATATGGTGATCCGAGAACGGGGCCGGCCGGACGCTGGAGGAGTGGGCCCGCGCAAGGTGGTGCTGGGAGATGTAGATACGGTCCAACCGGGAGTGGCTCGACCGATCTTCCCCCACCCAGACAAAAGTAAAGGTAACGTCATCGTCCGGTTGGTTGTCGCGCCAGACGTCCACCAGGGAGTGATGGTCAATAATCTCCCTGAGGACGTTCGCGGCGGCCGGGCACTGCTCGGTCCCCGTGCGGTCTCGCTCTTCGAGGGTGGTGTTAAAGTCCCCGCCCAGGACCAGGCATTTTTGCAGATCCAGTGTGCCGAGTAAGGCAGCTGCCTGCTGGAAGAACTGCACCCGCTCCGGGCCCGCGTTCGGGGCGTAGACGTTGACGAGACTCAACGCCAGCCCCTCCACGCGGGCCCGGAGGTGCAGCAGGCGGCCTGGCACAACCTCGGCAATCCCCAGCACCTCGGGCTGCAGGGCAGGGGAGAACAGGGTGGCCACTCCGCCCGCACGGGCGGAGAGATGACTAAGGTGCACCCCGTCTCCCCACTCCAGCCGCCAGCTGGCCTCGACGGCTGGGTCCGTGTGGTTCTCCTGCAGGAACGCTACAGAGTACCCCCCCTCCCGAAGGAAGGAGAGCACCTGGTTCCTGCGGAGATCCGTCCTGCAGCCCCTCGTGTTCAACGTGCAGATGGAAAAAGGCATTACGAGGAGGGCTGGGGGGGATTCCGGAGGGTAGGAGCGCTAGCGGTCCTCGTCGGGCTCCGCAGCAGCCCCAGGCCTGCGCCGTAGACCATCAGGACGTCACGGAAGCTGCGGGCCCGTTGGTAGGCCGCTGCGCCCTGCCACCCGGTCCCTCTCCCCTCCTTCAGAGTGGCCCTCATGGCACGGAGGACGCGGTGGAAGTCTCCCCAGCCCTGCAGAGCGAGCTGCACCCGGTTCCGGGCACCACGCGTGTCCCGGAGAAAGATGCGCAGCTCCTCACACAGCGCCTCGGGGGAGGCGTCCTCTGGCTCGGTCCCCGCGGTGGCCCTACAGCCCTTTGGGACAGGGGCTGGGGGGGACTGTGGCAGCAGAGGGAAGACAGCAGCCCCAAGTGGGCTGGGAGTGCTGAAGACAAAGGCCGCCTCCTGGGAGCTCTTCAGGGGGAAAGAGATAGCCCCAGGGGCGGCGGATGTACAGGCAGCAGGGTGAGGGGAAGAAGGTATGGGGACAGGAGGGGTGAGGGCCGGGGAGGGGTTGAGAGAGGGGAAGGGGTCGGGATTTGGGGTAGGGGTGGGGTTGGGGGGGGAGTGGGAAGGGGGTCAGGGTCGGGCTTGGGGACGGGAGTCTCATCCAGAAAGGCCGAGTCAGGGGGCTGTGCAGCCTCTAAATTGGGGCCGGGAGCTGAGGGGGGGGGCTCGGGCCGGATGTTGTCCGGGGGGGCCTGACTGTGGGGTCACAGCACCCCCGGTTTCAGGGCCCCATGAAGGGGCAGCCAGGCAGGCATTCGTAGGGGTGGGGGAGGCCAGCTGGCCCACAACAAGGGGCGGGGCACCCGGAGGCCCGGGGTTCAGCCTTTCGGCCTCCACCAGTTCTTCGTGGGCCATGGCTGTGGGTCCTTCCTCTCCAGCGCAGATAGTGGAGGGGCTGAGGGGGGCCTCGGTGGTGGGAGCAGGGGGGGCAACTGAGGATGGGGGAGAGGGAGATGGGAAAGTTGGTTCAGGGGTTCCCTGCTCTAGGCCCTCCATATGGGGGGCGGGGTCGTCCTCCCCTGGGCAAGCCGGGGTCAGCCCCAGGGAGTCAATCTCCTCCATACTATTTTATTTAACAAAAGCATGTAATAAACATTACATAATTAAGCCACATTAAACTAATTAAAATTAATAACAACACATTAAAACTAAAGCAACTCAATCGTACAATTAAAAAAAACTTCAATCCTTATCATATCCTACATGCGCCAACCCACATGCACATACCACATTCCAACTTTACTTCCTTAAAACATTCCTTATTAAATCCTACATACATCAACCCCTCACACATAAACCACATTCCCAAAACTTTACTTCCTTAAAACATGCAAAAATCCTTCAAATGCAAACCCAGCCCTCTTCGCGTGAGCTGGGTGCTCATACTATTTCATTTATACAAAAGCATGTAATAAGCATTACATAATTAACCCACATTAATCTACATAAAATAGCAAATAGCACATTACAACTAATACAACTCAATATTCTTCTATACACTACAATAAAATAGGCCTATTTAATAAAAGCAATATTCCAAAATAACCCAACCAGAGAGAAGGGGAGAGGGGCTGGCTGGAGACAGGGACCTAGCACAGGAAGACTTCATCGACGCCCAGGTCTTCCATTTACCCGAATTACCTAGTGTACTAGCACAGGAAAACTTCCTCGGCGCACAGGCCTTCCATTTACCCGAATTACCTAGTACATGTCCCGATCTCACAGTGCCCCAGACCTTAACAATTCCCCTACTATCTGAGGGCTTTCTTTAATCACTCTAATATCAATATCAATCTTAAAGGGATCTACCCACCACTCGAGACTCCCCTTTTGGGGGTCACAAATTCAAACAAAGGGAACCACCCGAAGATATCGAGCAAAGAGCTCCGGACAGGGCCCACTGCTCCCGGAAGATGTCTAGGGAGCCAGCGGATTCCGCCCAGAAGAACTCCGCCCGAATACGTGAACAGATGGAGGAACGAAAAAAGGCCCCACAGTCGCAGTGCCCTCCCTCAGCCAACCTTCTCTCTCTGGTGTTATAAATGGCCGCCTTGGCCAGGGCTAGGAGGAGGTTGACGAGGAGGTCCCGCGACCTCATGGGCCTCCGGATGGGGTGTGCATAAATAAGCAGGTGGGGAGAAAAATGCAACCAGAGCCTCAACAGGAGGTTCTGGAGGAGCCGGAAAAGGGACTGCAGCCTGGCGCACTCTAAATAGGCGTGTGCTAGGGTCTCCCTCTCGCCACAGAAAGGGCAGGTGTCGGGGCGAGGGGTAAACCGTGCCAGGTATACGCCCGTGCTCACGGCTCCGTGAAGGAGCCGCCAACCAATGTCCCCGACGGGCCGTGGGGTCAGGGTAGAGTAAAGACTGGCCCACTGGGGATCTTCGCCCTCCACAGATGTCATTAGGTTCCGCCATTTAGTATCTGGGCGGGACGCGAGGGCGTGGAAGTGGAAGGTATGGAGTATAAGAGTATATAGGTACTATTGTTTATTTATGCAGAAACATGTAATTGACATTACATAATTAAACATTATTAAACCACAGTACAAACTTAAACTACATTAAAACCAACTTACTAATCTTCTATACACTACATTAAAATAAACCTTTATAATTAAAACTATATACCCAAGGTGACCCAAGGGGTCCACCCACTGCTCAGGACTCCCCTTATGGGGGGGTCACACATTTAAACAAAGGGAGCCAAATGGAGATATCGAGCAAAGAGCTCCGGACAGGGCCCACTGCTCCCGGAAGGCGTCTAGGGAACCAGCGGATTCCGCCCAGAGGAACTCCGCTCGAATGCGTGAACATATGGAGGAACGGAAATAAACCCCACAGTCGCAGTGCCCACCCTCAGCCAACCTTCTCTCTCTAGTACTATAAATGGCCACCTTGGCCAGGGCTAGGAGGAGGTTAACAAGGAGGTCTCGTGACCTTGTGGGCTTCCGAATAGGGTGTGCATAAATAAACAAGTGGGGAGAAAAATGCAACCAGAACCTCAACAGGAGGTTCTGGAGGAGCCGGAAAAGGGACTGCAGCCTGGCGCACTCTAAATAAACATGTGCTAGTGTCTCCCTCTCGCCACAAAAAGGGCAGGTATCGGGGCGAGGGGTAAACCGTGCCAGGTATACGCCCGTGCTTACGGCTCCGTGAAGAAGCCGCCACCCAATGTCCCCGACGGGCCGCGGGGTCAGGGTAGAGTAGAGACTGGCCCACTGGGGGTCTTCGCCCTCCACAGATGTCATTAGGTTCCGCCATTTGGTATCTGGGCGGGACGCGAGGGCGGGGAAGTGAAGGGTATGAAGTACGATTGTGTAAAGGTGCTTTCTGGGCGCGGTTCGAAAGAGGACCGGCTGCAACTCAGACAACCGGCTCGGGGCATAAGGAGGGAGAGGCTGAAGGGCCTCTCGGGGCCGGGGCCCAATAGTGAGCACGGGAGGGCTTGCGCTGAAGGGAGGGCGAGGGGTACCCTCCTGTAGAACCTGCTCGAGGTAGGCCTGGGCGGCGGGGGGCAAGGCCGCCCTCACCTCCCGGAGTACGCGTTGGGGGGTCCGAAGGCGGGAGAGCCCCATGCGCTGGGCCAATGTCCGAGGATCCACCCAGTCCCCCCGGTCATAGTCTAGGAGGTCTCCGATCCTAGTGATTCCCGCCCGGACCAGCCCCCGTTGCACCGAGGGGGCTTCTGCCACCTGCACACGCAGCTGGGGGTTGTGCAGCAGGGGCTCTGCTAGGAGGTTGTCTCCCTCGGTGACTGCAAGGGGTCTGGAGGCTGAGACCAGCCTCCAGGTTCGGAGGAGGTCCTGGTAGAAGTCTGGCAGCTCAGAGAGGCTTTGTGGAAGGCCTCTCGGGTGAAGGAAAAAGAGCTGTCGGTCGTACCGGTACCCACGAAGGCGGCGGAGGAAGGCACGCCCCAAGTGGCACCATGTTGGACCGTTCCCACCATAAAGGAGCCTCTGCAGGGCTTGGAGGCGGAAAGTGTGGACCTGGCTGCGGATGCAACACAGGCCCTGCCCCCCTTCCTTCAGGGGGAGACTCAGGATCCCTGCGGAGACCCAGTGCAGTCCCGGCCAAAAGAACTCCAGGGCCTTCTTCTGAAGATGGGCCAAGAAGCTCTGGGTCGGGACCAAGGTGCTGAGCCGATACCAGAGCATGGACAGGACTAGCTGGTTGAGCACCAGTGCCCTCCCTCGGAGGGAGAGACACCGGAGCAATCCCGCCCACTTTCGCAGCCGCCCAGACACTCGGTCCTGCAGCTCTTGCCAATTCTCTACCGGGGAGGGGTGGGTAGCTGACAAATACACGCCCAGATAGAGCATCGGACCTGCGCTCCACCGGATGGTCTGCAGCGCAGGTGGGAGGGGGCCCGTCTGCCACCCCGCCCCCACCATGAGGCCTGAGCTCTTGGTCCAGTTGACCCGGGCGGAGGAGGCTGCCGAATAAACAGCCAGGCAAGCCTCCAACCGCACCAGGTCGCCCGGGTCCTGGATCGCGAGGAGTACGTCATCAGCGTACGCTGACAGGACCAGCTTGAGTTCCGGCTCTCGGAGTACCAGTCCCGTCAGTTTCCGGCGGAGAAGACACAGGAAGGGCTCAATGGCCAGGGCGTACAGTTGGCCAGACAGCGGGCAGCCTTGACGGACCCCCCGCCCGAAGCTGGCCGGTTCAGTCAGGGTTTGGTTGAACTTCACCAGGCACTCCGCAGAGGTGTACAGCGCTCGGAGGAACCCCACAAACCGGGGTCCGAAGCCGAACGCTCGCAGGGTGCCCAGAAGATACCCGTGGTCTATCCTGTCAAACGCTTTCTCCTGGTCCAAGGACAGGAGGCCGAAGGACAGGCGATCCCTGCGCCCAAGCTCCAGGAGATCCCGGGCTAGGTAAAGATTGTCAAAGATGGTACGGCCCGGGATGGTGTAGGTCTGATCGGGATGGATCACGTCTCGCAGCACGGTCCTCAATCGCAGCGAGAGGGCTTTGGCTATGATTTTGTAATCCGTGCTAAGGAGCGAGATAGGACGCCAGTTCCGAAGGTCGCGGAGGTCCCCCTTCTTAGGTAGTAAGGTGAGCACAGCCCTCCTGCATGAGAGGGGGAGCTCTCCGTCAGTCGCGGACTCGGCCCAGACAGCGGCAAGGTCTGGGCCGAGGATGTCCCAGAAGGCGCGGTAGAACTCCACGGTCAGCCCATCCATGCCCGGGGATTTATTGGTGGGCAGGAGGCGGACAGCTCCCGAGAGTTCGGTTAGGGTGAGAGGTAGCTCCAGCCGGTCCCGGTCGCCTATGCCGATCGCGGGGAGTCCCTCCCAAAGCACCCGGCAGGCGGTGGCGTCGGTCGGGTCTGGTGAAAAGAGGCTGGCGTAAAAGGCTCTGGCCCTTTCCCGCATCTCCACCGGGTCCGTGAGGGGGGTGCCGTCCTCTGCCAGGAGGCCGGTGATGTGCTTTCGGGCTCCCTTCGTTTTCT
>VOCS01052505.1:0-10448 GCA_007922155.1 Mesoclemmys tuberculata
GTCTGGGCCGAGTCCGCGACTGACGGAGAGCTCCCCCTCTCATGCAGGCGGGCCGTGCTCACCTTACTACCTAAGAAAGGGGACCTCCGCGACCTTCGGAACTGGCGTCCCATCTCGCTCCTTAGCACGGATTACAAAATCATAGCCAAAGCCCTCTCGCTGCGATTGAGGACCATGCTGCGAGACGTGATCCATCCCGATCAGACCTACACCATCCCGGGCCGTACCATCTTTGACAATCTTTATCTAGCCCGGGATCTCCTGGAGCTTGGGCGCAGGGATCAACTGTCCTTCGGCCTCCTGTCCTTGGACCAGGAGAAAGCGTTTGACAGGATAGACCACGGGAATCTTCTGGGCACTCTGCGGGCGTTCGGCTTCGGACCCCGGTTTGTGGGGTTCCTCCGAGCGCTGTACACCTCTGCGGAGTGCCTGGTGAAGTTCAACCGGACTCTGACTGAACCGGCCAGCTTCGGGCGGGGGGTCCGCCAAGGCTGCCCGCTGTCTGGCCAACTGTACGCCCTGGCCATTGAGCCCTTCCTGTGTCTTCTCCGCCGGAGGCTGACGGGACTGGTACTCCGAGAGCCGGAACTCAAGCTGGTCCTGTCAGCGTACGCTGATGACGTACTCCTCGCGATCCAGGACCCGGGCGACCTGGTGCGGTTGGAGGCTTGCCTGGCTATTTATTCGGCAGCCTCCTCCGCCCGGGTCAACTGGACCAAGAGCTCAGGCCTCATGGTAGGGGCGGGGTGGCAGACGGGCCCCCTCCCACCTGCGCTGCAGACCATCCGGTGGAGCGCAGGTCCGATGCTCTATCTAGGCGTTTATTTGTCAGCTACCCACCCCTCCCCGGTAGAGAATTGGCAAGAGCTGCAGGACCGAGTGTCTGGGCGGCTGCGAAAGTGGGCGGGATTGCTCCGGTGCCTCTCCCTCCGAGGGAGGGCACTGGTGCTCAACCAGCTAGTCCTGTCCATGCTCTGGTATCGGCTCAGCACCTTGGTCCCGACCCAGAGCTTCTTGGCCCATCTTCAGAAGAAGGCCCTGGAGTTCTTTCGGCCGGGACTGCACTGGGTCTCCGCAGGGATCCTGAGCCTCCCCCTGAAGGAAGGGGGGCAGGGCCTGTGTTGCATCCGCAGCCAGGTCCACACTTTCCGCCTCCAGGCCCTGCAGAGGCTCCTCTATGGTGGGAATGGTCCAACATGGTGCCACTTAGGGCGTGCCTTCCTCCGCCGCCTTCGTGGGTACCGGTACGACCGACAGCTCTTTTTCCTTCACCCGAGAGGCCTTCCACAAAGCCTCTCCGAGCTGCCAGACTTCTACCAGGACCTCCTCCGAACCTGAAGGCTGGTCTCAGCCTCCAGACCCCTTGCAGTCACCGAGGGAGACAACCTCCTAGCGGAGCCCCTGCTGCACAACCCCTAGCTGCGTGTGCAGGTGGCAGAGGCCCCCTCGGTGCGACGGGGGCTGGTCCGGGCGGGAGTCACTAGGATCGGAGACCTCCTAGACTATGACCGGGGGGACTGGGTGGATCCTCGGACGCTGGCCCAGCGCATGGGGCTCTCCACCCTTCCGACCCCCCAACGCGTACTCCGGGAGGTGAGGGCGGCCTTGCCCCCCGCCGCCCATGCCTACCTCGAGCGGGTCTTGCGGGAGGGTACCCCTCGCCCTCCCTTCAGCTCAAGCCCTCCCATGCTCACTATTGGGCCCCGGCCCCGAGAGTCCCTTCAGCCTCTCCCTCCTTATGCCCCAAGCCGGTTGTCTGATTTGCAGCCGGTTCTCTTTCGAACCGCGCTCACAAATCACCTATATACTCTCATACTTCACACCTTTCAGTTCCACGCTCTCGCGTCCCGCCCAGATACTAAATGGCAGAACCTAATGACATCTGTGGAGGGCGAGAACCCCCAGTGGGCTAGCCTTTATTCTACCCTGACCCCGCAGCCCATCGGGGACATTAGTTGGCGGCTCCTTCATGGAGCCGTGAGCATGGGCGTATACCTGGCACGGTTTACCCCTCGCCCCGACACCTGCCCTTTTTGTGGCATGAGGGAGACCCTAGCACACGCCTATTTAGAGTGCGCCAGGCGGCAGCCCCTTTTTCGGCTCCTCCAGAACCTCCTGTTGAGGTTCTGGCTGCATTTTTCTCCCCACCTGCTTATTTATGCGCACCCCATCCGGAGGCCCACGAGGTCGCGAGACCTCCTCGTCAACCTCCTCCTAGCCCTGGCCAAGGCGGCCATTTATAACACCAGGGAGAGAAAGTTGGCTGAAGGAGGGTACTGTGACTGTGGGGCCTATTTTTGTTCCTCCATTTGTTCACGTATTCGGGTGGAGTTCCTCTGGTCGGAATTCGCTGGCTCCCTAGATACATTCCAGGAGCAGTGGGCCCTGTCCGGAGCCCTTTGCTCGATATCCTTATGTGGTTCCCTTTGTTTGAATTTATGATAAAGATTGAAGCCCTTAGTTGTAATATTGAGTTGTTTTAGTTTTTAATGTGTTATTATTTTATGTAGATTAATGTGGTTTAATTATGTAATGCTTATTACATGCTTCTGTTAAATAAAATAGTACGAGCACCCAGCCCTCCAAGGTGGAGGGTCAGGCAGCAGGGGCGGGGCAGGGGGCAAGAGGGCAGGAGTTAGGGTGTGGGGAAACGGAGGTGGGGTAGCAGGGGAAGGAGAGGCCTCACTCCGGGGCATGCCCCCTCTGGTTCTCGACGCTGCCTGTCCTGGCTCCCTCCCCTCTGCGGGCCCCGCTAGACTGCTCCCCCGGGGCCTGAGCGCAGATGACAACCGCCGGCAGAAGGGGGGTGGCCACAGGGACTGGATGGCTACTGGGGGTGCCGCTGATGGTCTGGCTGGCACCCTCCTGGGTCCCGGGCCTCCTTGCTTGCCAGGCCAGGGGGTAGTCCCTCCGAACATGCCCCACCCCCTGGCAGAGGTAGCACCGGGCCTCCCCCGAGGTGTAATGGACCTGGTACTGGGCCCCTTGATGAGGCACCAGTAATGACCCCTCGAGCGCCTCCCCGCCACGTGCCACTGCCAGCAGCAGCTGGAGCTGTACCTGCCGGTGGAACGAGAGGACGTGGCAGAGGGTGGGGTCCTTGCAGCCGAGGGGAAGCGGGCTGATGGTGGAGAGGGGCTTCCCCAGGCAGGCAAGGAAAGGCAAAATGGCGGCATTGGGGAGGAAGGGCGGAACGGAGGACAAGACCACCAGTACACCCAGGTCCTCCATGGGCTCCACGGTAACGTGGACGCCCCCCACTGCCAGGCCCGTCTCCACCGCCTCCTGGGCAGCGGCCTCAAAGGCCAGGAAAAAGAACACCTTGCCGCACATACGGGAGGCCACCACCACGGCAGTGGGCCCCACCACCCGCGCCATCGCCCACACGTAAGTTTCCATGTGGGGTTGAGGCAAGCCCCAAAAGAACCCCGATTCTTATGAAATTACCTATAGTTAACTTTGTGCCTTTTAATTGATTATGCCAAGTGTATGGTCAGGTAGGCCCTGTGATTAGAGGCACCAGGCCCCGTATTTGTTTTTGTTTAACACTAATGTTACTAACAGGTTAAAAATGCTGCTAAAACTCCCTCACTTCCCCTGACTAACACTAGCCCAGTGATTTCCCAATCTCCTCTCATTAACACTACCTCAGCACTTTCACAACTCCGCATCTTGGCCCCAGCTCAGTAACTCCTTGGAAACCTGTGCTGGCCCTGGGTCAGCAGCTTAGCAGAAAACCCCTTACTAACCTCCCCATATTAATCTCAAAATCAGCATATTTGTTCAAATTGCCAATAGACTAATTAAAAATAAGTTAAGGCCCACTCCCACAAGGAGGTGCGAATGCTGTTAAGTAATAACGAGCCAATCATACTATGTAACGAAAATTGATGCTATGTCTGAATATTCATGTAATCTTTAGGGGTATATAAGGCAGCGCCCCAGTATAATCGGGGCTCAACCTTTGGAAATTATTCCGCTGAGCTGGTTGCCGGCAATCAATAAACTGCTCTTTCCTCATTTTGGTGTCCGTCTCGTACCGTGTTCCTAAGATCTTGCTACAGGGCGAGGCAGGCACCAGGAGGCACCGGACCCCATGCCTCCTGGTAAGGGTGGGGAAGGGACCCCGGCCACCTCGGATGGTGCTGGAGGCGGTGGTCAGGGCGGGTGTCTTGGCAGCGGTAGGCGGGGGGCCCGTGGCCACCTGGGCGTACACCTGGGGGCGCTGCCGCCCCCAGAGCTGGTGGAAGGGACAGCGGGAGAGGATAGAGGGAGAGGAGGAGGGGCCCCAGCCACAGGAGGTGTTATCTTCCAGGCGGGGCCTTTGCCCTTCTTTTTACCCCGCTGATTTTTCCTCCCGACCGAGGGAGCGCCCCCCCAGATTAGAGGGGGCAGGAGCCGTGGTGGCAGCAGAGTCCCTGGCGTCCCCACCAGAGTCGTCCTCCACCCGCACCTGGGGAATGACTCCCGGCGGCTCAGTGGGGGCAGCAGGACGGGCTGTTGAGGGCAGGGATAGGGCTTCAGGGTGGGAAGGAGGGGCAGGAGTGTCTATGGGGGGGTCCCAGTCCCAGGCACACCTGCCATCTTGGGAAGGGGTGGGAACGGTTCATTGGGGGGGGGTGTAAAGGAAAGGGAGGGAGAGTACGGGGGGAGGGGAGTGGAAAAGGGAGGGGAAGGGATGGGGTAAGAAGGGGGGAGGGGGGTGACCGTTCCTCCCCACTAGGCTGGAAGCAGGGGAGGAGGGCACCAACAGAGGGGAAAAGACAGGGGGTCAAGCCAGGCAGGGGCGCAAGGGGATGCACTCACCAGCCCAGGTTGGAAAGTTGGCGGCTCCTCCGGCTGCACTGGGGGGGCAGGGGTGAAATGAACTCAGGAGGGGGGGGGCAGGGGTTGAAAGGGGGGGTAAAGCCAGGGGGGTCAATTAAGGGAGGGGAGGGCCATGGGTGCTGCCAGAGCACATGGGCCAGAGAAGGGGGGAGCTACAGCAGTGGGGGAGGAGAAGGATAGGGTCAGGGTCCCCCAAATGTGGGGACCAGGGCAGGGGACAGCAACAGGGGAGGAGCAGGGGAAAAGAAGTTGCAGGGGTTCCCCCAAAAACAGGGGGCACAGCAAGGGGCAGCAATAGCAGGGGAAGGGGGCTCGTGGCACCGGAAGGGGGAAGAGGCAGCCAGCCAAAGGAAGGGAAAAGGGAGGGGCCCAGCTGGTACTGGCCCTGGAAGCAGAAGCAGGGGGAGGGTGGAGATAGTAGCTGCGGGGGTGGTGGTGGAAAAGGTGGAAGGCCACACACTCACCCCCTCCCTCCCAGCTGGGAGGGAGGCTCCCCAGTAAAGCCCTGAAGCTGTAGCAGCAGCAGCAGGGTCCCCCAAAAAAGAAAAGCAGCTGCAGAAAGAGGGGGACTAGGGCCAGACCAGAGAACTATGCGAGGGAGCAAGACAGCATAGATCTTAACCCCAGGCTCAACCAAGCCCTATTCCCCAGGTGATCCAGCTGGGGCTGCTTTAAGCTAATTAGGCCACCTGGGGCCTATCAAGGAGATTGCCCCAACTGTTAAAAGCCTCCAGTTCAAGCAGGCAGTTATGGAGTGAGGAGTTTGGAGTGCAGAGATTGGAGTTTACAGTTTGTAGATTGGAGCTGGCAGTTTCTAGTCTGTAGGAGCTTGGAGTTTCCATGGTTGCTGCTATAACACCAGAGACAGAGGATGTAGCTGGGGAATGAGGGAATGGACCATGGACTGACCCAAGGGAAGGTAGCAGAACTCAGGGGCAGAGTGGGCCCTGTTTTCTCCCTACCCCTCTGGCTCACCTTCCCCCAGCTGCACCACTGGCTGAGCCAGAAGAGTGCAGGACCAATGAGGGTGGAGTACATCCCCCCCACTCTGTTACAGTATGTAGCTGATTGCTTTTGCCCTTCAACATCTCTCTTGTACTTTTCTTTTATAATAAACCTTTTGATTTAGAGGTTAAAGAACTGGCTGGCAGTGTGGTGTTCTGGGTGAGAACCAAGCTAATATTGATCTGGGAATGTGGCTGGTCCTTTAGGGAACAGGAGAACATTCTGTAAAGGGAATAGAGTTTTAAATAACTTCTCTCTTTACTGGACCTAGCTGCTGATTGAGGGCCAGAGACTGAAATACAATAAAGGGTGCTGTGTGATTTCTTTTTTTGGGCTTCTTGATAACCAGCAAGGTTTGGTTTAATCTAACCGCAGTGCTAGCCACCAGTTTTGGGAGAATCTGTTCCCCTTTTTGCAGCCTGTCCTGCAAAAAATGCCCTGACCTTGGCATTTTCAGCATGAGCTGCTGTAGGCATCTCTGGTTACAGATGGTGCACACCAGAGGCTGCAAATCTACAGCCTGAAAAAGCTGTGAAATTGCTGCATGAATTTCTCAGCTCAGCATCCCCCAGCCTGCACTCGAAGGCAGGGAAAGAGGAAGCTATATTTTTAATTAGATTGAGCATGGATGTGACTCACTTGTGTGAGTTTGTGTGACAGAGAGAGATGGGGCGAACTAGAGAGATGCACAGAAATCTAATGCTAACTCGGGCAGTTGTTATGAACCCTATTTCCCTCCCCTCCTCCCCGGCTGCCTCCTGCTCTGTCTTGTAACCATTTTGTGCCTCTCTCCTAGGTCAAAGCGGGCCCCTGTTGTACTGGGTGCTGCACAGAGCCTGACTAAGATCAATGACTGAACTATGCTGGACGCTGCGCAGACACTACAGCCCTTGCCCTGAAGAACTCAGTCTTAGTAGACAAAGGAAGGCTACAGCGGGGAAATCTGAGCCCCAGAGAGACTCAGTCATTTGTGCGATCTCGCACAGAGCATGTGTATCAGAGCCAAGAAAGGAACCCAGGCTCCGGAGCCCCATTTGATTCCTTGACACAAGAGCAGCCTGTCTCTCTAGCGGGCTCCTTGTCCTGTCACGTTTAATCGAGACACAATCAGAAATGTGCAGCCTATCGTGGCTGGTAAGGGATGACGCCTTTTCGGTAGGGTTATGTGGAAACGCCACACAGGATTCTGTGGGAAGAGAATTCTTTGTTTATTGCTCTAGGACGGACCCCAAACCCCATAGGACAATGACCTTCTCCCGTTCAGCGCTGTAGGACTGGGTCCTTCTCTTCAAATGCCCCTGCCCAGGTTTTGGGTTGACCAGAGCAGAGTGTCTTTGACAGACTCACTGAGACAGACGCATGCCCAGGAAATGATGGGTTTGAATAGTGCCTGAGCTATTCACATTTTCTATTTTTGGGGTCCCAAACACTGTGTCCCACTGTTACACTTAAGAAATAAACAGCAGGATTTTATTCAGGGGATAAGACAGTGTGCCGCCTTTATTATGAATACAGAAAATATTTGAAAAAGCAATGGTCGGTCTGTCTGTCTGTCTGTCCTGCAGGAGGAATATAATTACCAGCCTCTGTGTTGCCCGAGCTGAATCAGTGACCAGGTGAGTCAGACTCGAGGGAGGAGCCGGGCCCTGTTGTTCGTGACACGATGCACCTTGGGGTTTCCAGAATGAGCCCTAAGTCCGGGTTTCTGCTTCTTTTTATATTTATTTATCCCCATTTGGGTCTATGGATTCTTTTATGTTAGATAGTCTTTTTGTTTGATGCAACTGTCAATTACGTTTGATATTGCAAGTGTGACAGCTTTCCCATTATTCTTTTATGCCTGTTTTACACTTTGTTTGAATAACTCCCCTGTTGGAAGGGGTTATCTAGATCTTTGGCCATTTGGGTTGTAAAAGTTCTTTAAACAAAAGCATCAACTCTCTCTTCTGTCCTTGCACGCTGTCTTATCTTTCACACACTCAAACTGTTTTCACTCCTCATTCAGTCATGCTGGAAATGATTACACTCTGATTCCATTACATTGGTATACTATTTTATACTTACTTACCAACATAATAAAATCCTCATACCCATACCAATACTATCAATATCAGTTTTACAAAAAGGATATGAAGGAATCTAATTTGCCCTCTCATTGTCCCATGTCCACATTCCTGATACACATTGGGCACTTTCCTTTACTTGTAAATGATCACAGTTGAATTCCAGGATGTTCCCAAACATTCATACTTAGATGTTCACAAGCAGGACCCCAGTGTGTCATGAATGTTACATCACAGAACGTTTGGGCAGGGTGTTCTCACTCGTGTGTTTTGAGCAATCAATTGTCATAGTAGAGCCTAGGGTGGCCTAAACAATCAAGTGTCCAAACACCCTTATCTACAATGGCTAATTTAATTCCTTTCAGTGCCAGGGTTAACCCTTAAGCTTCAAATAATATCCATGCTCCGGGCCTGCTTTGGTTCAAGCCTACATCACAGTGCTGGGGCCTACACCACTCCAGAGGCTGCTGTATCTCAGGGCCGGTCATTACAGCTCTGCATCAATGCTCAGCCTGGAAAGTGCCTGGTTACGGTGCGGGTTTGAGGGCATGAGGATACGAACGAGGGTGCTGTTGTGTATTTTTGAATGGGACCCTGGTCCTGGCTCTGTGTGTGATTTTGCCACTTCCCCACCTGTGGTGGCTGGTGCTGGATCACATGCCACCAACTGGGTGGCCAAATGGCCGGCAGCTGGTTTCCAGGAAGCCAGGCCAGCCTTAGGAAAAATGGTGCCCTGGGCGAATTTGTGTTTTGGCGCCTTTTCTTTGAGCTTGAGAAGAGCAGCGAGGGGCACAGGGCTGGGGACCACTCCTGGCTCTGGACCCTGGCTGGGCTGCACAGGGAGGAGTTTCTGAGCCCGGGGACTCTCCCAGCCATACACCCCCACCACCTAGCCGGAGGAGAGCGGTGCCGTTGTAGGCGCAAGAAAGGAGCTCGGATACCCAGGCTTCGTAGAAAGCAGCAGAGTTTATTTGCCAGCAAAGGCTCAGAGGAATAGTTTCCCAAAATCTGAGCCCCGAACAGCGGGGGCTTTACCTTTTTATACAAGTAAAAACATACATGACGTATTACAGGTTGCATCCCAATTGCGTACGTGGTGTGTTACTGATTGGGTGGGTTTTGTCGCAGTGCGGCACAGGTGTTTTAGGCCAGAAAGCCCATCCTGTAGCCATGAAGTGCAGTTATGTTGTTTTTGGTTGTTACTTTAGCAAATTACCTCGACCCCTTGACCCCTGTTCTTCCCGTGTTTGTGCTGGAAAGGTTCACTGTTTCTTGGTGATCTATGATACAAATGGGATTATACTTCAATGATTACATATGCATAAGCAGATAAATGAGGAAGACAAGGAACAGAATGAACAGCTGCGTACTCATGCCAGTTAGTATATAGTAACTTAGGACCTGGCTATTCATTATTATTTTTAGTTTTTCTCCCTTCATGTCTTATTCAGGTCGGCTTTTGGGGTTTTTACCCCTACACCGTGGCCTTTGCCCATGCCCATGGGAAGGGGAGACCCAGGGGCTGGCCTACAAGTTCTGCAGGAGTGAGCTCCACTGCCTGTACCTCCCCATCAGGCTGGCAGCTCTGGGCAGCATTGCCTGTGTCCAGCCGGCCAGCCAAGGGCTCCATCTCCGGGATCGCCCGCTTGTGCCACTTGGCTGGCACCCTGCTGACCACCGCGCCCTGGCTGGTCTCCCAATCATACGGCCAGCCCTGCAGATAAGAATGGGAGAAACAAGCCTCTGGTTCTCCCTTTTTTGTGAATTGACCAACTCCCCTGTTTGTTTTCCTCCAGACCACAGAGCAACTGGGTATCAGTCTTGTCTGGGACCAGGTATGTGGGGGGCTGTTTATACAGGATCACTCGCCTGGTGCTGAGATGCAGCTGTCTCTGGGTTGGGACAGAGAGGCTCCCCACTGGGCAGATGGGATGGGAACCCTTTGCCCTTCTCACGCCAAGTGGCTCACACAGTCAAAGTGATGGAACCAGCCTAGAAGGGTTAGCTCCTGTGAGAACAGCTGGGACAGCAGCATTTGTCCAGTGGTTGACGCTGGGTGTTAGAAAAGTGTGTGTGGATCTCTCCATTCAGGGGTGTGTGGGTGGGTCTGTCAGGTTAGTTTTTAAGTGTGGTGTGTGTCAGTGGAGCATGAGATCATGACTCTCCAATGTCATATTTGTGTGCAGTTTTGCTTGTGTGTGTGATTTGTGTGTCTCAGTATCATCCTGTGTCCCTCTCTGTCTCAGTGTAGTTTGTGTGTGTGTGTCTGTCTAATTGTGTGTGTGTGTCTGTGTGTCTGTCTCAGTGGTAGGTGTATGTGTCTGGTTGTGTGTGTCCGTCTTGGTGTAAGTGTTTTCACAGTACTTTCCCCAGGAATTGAAATTAGCGAGGTGTTAGAATGTATGGGGGGAGGGTGACTAAAATGGCAACCTTTAGTTGACCACTGGGGGCAATGGGGGAGTTAGGGTGTGTCTGGTTGGCCTGTGTGTTTTGTCTCCATGTAGGCATGTGTGACTAGTTGGTGTCTTGGTATAGCAGACTTTTTCTTTCTCC
>ML676738.1:0-30255 GCA_007922155.1 Mesoclemmys tuberculata
TGTAAAGTAGCTTCTTTGGTGGTGGCTTTATTTATTTTGAAATGTTCCCTTGGAACTTTTTGTTTTAATTAACCCCTGGAGGAAGAGTATGGGGTGAGTTTATGAAACATTTCAGGAGATGTGATGCTTCCAAAGTATGAACTCAAGATCCCTAGTGACACAGGGACCCTTAACATTAGAGTCAGCTCTTTCTAAGATGTCTGTTGCTATTATACAGCTGGTAATAGGTTCTACTGCAATATAAATATTGCCACATCAAGGTTGTGTCCCATTGTTCTATATGCTGTACACATATAATTATTGCCGATTTTGACGAAATCATGATTTAGAAATAAGTAAAACTAATTCCCCACTTTGCTCCTCACACATTTTAAACCTTGCATTCACCCTACCCAGACTGTGATGGGTCTTTGTAATAGTTATTACATCTGACCTGTCTGACAGACCTAGAGTCCCCTGTATAACCGAGCTGCAGAGACATGTGCCAGTTCAAATGCTCATGATTTAAAAAAATATGTTAACAAACTAACTGAAAACGTGAAAATGATACAAAGGGCTTGCCTACATCAGAACATTTTACCATTTACACTAAATCATTTTAGGAGATGATTTTGTTCAATTAATTAAACTCCCATGTGTTGACACTGATTTTGGTTTAAGAGAGCATTAATGGGTTTAGTTTCATTCAGTTCCTTACAGAGTTAAGCTGGACTGATATCAGGCACACAAACTGCTAACCAGACAGAATCATAGAAGATTAGTGTTGGAAAGGCCTTCAGGAGGTCATCTAGTCCAACCCCCTGCACAAAACAGGACCAACCGCAACTAAATCATCCCAGCCAGGGCTTTGTCAAGCCAGGCCTTAAAAACCTATAAGGATGGAGATTCCACCACCTCCGTAAGTAACCCATTCCAGTGCTTCACCACCCCCCTAGTGAAAAGGTTTATCCTCATATCCACCCTAGACCTCCCCCACTGCAACTTGAGACCATTGCTCCTTGTTTTGTCATCTGCCACCACTGAGAACAGCCTAGCTCCATCTTCTCTGGAACTCCTGCTTCAGGTAGTTGAAGGCTGCTATGAAACCCCTCCACATTCTTCTCCTTTGCAGACTAAACAAACATAGTTCCCTCAGCTTCTTCTCATAAGTCGTGTGCTCCAGCCCCCTAATCATTTTTGTTGCCCTCTGCTGGACTCTCTCCAAGTTGTCCACATCCTTTTTGTAGTGGGGTACCCAAAATGGACACAATACTCCAAATGCGGCCTCACCAATGCCGAATAGAGGGGAACAATCACTTCCCTTGATCTGCTGGCAATGCTCTTACTAATGCAGCCCAATATGCCATTAGCTTTGTTGGCAATAAGGGCACACTGCTGACTCGTATCCAGCTTCTTGTCCACTGTAACCCCCAGATCCTTTTCTGCAGAACTGCTGCTTAGTCAGTTGGTCCCCATCTGTAACTGTGCACGGGATTCTTCCGTCCTAAGTGCAGGACTCTGAACTTGTTGTTGTTGAACCTCATCAGATTGCTTTTGGCCCAGTCCTCCAATTTGCTGGTTGCTGTCCAGGAATTCTTTCAGCTACTGACAACCCCCTACCTCCACCTTAAAGAAGGGAAAAAGCCCCGTACTTCAAAAATTCGGGCTCCTGCTCCTTCCCCAGTCATCTCCTGTGAAGGCAATCCTTTGCTTATCACCTGAGGTCCTTCCCCTGCTACATATTTATGAGATCTCATTCCTCCCAGCCTTCAAACCCTAGTAGAGGAAGAGTCCATCCCGTCTACTCTTCCCTTTCTAAAACCCCAGATGAGCAGGGGTCATCATCCCCCATCGTAATGACTGAGGGCCAGACCTCCCCGAGCTATTTGGGCACCTGTGTCCCATTGAAATCAATGGAAGTTGAGCACCTGAATATCTCTGGAGGTCTGGACTCGACAGCCTGTTCCCTCTGCCAGCCAGTTTTGGGGTTTTGGAAGAAAAGGTTGACAGGGTTCTGAAGCATTTCAGGAAAAGCAACTCTCTCCTTAGCTCAGCCTTGATCTACCCAGGCTGCTCCAGTTCACACAGAGGGCAGGACCCCCGGCCTCCTGGCTCCCGCATTGGCCTGGCCCGTCACTCAGGCTGACTTGGAGCACTGGCCTCTCCCCATTGGCCCTGGGGACTGTCAGTCTCAGGGTCCTGAGTTCTCATTGACTTTCCCCTTTCCTATGGGACTGAGAGATGGGCAACCAAAACACCCCACTCAGTTCCAGTGGGGGGCCAACGATCCCCTGACATTTGGAATAACCTCCAAGCGACCTCTCTCTCTTCTTTCCCTCACCGGATCCACTTCTCTTGTCTGGCTTTCTGGGTTCCTCGACACTGGTCAACACTGACTGCACCCACTGCTACTCTGAGGCTTTATTTTTAACTATATTTTTCTGACCAGTTTAGATTATAAAGGTCTGAGGAAAGAGATTTTGGGTAACATTTTTAAAAGCACTTAAATTACTAAAAAGACCAAATCCCATTTTCAGAAATGACTTAGGCATTGGCTGGTGCCTAAATATCTTTTAAAAATCTGACTTTAAATCACTTTTTAAAATGGGATTTAGACTTTTTTGAAAATTGTGCTTTCTCTAATCTGTAAAGTGCCCTGTACAGTAGCCCTGTGATTCTGTATAAATAATCCATCATAATAATATATTCAATGAGTTCCTGCATTTTAAAAAATAAAACCAGAGCTGCTAAATAGAATTACTTTTTAACCACAAACACCATTCAGAACGTTCCCTCGGTCATACACTCAGCAGCTCTTTCAATGCAGGCACTGCTCCGTCTCTGATCTTATCCTGCCTGTGGTAGATCTGATAGAGCCCTTCTTTTTCAAAATTCTGACTGCTGTGGTCTGCACTTATTGACAAGTCACTGATGTCAGAAGCGAGCATCTCATCTATGGTCTTCGACCACACGGAGAGGAAAAACACAAGATTCTTACTATTTATTCTAAACCTTTTCCTGTGAGTCTGTGACCTGGCAAGAGCTGGCCACTCACTTGTACAGGGGCACAGTGAAAAGATTAACTCAATGAGATCAATCAACTGAAAATGTCAATGTCTATAGGGCCAGAATGAGTCATGAAGGTTACAGCCCTGAGTGGAGTGGGAGGAGGGAGGGAAGGGGGCAGTGCAGGGATGCCCTGTACCAGGAAGCAGTGTTTGTCCCAGATCTCCACTGTGCCACTTAGAAGAGCAGTTCTGCTGACCAAGGGAGGTGGAAGGACATGGCCATTGAAGTTCCTTGTGTCCTTTTCATCTTCCCCACGTACAGGGGCTGGCTACCTTCATTCAATCATTGGGACTTGATTTAAAAATATACCAATCCCGGGCTGATTGAATCTATGAAATTTGGCTTTTTTTTTTTTTTTTTGCATTTCAGTCCCATTTTGTGCTAATCTATTCAGTGTGCAAAAGTCCTAAGTGAACAGTGGAAATAAATAAATGGTGTAAGGGTTATTTACAAAATATCTGGGTTTGGTAGTCAGGGTTTGGTAGTCAGTTAGTCCCTAGTATTCACAAATCACTCACAAAACTTGTTTTTCACGACTTGAGCAGCCCCCATGCAACATCGTAAAAAGCCCTACAAAGAAATGGCAAGTGCAGAATGCAGTATCTGACGGGAACCATGTTGTATTTTTTGTTAAAAGCATGAAATCCTCACAAAGCCATTACTCTGGGATGGGCCAGCCAGCGTGAGCTGTAGAACACTCAGAGCCCTCTGTATCAATGCAGGCGGTGTGCATTTGTGTGCGCCTGATTCCTGGTGGGGCAGAGTAGAGTGTTCCTGCATAATCCCAAGGCTGGCTATGTAGATTCCCAGACTTTGAAGCGTGACCTCCTGGGAATAGGGGAAGGGACTTGTTTTACCTGTTTGCATGAGGCTGGAGGACAATTAAGCAAGTTTTTCTGGTATAAAAAGCTGAGCTTGAAATGCCAGAGGGCTTCATTTTGATTCAGCAAAAGGACAGGACCTGCTGTCCAAGGAAAGTCCTCAACCCTTGCTGAACCGTTGGAAGGGACATTGGCCTACCGGACTTCCCATGTGGAGGACAGGAGCTATTTGGTATGCTTATCAGTAAGTGGATAGTAAAGTTTTAAATGTGTTTTCTCTTTAATGCTGCTTCTGCCCCAAGATGAAATGTATTTTGCCTTGCGAAGGTCGGCTGGTAACTGGAGTGCACTGTGTAGCCTTTGGAGAAAAGTTAACTACAGGTGCTGGATCCCTGTCAGACTTGCTGGGAAACCACAGTTTGGTGCAGAGAGAGGGACTGCAAGCCTGAACCCCATCTGGAAGAAAAAAGATGTAAGTCTCTGCCCAAGACAGGGAACAGCTGGGAGCATTAACCCTTATGTGACAGCTCTTCAGGAGGAGCAGGAGATAGGTCATAATTGTGACACCATTGAAAAAATGTTCTAATTAAAAATCTTCAGTCAACCAGGCCTGAAGATAGATATATAGATCTGACAATATTAGAGGAGCATATGAATGCCCATGAACCCTGATCTCTGGAATCTAGCCAACATGTACATGTACCCACAATCTACAGACTATTTTTTATCTTCTTTCTCATAAAAATGGATTAAGCCTAGGACCTGCTGTTACTCTTTCCTTTTAAAGAATAAATAAGGATTTAAAAAAAGGAATTATGCATTAATTAACATTAAGCTTCAACTAATTTAAGGCCTCAGTTCAGGAATGCATCCCTATTTAGGGCATAAGTTAAGCAAGTGCTTAATGTTAAGTACTGTACATGCCTATGTATTTTCCTGAATCAAGGCCTGAAAGAGGACAGCAGATTTCACAGTAGTTGTAAAATTTCAGGGGCATCTGGTGACGGTAGATTGTGTTATGAATACATTAGTATATCTGCCCATTTCCCAGCTATTTATTAACCACACACAGAAATCTTAAGACAGAGCAGTCATTGCTAAGTATTGCTTTACTCATGCTATCCTAGCTGGTGTAGTAGAATACACTCGTTTTCTATAATATGCTGGCAATTAAATCTCTTCTGAAAAGAATGACTGTTCCCTCTGCCATTCTCAGAGTGCTAATAACACAGCTAGACATAGATGCCAACTTAGCACCACCCACAGAAAAAAACGAATGGGTGCTGGCTGCCAATTAGCTATTTCACCGATGGACTATGGCAGCAGTTTGTCTTGCCCCATTCACTTGGCTGCCAATTAAAGCAGTCAGGTGTGAATTGTTGTTTCCTCGGGCAGTGCTTCCTTGCTGTGGCAGGGCAGGGCTCTAGGCCTCTGTTCCAGCGTCAGAGCAGCACACAGCCAGGGAGGGACCAGGGGCCACCTCTCAACCCATGCCCCCCACCCCGGTAACAAAAAGTAAAGCAGGTTAAGGGTTCGGGTGAGGCTGGTTGCTGTGCTAGGCATTGGCATACAACACCACCAGAACCTGCAGCTCACCTGGTGGCTGCGGCCTACAGTGTCTGCCCTCAAACTTGCATTAATTTTTGCCCTCCCTCGATGATGCGTGCACGTAGCTGCAGCTCCCAGCCATGTTCCCTCTGACTCCAGGCTGCCAGGCAGCAGGTAAGTCCTGGAGGGAGCCCGGCTAGGCTAGGGCTGGGGGGGGTGTTTTGGGGCCCTTGGCTAGAAAACTGGCTGCTCCAAGTCCCAGCAGCAGACTTCCCACAAGCCCCACCCGAAGGGATGTACAGGAGAAGCCCCAGACAAGAGCCTCAAGCAGAAGCCGAGCAGCGAGAAGCCCCGAAAGGGGGCAGGCGCAGGCAGCTGGTGAGCCGGGGCTCCCTGGTGCCGTGCCAGGAGGCTGTGAGCTGGTGAATCCCCGGGGACTGGACCAGAACCAGGAAGCAGGGAGGGTGGCTGGCATAGCCAGTGGCAGCCAGTCCCAATCCTGGCAGGATAGGGATGGCAGAGGGACTCGTATCCCAGCACAGCCTGCTGCCTCCTGCCCCTGCCCCCCATGGACCCTTCCTCCCCTTCCCGCAGTCCTGATCCTGCTCTGCCGCCCAAGGACCTCCTTGCCTCCCCCCCCAAGTCCCACCAGCAGCAGGGGCAGGATTGGGACCCTTTGGGGGGGGCTCGTGTACTGGCACGGCCTGCTGCCTCCTGCCCCCGCATGACCCTGTGCAGGATGGAGACAAATTAGGGCACCCACCATCAAAACAAAAAGTCAGCACCCATGCAGCTAGATTGAAAATAAGACATCCAGTACTGACAATGTCCTTTTCCTTGCAGTGTCACTGCTATATATCTGGAGCTTCTTGAGGTGTGTGACATGCCCTTGCCAACCCAGTCTGCCAAGCCACCACCATTCAAGGACATCTTATAAATCTATTCCTTCTATGACGCCTGCAAGAGGAGAGATCATGTCTTCAGTCGCTGAGCTCAAAGATATAAGATGGGCACCACCTATCCTCCTCCAGCCCTATTTTGACTGGGACCCAAACTGGTAAGCAGCTTGTGATCACACCTACCTTGACTGGGCCCCACAGATGAGAGAGACATTCCTCGTTCTATCTCCCCTGAGTTTGAGGATCGCAGTGGGACTTAGGTGGGAGATAAGTGTCCGAGTGCCTAGGGTGAGGCAGCAGTGCATGTTCCCAGAGGCACTAAAGAATTTTACAATGAACATTTAGATGCTGAGTGAGTTTAGGTACCTACAGAGTTAGGCCACTGATAGGAGGGGTTTTGTGTATCATGGTGGTGCCTGCAAACGGGACGTAGGCAGCTAATTCCAGGGTTTAGATGCCAAAGTGCTTTTGTGGATCTGTACTTTGATCCTGGCTGCCTTGCCATCTTGTGTCACCCATTAGACATGCACAAAGTGGATGTAAAATGCTACCACCTGTGAAAATGGACAGGGAATTCTGATTTGGTGGCATTCTGCACCACTTTGTAATGATCCCCTGCTTTGCACTTTGTGGAGTTAATCAGGCCCTTTACCCTATTTAGTGCCTTGTAAAGCAGCCTGGCCTTTGATGGCCAGAGTTTCAGGATCAAAGGCTAAATCCTGCAATTTGCAGAAAGGCCACAGGCCTCAGAACCAGCAATGGTCTGCTGTGTGGGAAGGTCACAGTGCTAAAAAGTGGCTCCCTCCGTGCCACTGAGGCAAGCCCAGGTAAATCTCAACCTACCCCCATTATTCAAAGTTATCTCTGTGCCTTATAAATGGTTAAATAAACGGCCAGTCTGGCTTTGTGGTTAAAGCCACCCGGCCCTGTCTCTGTCCTTTTGACCCTGATCTAATACTGTAACTACAAGGCTGCTAACTTCCCTTAATTCAGTAATTTCTTAAGAACTTATGTTAACCCCTAGATCAGCAACTCTTCAGAAAGTCCCTTCACCGACTTCCCCCTAGTAACAACAATTCAGCAACTTTATAAATTACCAATACACTAATGAAAACAAGGGTAAGGCCCACTTCTGGGAAGAGGTGTGAATATTGTTAAGTGATACTAACGAGCCAATCAATGAACTGCTAATGTATGTATCTGTGTAACGTAATGTATAAATATTCATGTAATCTTTAAAGGTATATAAGGCAACGCCCCATTATAATCGGGGCTCAGCCTTTGGAAATGATTCCGCTGAGCTGGCTGCTTCCTCATTTCGGTGTCCGTCTCACAAGTGTTCCTGAGATCTTGCTACATTTTCTGGGGGCTCGTCCGGGATCGGGGCGTTGTTCGCCACCTGGCCAGTGGAGGGGACTCCTGCGGTCGCCTCCCACTGACCATCGGCCGGTACTGAGGTAGAAGCTCTACCTTCGATTGGTTCCTGTGAGGGGAGACCGTGGAGACGACCCTACCATCTCGGCCACGGACCCACACCGATTGAGGAACCAGAGAGGTGGAGCTCCACATCAGGATCAGGTGAGACCCCTGGAAAGAGGGTGAAGCTGATTATCCGGTCTGTTCTCTCTGTTCTGTTTAGACCCTCTTAGGTGAGAGGAAGGGGGACCCGATCACTCCCTGGACAGCTCCAGTAGACTCCAGAGCAGAGTTCGAAACAGCTGGTCCAGGTCTGTTCTGTTCTGTTGGGAGGTAGTGTGTGAGAAAGAGACGTCAAGTCATCACATGGATGAGTGAAGTCCCCTTCCTGGGGCCCGAGTAAAGTCCTCTGATGGGGTGCATTTCCCGGCCGGGCAACCGTGTCTGGGTCACTCCAAAGAGGCAGCAGTGTTATTTGTACCCTAAAAGTTTAGGCCGGACGGACCCTTTAACGTCCGGCCGCCATCCTTTTCCCTTCAGCGTCTGTTTTGAGTAGTTGTCTGATTGTTGTGGGTGGGATCCCGGTTTGACTTATCTGTTCAGTGTTGTCTGTCTTGTAAAATCTCTAGAGGAACTTAGATTGGATATAAAAGATGTGTTATTGTATAAATGAATGATAAATAATAGATTTATGAGCCGTTGACCAAGTCTTGGACTAAGACAGGTTTCAGCCGCCCTCATCCGTCCACAAGTTGGTCGGGTGAATAGAAAGTGGGGGCTTGTCTGAACCTAGTGACTCAACGGACAGGCGGAGTGACTGCAGCCGCAAGACTATCCTTTCCCCTTCCTAACTCATGAGCCTTTGTAGCTCCGTTGCTCAGTAGAGCTTCTGTGACTTCAAGGGACTCCTTCTGTATCTGTTTGTTTGCCTTTCCTTCCCCCCTCCCGCTAAATAAGCGTTCCGTTATCGGATTCATTCACCTCGTCAGTATTACGAGCTGAAATTGAAACGGTGCGGATTCCTCAATAAGTCAAACCTAAGTTGTACAAATGTGTGCTTGCAAGTGGGTGTCTTAAGAATTAATCTCTTTAGAAAATCCACTGTTTTAAGCAGGGAATAAAAAGTCCCATTTCAAGTTGTAAAACTGACACAGAGTCATAAATTAGTAAAAGTAGATAAAATCAAAAAACCCTTTCCCTCTTTCCTCCAACCCCCCCACCCCCGCCCATCTGAGGCATGGAAAATAGAGGAACTAAAAAGCTTTTAACCCTCTGTCACCACATGGTGTCACAGACAGGATTCCCAACAGACGGAGTAAGAACATTAAAAAGGGAAAAATGTCCCTATAATAATAAGGAAAGGGGTAAACAGATTTTTGCCCATAATATGTGGCAACATTAACTGGCATTAAATAAAGCATTGCCACTGAAAGAAGTCCTGATACATTTAACTCAGGGGTCAGAAATTAAAGTCTGGCGGTTAAGTACAACCAGAATGGGCTTGTCATGCTTGTTGAAAAACCATGCAGAACTAGAATAGGAGCCGCCACCTCCGGAGTCAAGAAATAAATAGGGGCCATAAATGTTATTTAACAGAGTCAAACCCCTTTAAAAATATAAAGTACAACAGACCATATGTTAATTTAAAATAATAGGGGTGAATAAAATAGAAACATTAGGTTAACTCTTATTGGATACAGGGGCACAAATATCAGTTATCCCCATGTAAATTTAAAAGAAAACTATGTAATGGTAAGTTTTAAAGTTAAAATAAACTCTGGAAAAATAAAATAATTAAAGCTGTTCTAAAAGACAGTGTATTATTGGGCATAAACACCATAAAAAAATTAAAGTTAAAGTGTCATGTTATAAAAGCATTAGTAATGGAAATAGCACCAAATAATCAGTATCAACCGCAATTGAAACCTAATAAGCAAGTAAAAACAGTATAATGTGTGTTTCAGAGAGTTAAGCCTAAAATGGAACACATTTTAGGAAGTAAAAATTTAAAGTTTGTGTGTACCTTGAATTTAACAGACATGTTTTATCAGGTACCAATACAAAATTCACAAAAAGTATTAGATTTTGTGTTGAAGAAACAAATATTGAACTGGAAAGTTTGGAACAGAAAGTGTTAGCAAGTTGCAGAGGGAAAGTGAATGTGTGAAATCAGTTAACCCCCTAATAAAGTGGTTGCATGGGGGAGCAAGTTAAAATCATGATATGTTTATGCAAGCAAGTTGTGGAAAGAAGAAACTGGTGAAGTTAAAAGATTAGGAAAGGATCAGATAATAATGTGTTAAATGTCTTTAAAAAAAGGGGTATTCTAAGGAATAATCTACAACCCCAAAGGGGGTAGAAAAGTGTTTGTTTTATCTTTCAGAACTGCAGAAAGGAAGAAACTGGTACCAGTGAAACAACTAAAAATCAAAACCAGAGATCTATTGTTGCAACAAAGTGTATGTTTTGTGTGTTATGTTTTGTGTTGTTTGTCTTATTACTAACATTGTGCATGGTGTTGGAAAAATATTGTATAAAGCAGAAAAGTATCAAAAAGCACTGTAACTGAATTCAAAGAGGAGAATTGGTCTCCAGTGTTCTGTCTGTGAGGCAGGCAAAAAGTACCTCTCAGCTTATGCTGGTGGAGGAGGTGTCAATTGTGCCAGAAGTGTTTCTGGACATAACTAAAACCCAGAGAGAGTCTGTTGGGGCTCAGGAAAATGTTTCTTTGAAGCAGTCTCTAGCAAAGAGGAAAAGGACATTTCTGTGAAAAGTAAATTGTTGCCTAGAACTGCTCCTGAAAGAATAAAACCTCCTGATAGCTCTTGCAAACAGTTTCTGCAACTGAAGGGTGTAAAAACAAAGTAATTAAGTTAGTTCAAAGTAAGTCACTGACGGTAGTAAGAAACAGTTTACATGTTGAGAGACTTGGTTCAGTTTCTAATTGTCAAAGGTTTTTAAATGTAAATAAATTTACTAACTTTGTTTTAGAAATATCCAGTTTAAATATCTTGGAAAAGATTCCAAATGAAGTGAAAATTATTGGAAAGCTTAAATAGCCTTGTGTAGCTGGGCTTGGTCAAAATGCAGGAGTTAACAGGCAAATTCTCACTTCTAAATGCTTTAAATATATCTTATACATCTAATGTTATGGAAAGTAAAAAATTGGCAATGCAAAACCCTGTTTATGGGATGCTAGTGAAAATGGTTGGTATCTCTTTAAAGCCAGGTCCAAACTTAAAATAAATAATGGTTAAAAATTTAAACACTGGTAAACTTGCTAGTGTGTGGTGGTAGGAAATGCAAATTACTGGCCTAAAGGGGGAAAAATCCACCCATAGCTGTTAACAAGAAGAATTCCTCTCGGGTGTGGCCAGCTAAATTTAAATTGGGCGTGCCTGGAACAGCTCTAAATTAAAGCCACATGTAGAATGAGTTTGTTAGAACTCAACAAAAAGTATTTCTTTAAAGGAAAAACCAAAGCCTCGTCACAGCAGGAGGGTAATGTAGAAATAACAGAGCAACCAGTGGTGAAGTATGTGCTACTATTGTGCTAATAAAACCCTTATTTTTGTAAAATTAAAAAACATTATTACCTCCATAGTAAGCCTTACAAAAGAAAAAGCCTGTTTTAGTTAAATATGATTTTGCTAATAATATGTGTGCCATTGTTAAGTCTTGTAGTTAATTTGTTGTTAGTGTAAAAATTGTAAAAATGTACCATGTGCCTAATAGTTTGTAAAATTCTTAAATTAGGCTGTGTTATCTATTGTATCCCAAACGGTATATATTTTAATATGCCAGAGTCTGAGGAAAAACAATGTTAACATCATTACAGATTCTGACCAAAGAGACACCCAGCCTAACACTTCCTCGTTGCAACAGAAACTGTTAGTACAAGTGGCTCGGCAATTGTGGTCAGCTCATATAAACAAAGAAGGCTAAATAACAAAGCCTTTCTCTTGCGTTCCCATTGTGAACTTGCAAATGAATTGTATCCAAATGCCTAAATATTGTAACTTTAAATATGTGTTAGTCATTATTAATAAGTGTTCAGGCTGGGTAGTAGCATACCCTTAAAAAAAAAAAAAACCTGTCTACAAATGGCCAGATTTAAAACCAAGGCCCCAGGATCCATTTCATCAGCCAGAAAACTTCGTCTGGCTGGTAAAACCAAATGCAAAGAAAAAAATCCAGTACCAACTGAAGTGGTAGAAGTTGGTCATTTTCCAGATACTAAAGATCAACTAATACAGTTGGGCAAACAGTTCAGGAAATTAACCAAGTGAATGCAGGAAAGGGCCCCTGTCAGTCTAACTTCTCCTCTTCAGCCCTTTCAACCAGGAAATAGCGTCTGGGTAAAAAGTGAAACCTACAGCCCCTGAGGCCGCAGTGGAAAAAACCTTTCCCTGTATTGCTGGCAACTCCAACCGCTGTGACGGTAGAAGGGATAGCTGCCTGGATACACTGGACCGGACTAAAGCCATCACGGGCCGACTGGTTGGCTCACCCTGACCCAGAGAATCCCTTAAAACTGAGACTCTCCAGGCCCTCTGCCAAGGACCCACCGGAAAGGTCCTGAGCACAGGGGAAGATACCTGCAAACCTTCAAGCCACCTGAAACCCCTGCCCCTTCCGACCGGCAAGGAAGGTGAGCACGGGAGAAGAACAACACCTCTGCCACACGTCCACCGGAGGCGACGTGCTTCGGCACAGGAGAAGACTGGGAGTAAGGAGTGCAACTGGTGTGGTTTGGGTTAGCTATATTTATCTTAATAGTAGCACTCGTAACATGTTGCTACCTGTGTTGGTTTTATAAACACCAGCCCCTAAACAAGTCTACACCTATCCTAAGCTAGGGCCCCCAGGGCACCACGCACTTGTAATCAACCCCGAAGGCCCGTCACCTATACAATGGACACCGGTTCAGAAGCAGCCAAAATAACCACACACATTTTTGTAATGATAGCAGGCATAAGCATTGTAAAAACCAATCCGCCTCCTAAATGCACAATGCATAGTCAAAACCCATAGTCGGGATCAAGTTATAAAAACCCTCCTGTTCCACACTCATTATAAGTGCACAAACACCAAGAAAACCTGTGTATATAGCTCAACCATGTATTTAACATATACTAAAGGAAGGTTGTGTGCTATAATCCCCACACAAACCCTGCCCAGGATTGGCTCCAGATGCACTCTCATGGCAGTTCTTCAAGTTCAGCCCTGGCCCCGGTACAGATCACGGAAACTTGCACATGTAGCAGTTCCAGACCCGAACATGGGAATTTTGCAGTCGCTGCAAAATTAGCTTGGCAAGTCAGCAGTAAAGTTTTAAGAAAAAGGCTGCTGATAAAATGGTAAAAAAAAAAGGGTCTAACATTGGAAAAAAAATATTCCAACCAGCTCAAATAGTTCTACGAGGTTAAAGTTCTGGTGTTGCTTGTAGCTGTTTTTAATTTCAGAACTTCAGTGCACCTCCATGAGAATGTACTGCTGCAGATGCAATTTCACAAGAAAATTTTGATCCAAAAATCATGTCCACAAGCCCAGATTGCAGTTTGTGTGATTTTTATATATGTCTATTTCTCTCCTCATTCTTATCCTGTTACTTTTTCTTAAAAATCAAAGGAAATACAACATCTCTCTCTGTGCTCATGGATACCGCTTCATCCATCCATCTGTCATCATCATATCTGCTGATTTTAGAGGCAAAAATAAGGTTTTCCTACTTTTTACTCCTCCTAGCTCTGCAGAGCCCACACAACTATGGCAGAGCCAGTCAGATTCTAGTCTGACTTGTGCGTTCTCAGCAGATTGGTCCCCGGAGTTTCACTGGCAATTCCAATCAGATACACCCGCACAAACCCACTTGTGAAATGGGGACGGCACGGGTGCCATTGAGGTCAGAATCTGAAGGCAGCAGGAGCTGAACTTGACCTGAAGAATCCTTCTTACTGGTCATGACGTGTGAGAAGAAAAGACTCCAGCTCAGAACCTAGGGAAGTTAGAAAAACTGAGCACATTTGATCTGGAATCCTTGAGACATAAGAAATATGGAACCCACGAATTACATTTGTTACAGTCACTTTTCAGAGTAGAATTGCATTTTAAAGTTGCATGAATATAGGCTTTTGCGTTTAATTCTTTAAACCATTTAGAGTCAGTTCTGCCAGGCTTACCTTGATTAATATCATGCTCCATGAGTTATCCCATTGAGATCCGTGGCACTGGTCATGGAGTAAATGGCTATTCAATACGGGTAAGGGTGGCAGAAGTGGGTCCTTAGAAGGTTCTCTAGCATTGGGTTGAGCCCTGAAAGTATTTCATTTGGGGTTTCACTCTTATTACTCCTCCCAGGAGGAAACAGAGAAGCTAAAAGCTCTTCTCTCCCCGCCTTTACTTATGGTAAGGATTTCAAAGTGATAACACCCACTCTTGAAGAAATGTATTTCTTTGTGTGCATGTCCATTCTGCATCTTGTTCTCAAAACTTGCTCACTGGAGACCGGTAAGAGACTTTTTTAAAACATACACTTTGCTTTTACATATTGCCTTAACGTTATATTGTACTGTGCATTTTTAAATCAATTATGTGAATGTGTTTAACCTGATCATTTGCAATGATTTTTTAAAAAAATCAGTCTTTTTGAATCAAAATAGCTGTTATTTTATCATTTTCTTCTACCAATCTCTGCATATTAGTTTGTTTAATACTTTAAATTTTCTTTTACTGAGGTGGCCAGTCAATGAAGTTGAAGCTTCATGTTAAACAGAGAATGCTAAATGAAAGTCACATAGTTTTGATTAAATTCTGACAAGATGGGTGAGGTAATATCTTTTATTGGACCAACTTTTTTTTAACCTCACACATCTTGTCTGTCTAATATTCTGCGACCAACATGGCTACAACAACATGAACTTCTAACAGGTAGTTAAATTGTGTAGTTTGATATATTTTACTAGCAGAATCAAATTCTGACTTTGAGTGACTTCTCCAGCACTTTTTTAATTTCACTTCATTTCTAATGAAAACCCTTCTTGTCAATCACATGGATTTTTTTTCGTAACCATATGCCATTATATTAGTGCTTTGTCCAAATATTTTTGAGAAGGAAGCCGTTCTTGAACCAGACAATATTCCAATTGCCCGGGAGCATTTACTCTGCGATTTCTCTTCTGAACCTGATGTGCACAAATGATTGGAACTGAGAAAACAATTTTTTACAGATGGAGTTCTCATCTCAAAAAAGATGGAATGGTCTAAAAGAGAACTAAGAAGCTTTGAAGGAAAATGGATTGCATTTTAAATAATGTTTCTAGAAAAATACCAAATTGATTTCCCTGAGCCCAGGGGTTCTCAACCTTGGGGTCAGGACCACTCAGGGGATCACAAGGTTATTATGGAGGGTCACGAGCTGTCAGCTCCTGCATGTGCCATGGCTGTGGCTGTTATCGCCGTGCATGGCTGAGAGCCAAAGCCTTTCAGTTGGCCTGACAGCAGAAACTGCTGGCCAGGTGTTCTGAAGGCAACGCCGTGCACAGCAGTAGCACAGAAGTAAAAGTGACATAGCATGGTGTGCGTGTGTGTGTTGTTGTTGCATGGGGGGGGTTATCACTTTTTAGGAGGGGTCATCACAGCCTGAAATATTTTCATGGGAGGTCCCAGGAAAAAATGTTTGCAAACCCCTGCATCAGCCATTCTGGAAGCCATGTACTGTTCAAATGAAATACTAGGTATTAGGAGCTCGGTTACCCCAGTGTAAATCCAGAGCAACTCAACTGAAACTAATGAAGCTAGGATCAGAATCTGCTCTTATTTACACTGCTGCAAAACCAGAGAAACTCTAGTGAAATCATATACAGTAGGAGAAATGAGAAGAAAATGTGAGTGCATCGTCTAACAGAGTCTGTAGTTGATCCTGTGATTGATAGATGGACCTTTTCATCTGTGCAACATATAGTTTTTGTTAAGCTCTAGTTTACACTGAAGTTGAAACACATTTAAACAGTATCTGCTAGAAAATGATTTCATATCTCTAACATTTCTGTGAGGAGTATTTTTGTACCTAGTTGTTGATTAAGTTGCATATCTGAAAGGTAAATGCAAACTGCTTACAGTCTGTGCCCTACCAAGGTTCACTTTATTCTTTCTCAGCTATGGCAGTGTGAGCCCTCCCCAGGAGCTGTGCAAGCAAATCAGATGTAGACTCCTTGTTCTATTGTACAAGTGAGATAGAGGTAAAGAAAAACGTTTATGATAACGGTACAGCACTGTTTAGTGTGGCATAAGCGGACTCCATCTTGTTAGTTTCTTGAAGTGAGCTCTTTCCTGAAACTTGTACTATTGATCCTAAAAATACCTTGATAAATTCTCTGTGTGGGAGTGAGGAATGTATGTGCAGGGCATAAAAAGATACCAACCTAAACTGCTCTAACAACAGAAAGGGGAGTAAAGACACCACTGGCCATCCTAACCCTGCAGACTGAAGAATACCTATCAACGACCCTAAAGTGCAAATTAACCACCCTAAAGTACAGAAGGATCCACCCTGGAAACAAACAAAGTACAGAAATAAGAGAATAGTCATGCTTTCAATTAGCTGCTCATTAACAGCGACACTGAACCTAAAGGCAGCATGACACAGCCAGGCAGATAGACTTACATGAGAGCCAGCAAGTGTCAAAGATGGGTAAAACATGGAAGTTTTGGGTCTCGTTCTGCAATTGTCACCTTGGAGCATCGGATTCACGTCTGACAGAGGCCTGGCTCCCTCCTCGTGCCCAGCCTAGCTGGCCAGTAGGCTGGCTTGAGCAATGCATAAAAGGGCTGGCAATTATATCATACCAGCTTTCAGAACTTTATGAAAGTGTGTGTGAATGTGACGGCTTCTTGATATTCTTACATGTACAATAAATGTGACGTATCGCCTTGTCCCCCTGAATAAGATCCTGCTAGTCTTCTCTTTTACAAGTATAACAGTATAAGGGTCAGATTTTCAAAGATATTTAGGTGCCTAAAGGTGTTTAAGCTGGTTAGGTTCTGAACTCACTGTGAAATAAGAGGGAATTAGGTGCCTAACTTGCTTATGTATTTTGAAAAATTCTACTAGGTGCCTATCTGCACCTTTAGGCATCCAAATACCTTTTAAAAAAATCTAACCCTAAGTGCTTTAACTGAGAACATCACCAAAGAGATTTGTAGAAAGTGGGTTTTTGAGTGAGAAAATTACATGGGGGAAGCCTGTCCTGTGAGCTCTGGAGCTGTTTTTTATAAAGTGTTTTTAAAATGATGATGATAATAGAAAAATCTTTCCTATACATTGGCAATTGAGAAATTCATCCATGGAAGCCACCCACAGCCAACATTTTCTAGTGAGTTCCTGGTGGAGATGACGTTGTCCATTTAACCATGCAGAATTAGCAGCAACATGAACCTGAATGAACCAATTTCTCCATAGGTACATTTGCGGAGTTTATTAAGGCACAGTGGTGGGAACTGTTCTCTGTGTTGTGAAGGGTCTTTGGCTGGTGCTACCTGTGCTGTATCCACTCTGGAAGTACCCAGAGAGTTCACGCCCCAGGGCATGGCTGAGGAACATTGGTGTGGAGCTGATTTCTGTGTTTACCCTGCTGCTCTCCATGGGGTTAAGTAGATTCTGCTTCTAAGAGCTGCCAATCTGGCCCCTTCCATCAGTTCTAATTTCACTCTAAAATAGTGTAAACTTTAAAACCCCCACATACCTTTATTTTTTTTCTAGTTCAAGATTCCGGGCATTTAACCCAGGAATCCTGACCCTCCCAGCCCCGAACCCACTGAAGTTCATTCCCCTACCAGTGCTGAGCATAGGAACCAGGACTCCTGTCTCTCAATCTTATGCTTTAGTCATGAAACCAACCAGTCATTAATAACAGTTATTGAAAGTTGAAAGGAAACGGCTTCTCTAGTTTACCTTTTCTTCTATAGGAAGTTCCACTCCAGAAAACACAACGCTACATAAACGGGATCGAATAGGGGGCGAGATGCCTCTCTATTGGTACATTCTGTTGGTTGTGATAACAGTCGTCGTTCTTACCATGGCTTTCCTGGTGTGCTGGCACAAGAGGGGAGGTAAGAATTAGAAATTAAAACTCTGTAAGTGAAATCTATGGAATAAACTGAAATATTTGGGTTTAGAATAGCTCTTTTCATATTCTTATGGTGAAAAGAAAACACAGTGGGGCTTGTTCTCCTCTCATTAACCTGGTGTAACTCTGTTGACTTTGGTGATGTTGTTACACTGCTGTATCTGAGATCAGAATCTGAGCCCAGCTCGGTTGGTTTCACTGGAGTCATTCTATATTTACACAGGTATAACTGAGATCAGAATACGGCACTAACGCTTTTTTAATTTTCATTCTAAATAACTTAGCTGTTCTACATTAAAACAATAATCTTTCCTAATTTCTGCAGATTTACACTGGTTATGGTCACCATTTTTTCCTTCTATGGAACATTATTTTACTGTTAGCTATGTTATGGAGGTTTACAACTTCCTTGGAAGCATCCATTCATGCTGGAGATAAGATACCAGACTAGATGGTCTATTGGACTGGTCTAATATGACATGGATATGGGACTAGATTGGTCACTGATCTCATCTCCCAACATATAGATATATAGATGTTAAGACCAGAAGGGACCATTAGATCATCTAGTCTGACCTCCTGTATACAAGTCTCCCTCTACGCCGCCATTTTAGAGCCCCACTCGCCATCCCTCTATCAGCTGCTAAGACACTTGTGCTTCTCTTCATGAAGCCCAGGCCAAAACAGATGAGAAATGAACATAACTCAATCACTGCCCGGAGGACCTGCCTGTGGAATCCATTTTCTGAAAGGATGAGACTCATCCACAATCAGAGCGTCTTTCGATCAGTGTAAGAGACCTTCCTCTTCAACGAAATTTTCCTACCTAATCCAGAATGACCTTGTAGGGCTCGGAAGAATTTGTCACGCGGAACAAGTACAGTTGGCAAGGTTAGGCCCTAAAAATCCAGTTTAGGCTGTGAGCAAGACTAGGCCCGTAACAGCTTGGGCAGCCCCCTGCATTAAGAAATGAAACTGACCTTTGTCTGGTAACCTTTGTCTGGTATTAAAATACGTTGGCTGGGCGGAAATTGTCTGAGATAAGCAGTGGGCGACTAGCCACAAGTTGGCAAAAAATCTAACCACAGGGTTAGAGCAGACATTGGCAAAGGGCAGCTTCCCTCTATTTTCCAGCCTGAGTTTATTAACCAATAGACTAATAAAAAACAAGTTTAAGACCCAATCTCTAGCCAAGGTTGAGAGCTATGTATTGTGTTGCTAGGAAAAAAATTCTGCTAAGGCAGAGGGAGACGGGGGTATAACAAGCACCCCTGGGAACCACTCGGAGAGACTCTCCGTGGATCCGTCAAGGCCTTACCGGATGCCCTGGGCAGGTTGGTTCCCTGGTTGCGACTCACCTAGAGAGTGGTTGATGGGTCTCCCCCCTCTATTGCTTTTGGTAGGTGCTTTCTTGCTATGCTTTGGAATAGCTGTAGAGGGTGGTTGCTAGGGCTACTGCTTTTGGAGCTATGCCCAGCTTTTGTTCAATGCAATAAAATATTTTTACTTAACCACTTCACATTGTCAGTCTGCCTCCTTCCACCACCGAGATAACAAGCAAATAAATCAAGAACCCTCCGCCCAGCGGAGTACAGACCTTTAAGTCAAAGACTGGCCCTCTCAGCTCCCCACATCTCACCTTGCCCCGCAGAAATGTTATTCTAAATAGATTCCTGTGCCTGGAAGGGAAAAAAGCTAAAGACTCTGGTGGCTCTACATGAGAGGCAGTAGTGCAAAACCATTAGCTGGAAGCTGGTACAAAGGGGCTTGAGAGTCAGAAGTCCTGAGTTCTATTCCAGCTCTGCCACTATTTCCTTTGTGACTCTTATACAAATCACTTCCCCTCCGTGGGTATTGGTTTCCCCATCTGTTAGCTGGAGGATAAGCTGGTGAGGGAGTTTCAATTAAAGTTAGTTTATACAAAGCCCTTCTAGACTACCTTCTATCTTAACAGGTCACTCCAGATAATTCTACTCCCTCTCTCCTCCCGCTCCTGGAAGACCACCTCATTTCATAGATTTTAAGGCAGAGATGGACCTGTTAGATCATCTAGCCCAGCGTTTCTCTACCTTTTTTATACCCAGCTTGCTGCCTTCCTAAACGGTCAGGGAAATCTCAGTGACCTGTGCCAGTCCATGAACCGGTCATTGAAAAACACTGCCTGGCCTCCTGTATTGGGAGGGCCAGAGAATTTCACCCAGTTCTCCCTGTGTTGAGCCCAGTAACTTGTGTTTGGCTAAAGCATCTTCCAGAAAGGCATCCAATGTAGAGGGGAAGCCATTAAGAGAATGAGAATCTACCACTTCCCCAGGGTGTTTGTTCCAGTGGTTAAACGTCTAAGCTGCTATACATTTGTACCTCTACATTCCTAACAGGCTGTATCGGTCTGCTGGAAGATAATGGTTCCTATTTTTCTTATTTTCCATGTAATCCAATCCCACTTTGCATTTGTCTGAAAACAGGTCTTGCATCTGCTGTAAGACAGAACTCATCCACTCTAAGAGCAGGTGATCCGACGGCTTCCATGCCTCCAGAGATGGGGGTGAGTCTGCTGTTCACATCCTCATTCTAAAGTGTTGGCTGTCGTCCATGGATACAACTCCATAGGACTGGTTCACTCTACAGACATATCAGCCCATGTCTGCAGGAGGAGGTGCATCAGAGGGGAGATTTAGAATCTGGCGAGGATGGTGTCCGTGTTGGTGCCAGTCTTTTCCAGGGATTTCTCTCAGAGAGGCAGCATCTTTTTACAGCTAGGGCTCCAGAATTGTCTCATGGGTGGGAGTGGAGAGATGCTGAGTTCAACAAGTCTCCCACCCAGCCTGGCCAAACCCTATCTTGGTTCATGTTAGAAAGAAAGAATTTTCTCTTTTTTTCCTCTTTCTATTTTCCATTGTCAATATTGAGTGACCAGCTTAATTGTTTCTTTGTGCATCCCCATCAGTCTGTCAGTATCCACCTGCTGTCTCTTGTCTCATACTTAGTCCCCTGCCCTAAAGAGTTTACCATCTATCTTTTTGTTCTGTGTTAGTACAGCAGTTAGCACAGTGGGGTCCTGGACCATAACTGGGGCTCTTAAGTGCTACCGTAATACAGTGAACAAATAATAATGTCATGGGAAGTTTCTTTTTCAAAATTGAAAAATTTCATTTGACAATTTCCAATATCTCAAATCATAGACATGTAGAGCTGGAAGGGACATCGAGATGTCATCTACTCCAGCCCCCTGCACTGAGGCAGAATTAAATAAAATGAAACAAAACTTTTCTGCCAAAAATGAACAATCCAACTCTTGCAAGACACAACAGGAAAAAAATCCTTTTGGATTTGCAGAAGTTTCTGCACTTTCCCCCACTATTTTTCCAGCCATCTTTAGTCCTCACATGAAACGTTCAAATGGTTTTCAGCCACCTCTTGCAGTTTCTTTTATTTTCAGGTTTGCTAAATTTGTGTAGCTTGGTTTAGTCACAAGAAGCTCTGCTTCTAAAACTAAATTCTCACTGTCTTGCAGGGATCCTCACCTGAACCAGGAGAAATCATGTATGCAGAACTCAGTTTACAAACAAGGATGCAAACAAAGAGAGCAGCAGCAAGCTACAGAATTAAGGGAATACCGGGAGTGGTATATGCAGAGCTAAGGGATCCACAGCAGCACACAGTATATCATAATTAGGGACACACAGTCTATCACCGCCCAAAAATTGCTTGTTCTTTATCTCTTCCAAATAGATTTTTTCCCCAGCTGCTACTTAGTTTGTTAAATCAGCTTTCCAACAGTTATGTTTAATCCTGCATCTTTAGCCACAAATGTGTAACTCTACTGGATTTAGAACTAGCTTCTTGTATGAAGCTTTCAAACAATAAATCACCAAGGAAAGAAAAGTGTTATGGGAAAGAAAAACATATCTGTATTAGTTCTGAAAATCATGTAATCAGCTGGTGCGTTGTAGCTGAAATTATGACCCCAATTAAGTCAATAGCAAAACTCCCATTGATTGTAATGGATTTCTCCCTGTATCTCAGAACTGTTCTATCTACTAGGTTAGATTGTAAGCCTTTTGGGACAGGGTCTGTATCTTCAGTGGCTGTACAGTACTGAGTACACTACGGGTGCTCAATAAATAAGGACAAGAGGAACTTTGATGATTAATCTGTACATAATTTAGGCCTGATCTGTGTTGGCTGACAATGATCTGATGCTGAACATGAACAAGAACAAGGTTCTGTTCCAATAGCCACTTCTCCTGGGTCTCAGATCCCCGATTTCAGTTGCTTCTATTAGATCTTTTTGCTTTGATTAACCATCCAGGAGCTCTTCCAGGCTTTGTTCTAGCTGTGCTGTTCATATGGCAGATAGCTACATGAAGTAGCTATCAACTTTTGCATTTTGTTGGGCCCAAACCTGCTCCCAGTGAAGTCATTGGTAGGACTCCAATTGATGTTACTGGACCAGGCTCTCAAAGTTCTGTGGAATCTGTGGGTGTGGGAACAAGGGATGTCAGCGCTGGGCCACATTCCTGGAGGCTGGGAGTTGGGCCCAGGCTTTGGACACAAATTGTCCTCCGCGGAACCCCTGACTTGGGCTGAAAAGGCCATGTACTACACAAGCAATAATCATATGCAAACCACAGCACTTTTCTAGCCCTGAAGTTAGGGAAGGAGGGAGCATATCAGAGCAACTTTCTAGCAGTGTCCAAAACAGGGCAAACCTATCCAATAGGCACCATGGTAATGGGCAGGCTATGTTCCCCCCTTCCCCCCGACCATACCTCCCCTCACCACCTGGACAAAGAATGTGGTAAAAGGGTGTTATCTCTCCTTTCCCAGGCAGCATGCCTGTTAGGGAAGGCTCGGGATCTCTCCCCCTAGTTCTGCCCTTGTTGCTAGTTTGTTAAGGGACTTCATGGCCATTCCTGCTGTTAAGATAAATGTATCTGCTACGCAAGGTTCGTGGGAACTAACAGGGGCAGGTATAATTATATTCCTCCCTTAGTCATTAATATTCATTTTATAACCATTTCTATCACCAAATAGGGGTTTTATGGGGTGCTGTAGAAGTGTGTTTATTTACATATTACTTTAGATAAAGAGTTGTAAAATGGTGAACTCGGGACTCCCTTTGCTGGACGCGCGTGACAAAGGGGAAGGAGTGGACTAGAAGCTGTAATCAAATAAACGCTTCTTATCACTCCACCCGGCTCAGTCTCTTTCGTCAGCTGACCCTGTAACAGAATCCCCCGATTCAGCCAAAGCACATGAATGGTTCCAATGGAGTCAACAGAATTCAGCATATGCTGCCATTTCCTGTATATTCTTCCATCACTGCAGCGCCAACTGCGAAAGAACTCAGCTGTTCAGCTGCTCCCAAAACACACAAATCCCCTGCAAATCTACATGAACCACACAGGACTCGCTGGAGATTCCCATGCCTCCACATTGGCTCCAGGGTTGCTTGGTGCCCTTAGGGAATGTTACACAGTGTAGAAGGGGCAGCAGCAAAATTCAGTGCTGACTGACACTAACTTTTTCACGCATTCCCTCCAGGATTGGTGCGGAGATGTTGGTTTCCACAAGTCCTGGCTTCTTCTTACAGATCTCTGATCCTGCAGAGAAGCTGCCTACCCCTGCCACGGGGCTATTTGGGATACTGTGTATTGTTAGCAGTCTTCACAATATTCTCACTGAGGAACCTGCCACAGGAGAAAGCCAGAGGGTTGGTCTAGTAGCTGTGTCTACAATAAACTTGACAAGGATTAGGCAGTTGATGTGCTCAGACCACTGCCCATCACGTTGACCAGAACTTTCTCCTTTTTTGTACTCCCCCATTGGTCTGTCTGTCGCCACTGGTTGTCTCTTGCCTTACATGTTGATTGTAGGCTGTGCGGGAGAGTCTAGCTGTTTGTTCTGTGTCTATACAGCACCTGGCACAAGGGGGTCCTAGTCCATGACTGGGGCTCCTAAGTACAACAAATATAGCCAATACAAACTAATAATAACAACATCATAAGATCAGCCATACTAGGTCAGACCAACGATGCTGAGGTGCCAGGAGTTAGAGTGGGCTAGTGGGGCTACTGGATAAATATTACAAGAGATACCGTGTGGCCCACAAGGTAGCACCCTGGATTATGTTTGAGGTGCCCTGGGTGCTCTTCCTGTCTCTGTCACTGGCCTGCTAGGTGACCTGGACAAATTGTTTCCCCTCTGTAAAACAGAAATGGTGTCCTGGTCCCCTTTGCAAAGCACTCTGAGCTCTACTGATGAAAAGCACTGTATCAATATTATTTATTAGAGGTACAATTCCCACCTAGGGCATATTTTTGTACAATGTATATTTATTGCGTGGTTTTGATGCTTTAGGCAGGAGGGTTGAGTTCCCTGCCCCTTGCCCAGGAACAGACTTGGATGCAGTAGAAGATGTATCCCTTAAATGAGCTGAGGGAAGGAGTTGGGGTCTCCTTCACGGGAGGCTGGACACGATTGGGGGATAGTGGCGCTGTCTCTCTTCCCTTTTTAAAAAGGGAGGATGCATCTGTGGCGAGGGTGACGGCAGTGTCGTTCCCTGGGCTACTCGGTGCTGCAGGAGGTGTGATTCCTTATTCTGTGCCTATTTTTATTGCCCCCAAATACATACATAACTATAGAAATCCCTTCACAAGCATACACACACTGCAGAGCTGGGCTCAGCCTATAGTCACCCTGCAGTTCCACATATAAAGGACTGGGAAGGTAGGACAGCTGGCACTGCACAACAGATGCAGCCTGAAGAATGGCCAGTGAGGGAGAATAAAAGGTAGGTTTAACTTAAATAACCCACCTTTTTATTGTTTTTCAGAAGGTCCGAACTGGCCTTTCATGGTCCTGACTTTCATAGTCCCTAAAGTGTTATTTCTAACTAGAAGTGTTATTTCTAACTAGAAGTGTCCTTTCTAGCTACGCTTTATAACAAATTTACTTTCCCCTTTACTTGCCAAGTAACACTGTTCCTCTCTAAAGGGTGAGCTGCTACATGGTCTGCTGTGCTGTAAATGGATTACAAAGCTCCATGTTTTCCCCTTGAAGTTTGGCTTGTTTTGGAACTAGATCTGTTTTCTCAAATGAATGTCCGTCTGTAGGAAAGATTCAATGTTTGGTATTTTGTTGGCAGCTTTGTTCAGATGTTAAGACAAATGTGGGTATAAAGTGTAGGAATCAGAATATTTACTTAAGTTATAACTGATACCAAGCAACTTGTTATTAGGACTGGATAAATAATAAACAATAAATATATTATTAACATTTCACTAGTGCACACACACACGATTAAATATAATTAATTTCAACTATATTTGTAGCAGTTATATAATATATTAACAATGCCTAAGGCCTGGTCTACACTGGCAATGGAGGTTGATGTAACGTCATTTACGTTGAACTCCTAAAGTATGCGTCTACACTGGCACGTTAGTTCCATTAATTTAAAGCATGGTAAAAGTCAGCCTAGTAAAACCACCTCTGCAAGTGGTGTAGCACATAAATCGAATTCCATGGGTCGGATTTGCATCAGTGTAGGCAGAACATAGCATCAATTGATGCTATTGTCCTCTGGAAAGTATCCCATAATGCCCCATTGTGACCGCTCTGGACATTTGCACTCGGCTGTAATGTGGCCATGTAAACAGGAAATAGCTCCTCCCCTCAAGCTCTGGGAAATTTTGAAATTTCATTTCCTGTGTAGCCAGTGTGGAGAGACCTTTGTAGCTGAACTCATCTTGGCAACTGCATGGCCCAAACACTCTCCAGCATGGCGCCGACCAGAGGTCTTTGATCTCATAAGTCTGTGGGGTGAAGAGTCTGTTCTGGCTCAGCTCAGAGCCAGCAAACAAAATTTGGACATATATGAGAAGATATCTGGGGAAAGCTGGAGAAGGGGCACAGGAGTGCCATAGCAACGAATTGACATATGAGAGAGAAGAGAATTGGATCCAAAGAGAACTGGATCTGTGAGAAGAGAACTCTATCCAAAATAGGGAGACAATATTATGTGCAACCTTGGCACTCTAGTAATGAAGGGTCAGATCCCTAAAGGGACTTAGGTGCTTGAATCTAGGCTTTAGACATCTTTGTCCCAGTTTTAGGAATCACTGCAAACCACAAGCCCCTCCACTCAGCTGCCTAACCGTAGAGGTGTCTAAACTCAATCGGCGACTAATATTTTTCTGTGAAAGGTTCCTAGGCGCCTAAATTTCTGTCTCTGGGCATGAGACAGCTGCCTCACTCTAGTCACCTGGATACCTATTTTAGGCCTAAACCCCAGCACAATCCCCAAACCAGGTGGAGGTAGGCGTTGCCCCACCTGTGTAGCTTTTGGGGCCTGATCCAATCAGGTAGGTGTGCTCAGAGCTCAGAGACTTGGGGCCCTGTCTAAATTACAGCGGTCTTCATTAGCTGACCTATGGGCTATAGCTCTGCCTGAATCTCTGCAGCCACATGTGCTGTGCCCACACCCCCTGCGTGCCCTTATGCCTCCAGCCCCCTATGGCAAGGCCTGCGAAAAGGTTCTTAGGAGACAGCTTTATGGCTGTCTGCCACCATGCCTGCGCCAGGAGAATCCTCCTGCAGACAGCTATGGGGCTTTCAGGGCTCCTATATGCCACTCTGGCCCTTTTACCTGATGTGACGGGGCCAGAGTGGGGTAAGGATCTCACAGCGACTCTTTTAAAAAAGTAAGTTTCCACTAGCCCTGGTTTATGCAAAACAGACTTTTAAATGTAACCGATGAGAACCAAATCACTGGTATTGTAGCTACGTCACTGTGATTATGCCCAAATGTCATGGGCTAGCCATGGTTCCACTATAGCCACTGCCCTCTGGGACCTGCGAAACTGATGGTCATGGGTCCCTTGTTATTCTGGGGGAGTGCAAACCAATTCGTGGGTATGATCCCACCTGTGTATACTTGGTAGGAAGACAAGGGTCTATTAATCCAGGCCTAGATCCTCAAAGGTATTTAGGCTCCTAATTTCCATTGATTTCAATGGAGGTTAGGCACCTCAGAAATCAATAAATAGTATCTTTGGACACTACCATTATAGACCTTATAAGGGTACATATATATAGCCACTAGGGAGATGAAAGCACCTAGATTTCCTCAGCTCCTAATTCTGTCCATACTATTTTTTCCCAGGGACAAAAAGAAATGTATTAATGAAACAAACCCTAGCCCCAAATCTGTTGCCTGTGCAATCAAATTCTCACAGCCAGCATAGACTCGGCTCCAGGCTGCTGCCATAGTGTTACGACAAGGGTAGGAAGAGCTGCCGTTGTCTGCTGAAGTGTTTTCATGGCTTCACTGCCCTTGGCTGGCCCATGTCAGGGACAGGCCCAACAGAGCAACCGAACTCCAACAGAATTTGAAGATAGGTATCACCTAGTGCCAAGGCCTTGGGAAAGGCCTGAGCCATGGCCTAGAGCTGGGCCCTGCTGGCGCCCCAGGAAGCCCAGCCCAGCCAGGGAAAGGCTGCGGCCCCATCTCAGTCTCAGGGAAGAGGGGAAAACATTCATCCCCCTGGGATTGGAGGCTGGGAAAGTCCCTGCTGGTGAATGGGGTCAGTTCGTGTCCCACAGCCCCATGCTGGAGAGAGGGAGCTTGAATTATCCCTAAACTCTGCCCCCCCCCCCCAGCTCCAACCCCCTCACAAATACTGACCCCTTCTCTCCATCCCCTTTGACTAACTCCCCTTCCCCCTGAGCCCTCCATTTCCCCCTTCTCGGCCAACTCCCTCCCCAGGTCTTCTAGAGCGCTAAGTGACAGTTAAATCAGCGAAACTTGGCGGGTGAGAGGGACCTGCTGGAAGATGTGGGATGTTCATGGGGTGACAGTCAAACCGATATAACTGGGGGCAACAACACACCAAGGGGTGTGTGGGGTGGTCGTGGTGGAACAGTTAAACCACCACAATGGAGGCCCAGGGGAGGCTGAGGGGAGAGTTTGGGAGTGTGTAAACGAGGGGAAGAGATGGGGTATTTTGGGGGAGAGGGAAGATGGAGAGCAGCAGTGGGGGAGAGGAAAGAGGATCAGTTTGGGAGGAAGGGGAGTTCCCCGGCCCTGGCAGCTGCCACTCCCCTGTTCCCCATCCTCTCAACCCAGCTGGGTCCCTCTGTCCCAGGCAGGGGAAGGAGTCTCAGGACAGGGCCATTTGCTCTGCAGCCTCAGGGAGCCTGCCCTGGGGGAGCTGCTGCCCCACACCCTCAGGCCAAGCCGTGGGAGGAGGCCTGAGCAGCTGGAGAGAGCGAGGCCAGGGAATCCCAGTCTCGTGCAGCACGAGAGAGGAGTCCAGCACTGGGCCCACAGGGGAGCAGGGAGCAATGGTGGGGAAAGGGTATTTGGACACCTGGGGAGAGGCTCGTTCATTGGCGGTGTAGCAAATGTGCACAGGTGACTCTGCGATGGTGCAAACGGTGCACGGTGACCGCATCCCTCTGAATCACCGCTCCTTAGGGTCTAGCAGACGCACTCAGCAGGAAGAGCCCTGCAGCTCTGGCATGACTATTGTTCCTTAGCTGGGAGGGGCAGGAAGAGCTGGGCTTTTCCTCTGGGGGACAGGACAAGGCCAAGGTGCGTTTGGTAAAGCCTGCCCGGTTGTGAAGTTTCTTGCTTTGGGCCCTTCCAGCCACCTTTGCTAGTGTGTGTCACACACAGATGGGCAGTAGCACAGGGGCAGCACACACGGTTATATTCGGGCCCTTAGCTTGGTCATTTAATTTAAATAGCCCTGTGCAGTTTATTGCCCATGCGGTGTCCTTCTGCATAGAGCTAGGACCTGTTATCCTGTGTGAGGGGCAATTGGGCATCTGGCAGACAATTGCCCGACAGGAAGAATAGTACAGTAAATGGCTGGTTCTCCATGTGAGGATGAGGTCAGCAATGGATTCCCAAGGGAACAATGCCACAGCCGAGGCTCTTCATTGCATTTATTAATGGCCTGCAGTAAAGGAGTGAAGATTGAGATGGGAAAATTTGCCGATGCCACTACATTATTTTGCTTGGAGGGGATCGTGAGAGACTCCAGAAAGGGCTACATAAGTAGGTAATTGGGCAGCATGATAGGAGGCGACATTCAGTGTAGGAAGTGCCAGGTGCTGCAAGTAGGAGGGAACAATTTAAGGTGGGTGACATGGGGGTAATCTGCTAAGTATCTTAGATTGTCAGCTCTTTGGAGCAGGGACCATCTCTCTGTTCTGGGTTTGTACAGCACCTAGCACAATGGAGTCCTGGTCTATGGCTGGGGCTCCTTGGTGCAACCACAGCTACAGATAACAACAACAACAATTGACAGACAGGGTACAGCACTTGAGAAGAATGTAGCCCTTTGGGGAAAAGATTCCGCCTTTGGGACAGTAGAGAGCCTTTGTCCATCAAGCACTCTGCTCTACACGGAGAAGGGACTGGGGCAGGAAGGGAACCTAAGTGGCTTTGTATTTTTCAAGGATTCCTTTGGATCCTATCTTCTGATGGGTACCACCTCAGGTATTATTCATTCTTATTTTCATCTCAGCAAACGCCAACCCCCATTTTTAGGAAAGGGTGGAACGTTGTGACAAACAAGTGCTGGATTGTTGATTAAATAAAATGCAAGTGGCTGACACCATCTTAGAAACATGTAAGTCTTTCCCCTTTTGTTTTTCTTTGGATTTCATTTGTTCTCTTATGTAATTACCAAAAATTCTTTGAAAACACTAAACTTAAGAGTATAAATAGGGAAACAATCCCACTACCACAGGGGTTCTCAAACTGGGGGTCGGGACCCCTGAAGAAGTTGCAAGGTTATTTTGGGGGGGTCACAAGCTGTCAACCCCTACACAGGCAGGGGCTGCAGCTGTCAGTCCTGCGCATTTCTGAAAGCCAGAGTCCTTCAGAGCTGGGTGGCCAGAGAACAGCAGCTGCTGGCCAGGTGCTCCGAAGGCAGCGCCACCCCTAGCAGCAGTGCAGAAGTAAGGATGGCATGGCATGAGGGAGGGTGGCATGACAAGGGGGGGGTTGTCCAGCCTAAAATATTTTCAAAGGGGGTCCCCCCCAAAAAAAGTTTGAGAACCCCTGAATGCACTGCAAGACTGAGAAAACATTCCAGGCACAGAACTGTCATCTTGCCCAGCTGTCTTCTGAGACGATGGATCCAAGCTCTCGGAGTAGCTGTCAAGAATTGAAACCACTGCCTCTTGCCTGCATTGGTGAGGAAAATTGCTTTTGCAGTGAATATATCCTGGACTTTTGGTTTGGGGGCTCATTTTATTAGTGTAGTAATTAAAGCCTTTCTGTCAATATCTAAATAAGTACTTTGCCTTGGTCTTTAATAAGACTAGTGAGGAGTTTAGGGATGATGGAGGGATGACTAACGGGAATCTGGATGTGGTGGT
>ML676738.1:30655-56749 GCA_007922155.1 Mesoclemmys tuberculata
TCCCTTCTGACCTATGAGTCTATGAGTCTATGAGTCTATGAGAGTCATTATCTAACGAGTGTTGTGCCAATTCCTGAACGCACTAGTATCAGATCCCAGTTGGTCAGGTAACAGTCACCTGTTAAAAACCATAAATGGTTGTTTATTTCTGAATCTGCATGAATGCTTCTGTGGAGATGGCTGACAAGTGAGTTGTCTATGCCGGAGAACAATTCAACTTTGAACTTCTCATCCCCAGTCAGCACAGAGCACGTTAACCACTATTGTCCGCTTTGGATGATGTTGCCGTTGTAACTGAAAGTTAGCTGTAGAACTTAAAGATGTCACAAATTCACCGTATTCCTCAAACATTTTCCGTTGTGCTGCCACAAACTCAGATAGTGACTTCAACAGTGTCACAGCTGTGCCTAAGGCCATTGTTTCAGACTGCAGAGGTTGACTTGTTTGGTTTATTCTTGTAAGGATACTCCAAAATGTTGTCATAAATGCAGTCTCCAACAGATCCATGGTTTCAACTAATGAGTTTGCCTCTGCTCGTGTGTCGTTCTTCTGCACAGTGTCTGCACCAAGAGCCTGAAGCACAGATTTGTAGCTCTTGTAGTTGCATAATAAACTGCAAAGTGCATCCACGCGAGCTGACCACCTTCACTGAGGCGTGTCGCGAAAAGTTTTCTCTTATTAGCCTCAGGTGGCTTTTCATGCAGAGAATCTCTCAAGAAGCCTTAGTGATAAGTCAACCCTGAGCAAAACACGTACAGTTTTTGGACAAATCCAAAAAATGTAATTGCATCAGTGCATGACGCTGCAGCAGTAACACCACATAGGTTAAGTGAGTGGATCACGCATGGGATGTACACTGCTTTCTTGTTGATTGCAATTACCTGAGCTGACGAGCTTGCACACCAGAATTAGAGCCAGACATGTTAACTAGCATTGTCATATGTTTGACCTCTGCAGTCTTTTCGACTGATATTTAGTTTGTCACTTAGGGTTACATTTATAACATGAAACAGATGACGATTTGTATGCAATGTAACTGGAACAAAATTCAAGAAGCATTCCACAGGTGTAGTTATTCAGTATGTAGCACACAGTAAATGTCAGTTGATTGGTAAGGCTAATATAGTGGGATCAACGCTGAAGGAAAAGTACTTAGCTAATTTTAGCTCATCCACAATGTCCTGCTTTACCTTGTCAGCCAGGAATTTGATGAACTCTTCACAGATTGTTGATGATAGATACGATGTTGTGCCATGACCAGCATTCCCATACTGGTCAATGTGGCAGGCCAGGAAAGGGTTGTACTCTGCTAAGAACTCTAAGCAGCCAAGGAAGTTGCCATTATTAAGACTGCCAAAGTTCGTAGTCCTTCTCAGTGTCAGACCTTTCATTGCCAGAAATTGTATTGCTGACGCAGCTTGCTTCCACACTTCTATCCAGTAATGTATCCATATGCTGTATGTTTATCAAGGGATTGAGTCCTCGAGAAATGCATTATATAAGTGGTGAGAGCTTGTTGGTGCTCAGCAGAACTTTCACGGTCACCAAGTCTGCCGGTGCGATCCCATGAATCAAATTCTCTCTTGGCTAGTGCAAATACGCGGTTTGGAGAATACAATTTGCGCACAAAACAGAAGACACAGCCAATCGATGGTGAGTATATGAGCATGGCCTGTCAATAGTTTCACCATTCGGAGACACTTGATTGAAGGCTGTATCACAGAATTTCCTAAAATAAAAAACATTTCAATATTAATGTGTATTCTCCAACATTAGGATGAATATAGGCACACTTGTGGGGCATTAAGAGAGGAAGCAGCTCATAGTGTAGTAGTGAGCAATCTAGAATGTGCATTTTTACATGTAGATACAACAAAACTCTGTTTATTTCACTTGTCTCACAAAATTAATAGTTAAGCTCTTGCTGGAAAAGTTGAGCTCATAAAACAAATCAAGTAATGTATAAAATAAAGCATTAAAAGTTATAATGATCTTGTTCTGTCCTTATATTGTCTGGATTAAATTGGATATTTCCCATTGTGATTTCAGCAGAAATAAGGCCTGTATCTATGCAGTACTATTAGATGAAAGCATCAACAGTCCACAGGGCAGCATCGAAGGAAGGCAAGGGTACTGCTGTGTTTTGCAGCAGCAGGTTATCTCTGTGTTCTTTATTTGGCTAAAGGATTTCATCAGAAGAAACAGCATGTTCTTCAGAGCCATGATTAATGTAGGCTGGACTCACCACCATGCTAGTATCATCAGTCACACAAGTTTCATCATTACTAGTACTATTAGTAATATTAGCACCATCACCCGGAGTCTCTATACTGTTATTAATGAAGTAACTGCGTAAGTGATGCAGTTTTTCATTCTGGTCTTCAGCTTTTGCTGTACGCCTCTGCTTATGAGAACTTAAATGTTTCTTCACCATTATTTTCTGTGTTATTGGACTTGTTCATTCGTTCTCCCACGTTTATAGTCTTCCACTCTGCACCTCACCTGTGCCTGCAGTAGGCAGCAGTGCGTACATATGCACATATGCTGTGGCAGTGACGCCACGTGCCTTACCGTAAATGACTGCAGGGCAGAAATAAAATAAAAGGGCTGGGCTGGCAAGGGGCTGCAGGTCAGGAGTGAGGGGCAGAGGGTAGGGGGAGCCCAGAGCTGGGCTAGCAGGGGGATGCCAGGGTTGGTCCCCAGAGCAAGGCAAGGACCAGGGGCAAAAGAGGGGTGAGTGGAGAGAGTCGGTCCCTGACTGGAGCAGGGGCCAGGGTAAGAGCACAGTGGGGCAGGAGGGGGGACGGTCCTCGGAGTGAGGCAGGGGCTGGAAGCAAGCACAGGTGGGGGAGGGGGAACAGGCGTGCACTTTTCCCTCAGCGCAGTGCCGGTGGGATGTGGGGAAGGTGTGCACCCAACTCTTCTGCTGTGAGTGCGCTCAGGGGGCCAGCTGGCAGAGGGATGTGGGGATAGAGCAGCTCGAGCGGGAGGTCTTAGAGCTGAAGAGGTGCCCAGCCACCAGCTCTGAGGATCCATCCCTCTGCAGAGCGTGACAGGGGAAGAGGGAGGAGTTCTGGACCCTCAAAGACCTTCGGGATCGGGGTGCCTTTGTTCGATCCCACATCCATCTCCTTCGGGAGAGGAATCATGGCTTCTGCTTCTTCTATGCCCTGGAGAAAAGGAGGGGAGGCAAGAAGCACGTCACCTGCCTTCTGACAGAGAATGGCTCCCCCCTCGCGGATCCAGTGGAGATGCGTGGAAAGGCCAGGGCCTTCTACGCTAGCCTCTTCTCCCTGGATCCAACTGAAGCCTCCACCTGTAGGATGCTCTGGAACGAACTCCCCACAGTCAGCACGGGTGTCCAGGACTGGATGGAGCTATCTCTCATGGAATCATAGAATCAGAGAGTTGGAAGGGACCTCAGATGGTATCTAGTCCAAGCTCCTGCTCAAAGCAGGACTAAACTCAGCTAAATCATCCCAGCCAGGGTTTTGTCAAGCTGCAGCTTAAAAACCTCTAAAGATGGAGATGCCACCACCTCCCTAGGTAACCCATTCCAGTGCTTCACCACCCTCCTAGGGAAAAACTGTTTCCTAATGTCCAACCTAGCCCTCTCCCACTGCAACTTGAGACCGTTGCTCCTTGTTCTGTCATCTGCCACCACTGAGAACAGCCTAGCTCCATCCTCCCTGGAACCCCCTTTCAGGTAGTTAAAGGCTGCTATCAAATCCCCCCTCATTCTTCTCTTCTGCAGACTAAACAGGCCTAGTTCTTCCAGCCTCTCCTCATAAGTCTTGTGCTCCAGCCCCCTAATCATTTTTGTTGCCCTCCGCTGGACTCTCTTCAACTTTTCCACATCCTTTTTGTAGTGGAGGACCGAAAACTGGACACAATACCCCAAATGCGGCCTCACCAATGCCGAATACAAGGGAATAATCACTTCCCACGATCTGCTGGCAATACTCCTACTAATGCAGGCCAATATGCCATTAGCCTTTTTGGCAACCAGGGCACACTGCTGACTCATATCCAGCTTCTCATCCACTGTAACAGACAGATCCTTTTCTGCAGAACTGCTGCCTAGCTCGTCGGTCCCCAGTCTGTAGCTGTGAATGGGATTCTTTCGTCCTAAGTGCAGGACTCTGCACTTGTCCTTATTGAACATCATTAGATTTCTTTTGGCCCACTCCTCCAATTTGTTTAGGTCCTTCTGTATCCTATCCCTCCCTTCCAGGGTATCTACCACTCCCCCTAGCTTAGTGTCATCTGCAAACTTGCTGAGGGTGCAATCTACCCCCTCTTCCAGATCATTAATGAAGATGTTGAACAAAACCCGCCCCAGGACCGACCCATGGGGCACTCCACTTGTGACCCGCTGCCAGCTAGACATGGAGTCATTGATCACTATTCATTGAGCCCTTTGCTCTAGCCAGTTCTCTATCCATTTTATAGTCCATTCATTCAACCCATACTTCTTTAACTTGCTGATAAGAATACTGTGGGAGACTGTATCAAAAGCTTTGCTAAAGTCAAGGTATATCACATCCACCACTTTCCCCACATCCACAGAGCCAGTCACCTCTTCATAGAAAGCAATCAGGTTGGTCAGGCATGATGCCCTTGGTGAATCCATGTTGACTGCTCCTGATCACCTGCCTCTCTTCCAAGTGCCTTAAAAGGGATTCCTTGAGTACCTGCTTCATGATTTTTTCTAGGATTGAGGTGAGGCTGACCGCTCTGTAGTTCCCTGGATCCTCTTTCTTCCCTTTCTTGAAGATGGGCACTACATTTGCCTTTTTCCAGTGTAACAGAGTGGGGGGGAAGATGTACTCTTCCCTCGTGGGTCCTGCGCTCTTCCGGCCCGGCTGGTGGTGCAGCTGGGGGAAGGTGAGCTGGAGGGTTAGGGAGGAGACGGGGCCCGCTCTGCCCCTGAGTTCTGCTACCTTCCCTTGGGGTAGTCCGTGGTCCACTCCCTGCTTCCCCAGCTGGGTCCTTTGCCTCCGGTGTTGTGGCAGCAACCGTGGAAACTTCAAGCTTCTCAAGATTGCAGGCTGCAGACTGCCAGCTCCAAACTGCCAACTCCAAGCTGCCAGCTTTCAAACTGCAAACTCCAATCTGTAAACTGTAAACTCCGAACTATAACCTCTGCACTCCACACCTCCTCACTCCAAACTACTCACTCCACAACTGCCTGCCTGAACTGGAGGCTTTTAACAGCTGGGGCAATCTCCTTGATAGGCCCCAGGTGGCCTAATTACCTTAAAGCAGCCCCAGCTGGCTCACCTGGGGAATAGGGCTTTGCTGAGCCTGGGGCTAATATATATGACTTCCAGCACCCTTGCGTAGCCATCTGGTCTGGCCTTGTCACACATCCTCCCCCCCTGCTCAATCCCACCAGGTTGGGCAACTTGGGACGTCATGCAGTGAACCCGGGACAATCCATCGGCATTCCCGGGGCGGCAACCCGCCCTGTGCTGTATGGTGAATTGGAACGGTTGAAGGGACAGGAACCACCGGGTCACCCGTGCGTTTTTCTCCTTGTTTCGCTGCATCCATTGGAGCGGGGCATGATCAGTCACCAGGGTAAAGTGACATCCCAGTAGGTAGTAGCGGAGGGCTTCCATTGCCCACTTGACTGTGAGGCGGTCCCTCTCCACGACTGCGTACCTTTGCTCCCTCAGGAGGAGCTTCCGGCTGAGGTACATTATGGGGTGTTCCTCGTCTCCCACCATCTGTGATAGGACCGCGCCCAGACCTACTTCTGAGGTATCGGTCTACAGAATAAATTCTTTAGTGAAATCGGGGGCGAGGAGTATGGGGTTACTGCAGAGCACCGTACGTAGGTCTGTGAAGGCTTCTGCTGCTGCTGGGGTCCATCGCACCATATCTGGGCCCCAGGCCTTTATCAGGGCTGTCAGGGGGCTGGCTCTGGAGGCAAAATGGAGGATGAACCGCTGGTAGTACCCTACAACCCCTAAAAATGCTCGGACATGCTTTTTCCGGTTGGGTCGGGGCCACTCCTGGATGGCTTGCAGTTTGTTAAGTTGGGGTCTCACCGTGCCCCTCCCCACGACGTTCCCGAGGTACCTGGCCTCCGCTAGACCGATGGCACACTTGGCAGGGTTTGCAGTGAGGCCAGCCCGCCTCAAAGTATCCATCACGTTTTCCACCTTCCTTAGATGCGTCCCCCAGTCCAGAGTGTAAATGATTATATCGTCCAAATATGCAGAGGCATACTCGGCATGGGAGCGCAACAGCTTGTCCATTAGCCGCTGGAAGGTGGCTGGGGCCCTGTGTAGACCAAAGGGGAGGACCGTGTACTGGAACAACCCGTCCGGGGTTGAGAACGCCATCTTCTCCTTTGCCCCCTTAGCCAGAGGGATTTGCCAATATCCCTTGGTCAGGTCGAGGGTTGTCAGGAATCGGGCCTTGCCCACCCGGTCCACCAGCTCATCTATACGGGGCATGGGGTATGCATCGAACTGAGACACCTCATTCAGCCAGCGAAAGTCATTGCAGAACCTCGTAGTTCCGTCGGGCTTCGGTACTAGCACTATTGGGCTACACCACTGGCTGTGGGATTCTTCTATGACCCCCATCTCCAACATCTTTTCCACCTCAGCCTTAATCTCTTTCCTCTTGGCCTCGGGTACTCGATAGAGCCTCATCATGACCCTAGCTCCGGGGTTGGTAATGATGTCGTGTGACACCTCCCGTCGTCCGGCCAGGGCTTGTCGTGAAGACATCCTGGTAGCGGCTTACCATCTCCAATGCCTCGGCTCTTTGGTTCTGGGTTAGGTCAGGGGTTATCTTTACTTGTTCACATGGTGCCGCTGCCTGGGTTAAGGCCAAGCATGCTTATCGGTTCCTCCAGGGTTTTAATAAGTTGACGTGGTAGATCTGCTCCTGCTTCTGGCGCCCGGGTTTTCGTATTTTATAGTTGGTCTCCCCTACAGGCCCAACCACTTCATAGGGTCCCTGCCACTGGGCCAGCAACTTGCTCTCAGCAGTCAGCACCAGTATCATCACCTGGTCCCCTGGCTGGAATCGCCAAACCGTGGCTAGGCGATTATAGTGAGCTTGCTGGACCCCCTGGGCCTTTTCTAAATGTTCCTGTACAATGGGGGTGACTCGAGCTATCCGGTCCCTCATCTGGAGCACATGATCGATAACACTCCTTCCCGGGTTAGGCTCCTCCTCCCAGATCTCCTTAGCTATATCCAGAATACCCCGGGGGTGGCATCCATATAGTAGTTCAAAGGGAGAGAACCCTGTGGAGGCCTGGGGCACCTCCCAGATGGCAAACATAAGATATGGCAACACGGTGTCCCAGTCTTTTCTGTCCCGGCTTACCACCTTCTTTATCATAGCCTTGAGAGTCCGGTTGAACCTTTCCACAAGGCCATCCGTCTGCGGGTGGTAGACGGAGGTCCGCAAGGCTCGTACCCGTAGTAGGGAACACAAGTCCTTCATTAGTCTTGACATGAACGGGGTCCCCTGATCCGTCAATATTTCCTTGTGTAGCCCCACTCGAGCGAAAATCTTCAGTAGCTCGGTAGCGATCACTTTAGAAGTGGTGCTTCGCAAGGGGACAGCCTCGGGGTACCTGGTGGCATAGTCGAGAACCACCAGTATGTGCTGATGACCCCTGGCCGTTTTCTCTAAAGGACCCACTAGGTCCATGGCGATCCGTTCAAAAGGGATCTCAATGATGGGCAGGGGTACTAAAGGGGCCCGCAAGCAAGGCTGGGGGCTATGCAGCTGGCACTCAGGACAGGTGGCATAGTAGCGCCGAACGTCCTCATATAAGCCGGGCCAAAAGAACCTCCGTAAGATTCGAGCCAGGGTCTTCTCTATGCCCAGGTGCCCTCCAAAGAGGTGACTGTGAGCTAGGCTCAGCACGACATTTTGGTGTTTCCGGGGCACGAGTAGCTGCAATACCTTCTCCCTGCTCACCTCCGTGACCCGGTATAGCAGGTCCCCCTTTACCATGAAATACGGCCCCGGGCCCTGAGGTCTTCCCTCCACCATTGACCTCCACTACTTCCGTCCTGGCAGTGACATATCTCGGGTCATCGGCCTGGTCTCGGGCGAAGCTCTCTCGTCCCGCTCCTAATTGTTCCATCTCTGGGTGGGCGCCCCCCCCATTGGCCTCTGGTTCGGTGTGGCTCGACTCGGGGTCTGCTATCGGCCCCTCTCTCTGGGCCGCTTCCCTAGCTGCTGCCTGGGTCTGTCTTCCTACCATAGCCGGCTTCAACCCCTGAGCCAGGATTCTGGTCCCCAGGGCCTTAGCAGCCCTCCTTTCTGCTTTGGTCTTCCAACTTTTCCCTGGGGCTGGAAATAGATCTGGGGCCATCTCAGAGAATATCGGGGGGTGGGCGTTGGGGGGAAGGGCTACCCCAGTGGTCTCCTGTTCCTCTCCCTCCCCTGAGGCCTCCGGGGGCAGAAGAGTTCCAAACCCCAGGAAGTCCCTTCCAATGAGGACGGGGTAGGGGAGCCTGGGAACCACTCCTGCAGTCACCCAGCTGACACCTTCCTGCACCTCTCTGTCTACGGGGATGGTGGGGTAGTAGCTCACGGCCCCATGGACACCTAGCTTGTGCTAATTGGCTGCGCTTCACAAACCTCCCCGAAATAAGCGTAATGGCGCTCCCGGAGTCCACCAATGCCAGGGTCTTCACACCGTTCAACTTTACCGGCCTTGTGTACCTATGGGGAGTTAGGGCCACCCCCACAGGTTCCCACATCACATTGCATTGGCTCCTCAGCATTGGGACATTGGGCAGCTATGTGTCCCCACTCCCCACAGGCGTAGCACCGGTAGGGGGCCCTAGGCACCCCTTTGGCCCTGGAGCTAGGGGGCTTGGCTCCAACCTCCCTGCCTGCGTCACCCTGCCCTCCGGTGACCTTGAGCAGGCACTCTGGCTCTTTAGTCTTCCTCCTGGCCCTCTCTGGGTGCTCGGGCGTCCGGGTTCCTGGGACTGGGGCAGGTCGTCTGATCCGGGTTAGGTCCTCTTTGGTCGGCTGAGAGAGGCCCCAGGCTGTCATTCGCCTTTCTACTAGCGCTACTAAGTCATCATAGGAAGAGGGGTCATTCTGCCCCACCCAAGCCCGGAGGTCGGCTGGTAATCCCCTCATGTACCGGTCAATAACGAGGACCTCCTGGATCTCCTCTGATCAGTGGGTCTCTGGTTGCAGCCACTTCTGGGCAAGGTGGACAAGGTCAAATAGCTGTGACCGTGGAGCCTTGCCCTCCTGGTACCTCCAGTTATGATACCTCTGGGCATGTACGGCCATCGTCACTCCCGACCGAGCCAGGATCTCCGACTTCAACTGGGCATAGTCCACTGCAGCCACTGCGCGTAGGTCAAAATAAGCTTTCTGGGCTTCTCCACACAAAAAGGGGGCAAGAATCCCAGCACACTGAGCTTGGGGCCAAGCCTCCTGGGTAGCGACCTGCTCGAAGGCAAGGAGGTACGCCTCCACATCATCCTCCACCGTCATCTTCTGCAAATAGCTGGTGGCCCGTAGGGTTCGCGTCTCATCTGACCCCGGGGTTTGGGAAGACAGGGCCCTCAGCTGGGCTACCACCTCACGTAGAAGGGCATGGTCCTGGTTGGCCTGGCTGACCAACAACTGATTAGTCTCTTGTTGGAGCCTCATTGCCTCCTGCTGGGTGGCCATCTGGAATCTGGTGGCCTCCTGCTGGGCCGCCGTGGCCTGTATGAGAATCTTTACCACATCCTCCATTTTGGTGGAGAAAAGGGAAGGCCCCCCTCCCTTCTTGCCTCGCCTTTCCCCCCTTTAGCTGCTGCGCACGCCAATCCTACTTCTGACAACAGTGTAACAGAGTGGGGGGGAAGATGTACTCTTCCCTCGTGGGTCCTGCACTCTTCCGGCCTGGCCGGTGGTGCAGCTGGGGGAAGGTGAGCTGGAGAGTTAGGGAGGAGACAGGGCCCGCTCTGTCCCTGAGTTCTGCTACATTCCCTTGGGATAGTCCGTGGTCCGCTCCCTGCTTCCCCAGCTGGGTCCTCTGCCTCCGGTGTTGTGGCAGCAACCGTGGAAGCTTCAAGCTTCTGCAGATTGCAGGCTGCAGACTGCCAGCTCCAAACTGCCAACTCCAAGCTGCCAGCTTTCAAACTGCAAACTCCAATCTGTAAACTCCTAACTATGACTTCTGCACTCCACACCTCCTCACTCCACAACTGCCTGCCTGAACTGGAGGCTTTTAACAGCTGGGGCAATCTCCTTGATAGGCCCCAGGTGGCCTAATTACCTTAAAGCAGCCCCTGCTGGCTCACCTGGGGAATAGGGCTTTGCTGAGCCTACGGCTAAGATCTATGCCATCCAGCCCCCTTTCTTAGCCCTCTGGTCTGGCCCTAGCCCCCCTTTTTTCTGCAGCTGCTTTTCTTTTTTGGGGGGACCCTGCTGCTGCTGCTGCTTCAGGGCTCTACTGGGGAGCCTCCCTCCCATCTGGGAGGGAGGAGGTGAGTGTGTGGCCTTCCATCTCTTCCACCATCACCCCACCCCCAGCTACTATCTCCCCCCTCCCCCCGCTTCTGCTTCCAGGGCCAGCACCAGCTGCCGAAAGGCCCCTTCCCTTTCCTTTTACTTTGTCTGGCTGCCTCTTCCCCCTTCTGCTGCTGTGAGCCCCCTTCCCCTGTTGCTGCTGGCTCTTGCTCTGCCCCGTGTTTGGGGGCACCCCTGCCCCTTCTCTCCCCCTCCCCTGCTGCTGCCCCCTGCCCTGGCCCCCACATTTGGGGGACCCTGATCCTCCCCTTCTCCTCCCCCACTGCTGTAGCTCCCCCCTGCTTTGGCCTGTGTGCTCTGGCAGCACCCCCCCCTTAATTGACTCTCCATGGTTTTGTTCACCCCCCTTCACACACTGCACCCCCCTCCTGAGTTCATTTCTCCCCAATCCCCCGCCCCCTCCGTGCAGCCAGAGGAGCCGCCAAGGTTCCATCTTGGGCTGGTGAGTGCATTGCTCCCTGCGCCACTGCCTGGCTTGACCCCCCTGTCCTTCCCTTCTGCTGGTGCCCTCCTCCCCTGCTTACAGCCTAGCGGGGAAGAGCGGTCACCCCCCCTTCCTTCCCCTTCCTACCCCGTCCCCTCCCCCCCTTTTTCCACTCCTCTCCCCCCTTCCTCTTCCTCCCTTTCTTTTACACTCCCCCGCCCATTGAACCGTTCCCACCCCTTCCCAAGATGGCGGGTGTGCCTGGGACCAGGACCCCCTCCATAAACACTCCTGCACACCCCTCTCACCCCGAGGCCCCATCCCTGCCCGCAACAACTGGCCCTGCTGCCCCCGATGAGCCGCCGGGAGTCATTCCCCAGGTGCCAGCAGAGGACAACTCTGGTGGGGATGCCAGGGACTCTGCTGCTGCCACGGCTCCTGCCCCCGCCAATCCGGGGGCCGCTCCCTCAGTCGGGAGAAAGAATCAGGGGGCTAAAAAGAAGGGTAAAGGACCTGCCCGGAAGGCGACGCCTCCTGTGGCTGGGGCCCCTCCTCCTCTGCCTCTATCCTCTCCCGCTGTCCCTTCCACCAGCTTTGGGGGCAGCGGCACCCCCAGGGTGTACGCCCAGGTGGCCGCAGGCCCCCCGCCTGCTGCTGCCAAGACACCTGCCCTGACTACAGCCTCCAGCACCATCCCAGGTGGCCGGGTCCCCCTCCCCACCCTTACTAGGAGGCATGGGGTCCGGTGCCTCCTGGTGCCTGCCTCGCCCCACGTGGAAACCTACTTGCGGGCGATGGCGCAGGTGGTGGGGCCCACGGCCGTGTTGGCGGCCTCCTATATGTACGGCAAGGTGGTCTTTTTCCTGGGGTCGGAGGCCACCACCCAGTAGGCGGTGGAGACGGGCTGGCGGTGGGGGGCATCCACGTCCCCGTGGAGCCCCTGGAGGACCTGGGCGTATGGGTGGTTTTGTCCTCCATTCTGCCCTTCCTCCCCAATTCCGCCCTTCTGCCTCTCCTTGCCTCCCTGGGGAAGCCCCTCTCCACCATCAGCCCACTTCCCCTCGGCTGCAAGGACCTCGCCCTCTGCCACGTCCTCTCATTCCGCCGGTAGGTACAGCTGCAGCTGCTGCCGGCGGTGGCGCGTGGCGGGGAGGCAATCGAGGGGTCATTCCTGGTGCCCCATCAAGGGGCCCAGTACCGGGTCCATTACACCACAGGGGAGGCCCGGTGCTACCTCTGCCGGGTGGCGGGGCATGTTCGGAGGGACTTCCCCCTGGCCCGGCAAGGAGGGAGGCCCGGGACCCCCAAGACCCAGGGGGGCACCATCCAGACCATCGGCGGCGCCCCCAGCAGCTGTCCGGTCCCTGTGGCCGCCCCCCCTCCGTTGGCAGTTGTCACCTGCACTCGGGCCCCGGGGGTGCCCCTCCCGGCTCGCATGGGCGAGCTGACGGGCCCCGCTGATGCCCGGAGCAGTCTAGCGGGGCCCGCGGAGGGGAGGGAGCCAGGGCTGGCAGTGTCGGGCATCGGAGGGGGCACTCCCCGGGGGGGGGCCTCTCCTTCCCCTGCTACCCCACCTCTGCTTCCCTGCACCCAGACTCCTGTCCTCTTGCCCCCTGCCCCTGCCCCCGCTGCCCGACCCTCCACCTCGGAGGGCTGGGTGCTCGAGCAGGGTAGGCGCGGCAATCTAAAGGCCGGAGCCCAGCCCCGCCTCCAGCCTACGGCCGAGGGGAGTGAGAGCCCCCACAAGGTCAAGCGGAGGGGGGCTCCTGGGGCCAGGCCTGCTGCCGCGCCCCCTGCCGTAGCCCAGCGGGGGGCGCTGACCGAGAAAGTCGTGGCGGCAGACGTGGGCAACATCATCGCCCTTCTGGAGGAGTCCTCGTCCGGAGCCCCCCCAGCCTAAACGCCACCCAAACCCCGCGCTGGTGCCGGAGTGGACCTCGGGTTGGCAGGGGGAGCTTTCTTCTCCTCCTTAATGGAGGAGATTGACTCCCTGGGGTTGACTCCGGCCTGCCCGGGGGAGGATGACCCCACCCCCTGTATGGAGGGCCTAGGGCAGGGCACCCATGAACCGCCTCTCCCCTCTCCCTCCCCCCATCCTCAGTTGCCCCCACTGCCCCCACCACTGAGGCCCCCCTGAGTTCCCCTACCCTTCACGCTGGAGAGGGGGGACCCACTGCCACAGCCCCCGAGGAGCCGGCGGGGGCCAAAAGGCCGAGCCCCGGGCCACTGAATGCCCCACCCCTTGCTCTGGGCCAGCTGACCTCCCTCCTCCCTAAAGATGCCTGCTCAGCCGCCCCCTCACGGGGCCCTGAAACCGGGGGTGCTGTGACTCCAGAGTCAGTCCCCCCGGAGAACACCCAGCCCACGCCCACTCCCTCAGCTCCCGGCCCCAGCCAAGAGGCCGCACACCCCGCCGACCTGGCCATTCTGGCTGAGGGCCCCGCCCCCATGTCTGACCCTGTCCCCCTTCCCGCTCCTTCCCCCGACCCCTCCCTTACCCCAACCCCTGACCCCTTCCCTGTTCTCAACCTCTCCCCGGCCCTCACCCCTCCCATCCCCGTACCTTCTCCCCCCCACCCCTCTGCCTGTACATCTGCTGCCCCTGGGGTTGTCTCTTTCCCCCTGAAGAGTTCCCAGGAGGCGGCCTTTGTCTTCAGCACTCCCAGCCCACTCGGGGATGCTGTCTTCCCTCCGCTGTTGCTGTCTCCCCCAGCCCCTGTCCCAATGGGCCAGAGGGCTGCTGCGAGGGCTGAGCCGGAGGACGCCCCCCCTGAGGCGCTGCGTGAGGAGCTGCACATCTTTCTCCGGGACATGCGTGGTGCCCGGAACCGGGTGCAGCTCGCTCTGCAGCGCTGGGGGGACTTCCACCGCGTCCTCCGGGCCGTGAGGGCCACTATGAAGGAAGGGAAAGGGACTAGGCGGCAGGGCGCGGCGGCCTACCAAGGGCCCGCAGCTTTCGCGATGCCCTGATGATCTACGGCACCGGCCAGGGGCTGCTGCGGAGCCCGATGAGGACCGCTAGCGCTCCTGCCCACCGGGATCCACCCCAGCCCTCCTCATAATGCCTTTCACCATCTGCACATTGAACACGAGGGGCTGCAGGACGGGTCTCCGCAGGAGCCAGGTGCTCTCCTTCCTTCGGGAGGGGGGTGTCACGCGGGCTGCATTAGGAGGGGGGGGCATTTGTGTGGTTTGACATTAATATGTCAAAATCATAATAATTCATGTAAGACATGCCATGTCAGGTACTGTTAAAAAGGTTATAATATGCTGAATAAGATGGTAATATTTGTGTTCATGTGTAATATGTGTGAGGAAAGTTATGGAGATCTTTGATATCCTGTATTTCAAACTGTGCTGTAAAAGACACACCCCAGACAGAGAGGCCACAGGACAATAGCCCGCTTAATGGCCCATCAAGACCTTTACAGAAGCCAGAGGCCTAGGAAGAAACTAAAGGCATACCTGAAGAGTTACCAGGATTGGCCCATGTGACTATGGATTTCATTTTGGTTCCAGTAAAGTTCCACAAGCCACATGGCCAGCAGCAGAGGGTATATAAGATCAAACCACAGGAACCATTTTGTCTTCGTCTTTGCCTTGTGTCCTTGTTCCTGTCCAGCTGCGGACACACCTCTGGATTAACATACTGTGCAACTGAACTGAAGGACTTAGACCCATCCAGGTACTGGATGTACACCAGAGGAACTATACAAGCCTGCAACTCCACAATTGTTCTAGAAACCTGATGTATATGGACTTTTAAATCATCTGTATGTATCTGATTGCTTTAAGCCTTTAACACTTCTCTTATTGCTTGTTTTTCTTTTATTAATAAACCTTTAGTTTTAGTTACTAAAGGATTGGCTGGCAGCGTGGTATTTTGGGTAAGATCCAAACTTATAGTGAACTGGTACTGTGGCTGATCCTTTGGGATCAGAGGGAATCTTTTAGTAAAGAGCATAGAGTTAAAGCAACTGGTCTCTTTACTGGACCTAGTGTCAGTTTGGGAGCCAGAGACTGAAATGCAGTAAAGGGGGCTGTGTGTATTTGCACAGTGGCTTCTTGATAACCAGTGTGGGGGAATCAGAAGCACTGTTTGTGGCTGGTTGGGAAGTCTGACTGCAGTGTCACCCACCAGTGCTGGGAGAATTCGCTCTCCTTTTGCAGCCTGCCCTGACCCTGGCATTATCAGTGGGCTACCCTGGGCACGGACGGGTTACAGGGGGGTACTCTGTAGCGTTCCTGCAGGAGACCCACACGGACCCAGCCGCTGAGGCCAGCTGGCGGCTGGAGTGGGGAGACGGGGTGCACCTTAGTCATCTCTCCGCCCACGCGGGCAGAGTGGCCACCCTGTTCTCCCCTGACCTGCAGCCCGAGGTGCTGGGGATTGCCGAGGTCATGCCGGGCCGCCTGCTGCACTTCTGGGTCCGCGTGGAGGGGCTGGCATTGAATCTTGTCAACGTCTATGCCCCGACCGTGGCCCCGGAGCGGGTGCAGTTCTTCCAGCAGGCAGCTCCGTTCCTCGGCACACTGGATCCGCAAGAATGCCTGGTCCTGGTCGGGGATTTTAACACCACCCTCGAGGAGCAGGACCGCACAGGGACCGAGCAGTGCCCGGCCGCCAGGGACGTCCTCAGGGAGATCGTCGACCATCACTCCCTGGTGGATGTCTGGCACGATCACCACCCGGATGACGACGTCACCTTTGCCTTTGTCCGGGTGGGGGAAGATTGGTCGCGCCACTCCCGGTTGGACCGTATTTACATCTCTAGGCACCACCTTGCATGGGCCCACTCCTCCAGCGTCCGGCCGACCCCGATCTCGGATCACCATATGATGACCTTGACGGCCTCTCTCACTGCGGAGAGGCCAGGGCCGGCCTACTGGCATTTCAACAACAGCCTGCTGGAGGACCTGGGCTTTGTGGCATCCTTCCAGGAGTTCTGGCTGGCCTGGCGGGGGCAGAGAGGCGCCTTTCCTTCGGCGCGGCGATGGTGGGATGTGGGGAAGGTGCGCGCCCGGCTCTTCTGCCGTGACTACACTCGGGGGGCCAGCCGGCAGCGGGATGTGGGGATAAAGCAGCTGGAGCGGGAGGTTTTGGAGCTGGAGAGGTGACTGGTCACCAGCCCCGATGATCCGTCCCTCTGCGGAGCGTGCCGGGAGAAGCAGGAGGAGCTTAGAGCCCTCGAAGACCTTCAAGACCAAGGTGCCTTTGTCCGGTCCCGCATCCATCTCCTTCGGGAGATGGATCGCGGTTCTCGCTTCTTCTACACCCTGGAGAAAAAGAGGGGGGCCCGGAAGCATGTCATCTGCCTCCTGGCTGCTGATGGCACCCCCCTCACGGGCCCGGAGGAGATGCGTGGAAGGGCCAGGGCCTTCTACGGGGACCTTCTCTCCCCAGAGCCGACCGATGTCACCGCCTGTAGGGTGCTCTGGAATGAACTCCCCGCGGTCGGCGCGGGCGACCGGGACCGGCTGGAGAAACCTCTCACTTTGGCCGAGTTCTCGGAAGCCCTCTGCCTCATGCCTACCAATAAATCCCCGGGCATGGACGGGCTTACCGCGGAGTTCTACCGCGTGTTTTGGGACGTCCTCGGCCCGGACCTCGTCACCGTCTGGGCCGAGTCCGACGTTAGCGGAGTGCTCCCCCTGTCGTGCAGGAGGGCAGTGCTCACCCTGCTGCCAAAGAAGGGGGACCTCCGCGACCTCCGGAACTGGCGTCCCCTCTCGCTCCTCGGCACGGACTACAAAATAGTGGCTAGGGCCATCTCGCTGCGGCTGAAGTCCGTGCTGCAGGACGTGGTCCACCCCGACCAGACCTACATTGTCCCGGGCCGCACCATCTTCAACAATCTGTATCTGGTCTGGGACCTCTTAGAACTTGGGTGTAGGGATGGTCTGTCGTTCTCCCTCCTGTCCCTGGACCAGGAGAAGGCGTTCGACCGGATGGACCACGGGTATCTCCTGGGCACCCTGCAGGCGTTCGGCTTCGGACCCCGTTTTGTGGGATTTCTCCGGGTGCTGTACGCCTCCGCAGAGTGCTTGGTCAAACTCAACTGGACCCTGACCGAAACAGTCAGCTTCGGGCGTGGAGTACGCCAAGACTGTCCGCTGTCCGGCCAGCTGTACGCTTTGGCCATTGAGCCCTTTCTCCGTCTCCTCCACCGGAGGTTGACGGGCTTGGTGCTCCGTGAGCCAGAGCTGAGGATGGTGCTGTCGGCGTACGCCGATGATGTCCTCCTCGTGGTCCAAGACCAGGGCGACCTGGTGCGGCTGGAGGGCTGCCTGGCCATCTACTCGGCAACCTCCTCTGCCCGGGTCAACTGGGCCAAGAGCTCTGCCCTGACGGTAGGGGCCCGGTGGCAGGCGAGCTCCCTCCCTCCCGCACTTCAAGCCATCCGGTGGAGCGCAGGTCCGCTGCTCTATCTGGGCATGTACTTCTCCGCCACCCATCCCTCCCCAGCGGAGAACTGGCAGGATTTGGAGGGCAGGGTGTCTGAGCGGCTGCGGAGATGGACAGGACTGCTCCGGTGCTTCTCCCTCCGGGGGAGGGCACTGGTGATCAACCAGCTCGTCCTGTCCATGCTCTGGCACCGGCTCAGCACCCTGGTCCCGACCCCGAGTTTCCTGGCCTACCTCCAGAAGACAGTTCTGGAGTTCTTTTGGCCAGGACTGCACTGGGTCTCTGCAGGGATTCTGAGTCTTCCCCTGGAGGAGGGCGGGCAGGGCCTGTGCTGCATCCGCAGCCAGGTCCACACCTTCCGCCTCCAGGCCCTGCAGAGACTCCTCTATGGTGCAGGTAGTCCGGCGTGGAGCCACTTGGCGCGCGTCTTCCTCCGCCGCTTCCGAGGGCTCCGATATGATCGGCAGCTCTTTTTCTCCACCCGAGAGGTCTTCCGCGAGACCTCTCCGAGCTGCCGGTCTTCTACCAGGACATCCTCCGGACCTGGTGGCTCGTCTCGGCCTCCAGGCCCCTTGCGGTCACTGAGGGGGAGGATCTCCTTGTGGAGCCCCTGCTACAAAATCCCCAGCTGCGTGTGCAGGTGGCAGAGGCCCCCTCGATGTGACGGCGGTTGGTCCTGGCAGGAGTCACCAGGGTTGGAGACCTCCTGGACTACGCCAGGGGGGCCTGGGTGGACCCCCATGCACTAGCTCGGTGTATGGGGCTCTCCATCCCTCAAACCCCCCGACGCGTACTCCAGGAGGTGAAGGCAGCTTTGCCCCCTACTGCTTTGACGTACCTCGAGCGGGTCTTGCAGGAGGGTGCTCCCCGCCCCCCCCTCAGCCCCGGCCCTCCGGTGCTTACCATCGGGCCTCGGCCCCGTGAACCCCCTCGGCCCCCCCATCCTCATGCCCCAAGCCGGCTGCTCGACCTGCAGCCGGCCCTCTTCCAGACCGCGCCCAGGAACCACCTGTACGTGCTCGTGCTCCACACCCTTCACTTCCTCGCCCTCGCGTCCCGCCCAGACACCAAGTGGTGGGACCTCTTACCACCCTTGGCGGGCGAGGATCCCCGGTGGGTCAGTCTGTATTCCACCTTAACCCCACGGCCCGCCGGGGACATCAGTTGGCGGCTCCTTCACGGAGCCGTGAGCACAGGCGTGTACTTGGCGTGGTTCACCTTCCATCCCGACACCTGCCCCTTCTGCGGCGTGAGGGAGACCCTGGCGCACGTGTACCTGGAGTGCGCCAGGTTGCAGCCCCTCTTCCGGCTCCTCCAGAACCTCTTGTTGAGGTTCTGGCTGCACTTCTCCCCGCACCTGTTCATCCACTCGCACCCCATCCGTGGCCCCACGAAGTCGCAGGACCTCCTGGTCAACCTTCTCCTAGCCTGGCCAAACTAACCATCTACAGGACCAGGGAGAGGAGGTTGGCAGGGGGTGCTCCCTGTGACTGTGGGGCCTATTTCCGTTCCCTAGTCAACTCACGTCTCCGGGTGGAGTTCCTCTGGGCGGCGTCTGCTGGCTCCCTGGACACCTTTGAGGAGCAGTGGGCGCTGTCCGGGGTTCTCTGCTCGGTGTCCCCTTCTGGTTTCCTACGTTTGACCCTGTGACCCCCACGCCCTTTCCTGTTTTTCTCATTTGTTGTCCCACATAATCAGCTGGACCCGGGTCCAGTGGCTCTGCCCCTAGGCTGCGGGGGGAGCCTTTAGCGGTGGGTGGGCTCACGCCCCCACCTACCCCAGATTCCAATAGGAGCACCCTTGCGTAGCCGTCTGGTCTGGCTTTGTCACACCAGTCATCTGGGACCTCCCCCTGTTGCCACAAGCTTTCAAAGATAATAATCAATGGCTCTGAAATCACATCAGCTAATTCCCTCAGCACCCTCGGGTACATTGCGTCTGTCCCCATGGACTTGTGTGTGTCCAATCTTTCTAAATAGTCTTGGACCTGTTCCTTCAGCACTGCGGGATGTTCACCCCCTCCCCATTCTGTGCCGCCCAGTGCAGTAGTGTGGGAGCTCACCTCCTCTGTGAAGACAGAGCCAAAAAAGGCATTGAGTACCTCAGCTTTCTCCACGTCCTCTGTCGCTAGGTTGCCTCCCCCATTCACTCACTCTGGCTGAGTTCTTGGAAGTCCTCGGTCTCATGCCCATGAACAAATCTCTGGGCATGGATGGGCTGACTGCGAAGTTCTGCCACTTGTTCTGGGACGTCATCGTCTGGGCTGAGTCTGAAGACAGTGGAGTGCTCACCCTCTCCTGCAGACAGGCCTTGCCTTGCTGCCCAAGGATTGGGATCTCCATGACCTTCGGAATTGGCGTCCGCCTTGCTCCTCAGCACACACTATAAAATCATAGCCAAGACCATCTCGCTGAGGCTGGGGTCCATCCTGGAGGATGTGGTCCATCCCAACAAGATCTATGCTGTCCCAGGCTGTGCCATCTTCAATAATCTCTATTTGTTCTAGGACCTCCTGGAGCATTGGTGTAGGTATGGTCTGTTGTTCTCACTCCTGTCTCTGGACCAAGAGAAGGCATTCGACAGGATGGACCATGGGTATTTCCTGGGCATCCTGCAGGCATTCGGCTTTGGGCCCCATTTCGTGGATTTTACCCAGGTGCTGTATGCCTCCGCAGAGTGTCTTGTCAAGCTCAACTGGACCCTGACCGAACCAGTCAGCTTTCAGTGAGGAATGTGTCAAAGCTGTCCGCTGTCAGGCCAACTGTATGCTCTGGCCATTGAGCCCTTCCTTTGTCTCCTCCATTAGAGATTGATGGGGTTGGTGCTCCATGAACCAGAGATGCCACTGGTCCTGTCAGTGTACGTCAACAACATATTCTTCATGGTCCAGTTCCCGGGCAACATGGTGCGGTTGAAGGCCTGCCTGGCTGTCTACTTGGTGGCCTCCTCCGCCCAGGTCAACTGGGTCAAGAGCTCTGGCCTAATGGTAGGGACCAGGTGGCAGGCGACCTCCATCGCACCCGCACTTCAAGCCATCAGGTGGAGCATGGATCCACTGTTCTATCTGGGCATTTACCTTTCTGCCACCCATCCCTCCCTGGGGGAGAAATGGCAGGATTTAGAGGGCTAGGCATCTGACAGTGACAGACAGAGAAAAATGAATAGCCTGTACCTGTGAGGCGGCGTTGTGCCGTAGTGTAAATAATAGTTTCATACCTTGTAATGCACACTTTTGCTCCCTGGCAAAGCCTTTTGTAGTATCTGAATAGAGTTTGGGCCTGAGGGTGGTAGGGTGAATGGCGGGTATTTAGTGACATTGCTCTCTGTTTTGGTACATTTACGACAGCCCAACACTGATTGGGAGATCTAGTCTGGAGGAAAAACCTGAGCTCTGACCTTTGAGTGAGCTATGAATTGGGTAATGACTTAAATACTGAGTCAAAGGATTCCTCTCCCCAGCCCAAGCCAAAGTGGAGCAGGGTCTGAGCCAGAATGGACCCAGGATTTCTGAATGCCCTGAGGTGTGCCATGCCTTGTTACAGGAAGTGAATGACAGGTCAGTAGCTCTGTAATTTGATTTGATATTACACTTTCTTAGTGTGTTGTGTGTTAAAGTAGGTAGAAGATGTGTGCTTTGTTGCCTAGTCATCTATGGCAGGCGGTGAATGGACATTCATTTACCTTCACATATATGCTTCATAAAATGAAATTTTAAAATGCCACGCCTGATGGATGTTCATTTATTTTGTGTTTAAATTATCAAGAATTATCAAAGAAAATTAAACAAGAGAAATGGTTTACAGGACAAAGAGAAGAGGTTTTGGGAGAAGAGCATCCTGAGTACAAGGTTTTTTCCTATTGATTTTCTGTGAATAAATGTTGCACCAGTTAGTTGTCAGAGATTAAGCTTAAAACTGATCTGTCTGTATATTTTTTTAATCTCCCTTTGAGGATAACATAGAAAAAAGACACCGTTAAATGTGCATTGTTAACAAAAAATGTGCACACATAAGCTGTGTAGCGTAGTCCCCTCACTTTTCTGTCTAGTCCACCACAGTCCCCACATGGGAAGAGGCTGGCACCGTCCCTGTGGATCTGTACTGAGCTTTTCTGGTTACTGATGAGAGAAATTTTGTCCATTTACATTGTGGGATGGGGCCAGGAAGGGATGTGGAGGATACTTCCCCCTCCAAGGGATTCAAAAACCCTAGAAAAGTCACTTTTTAGCCAGGCAGGCAAGGGCCTTACAGTCAGTTTGGTGGCATTTCTGTTTGTCTCTCTGTCTGTTTGTCTGTAATGGGATCGTTTTTGAACATTGCAACTGATCAATTCCAAAATTTCAGGAAGTACTCTGGGCTCCAGTGGCCAGAACCCTTTTGATTTGGAGGAAAATCAGTAAACCAGAAGGAGGAAAATAGAGGACACATGAAGCCACCAGCATCTATTAGCACAGCCACATCTTCAAGCACCTCTGCAGTTGTCTATAGATCAAACAACTACCTGATGGCTGGATTAATATCTTCCAGCACAACAACACCCCTCAACCCAGCTCTGTCCATTCTCCCAATGGAATTTAAGATGTTGACAACCTGAACGACTGATCTCCCAGAAAAGAATAAATAATATGGAGGGCGGATGGAAGAGGGAATGAGGAGCTATGGAGGGGTGTCATGGGCTGCTGTCAACGGCCGATGGCTGTGGCCCTCCCCCGACCTCCAACCCCGGGGGAGACTGCAGCACCTCCTTAATTTCAACGGGGAATCAGCGGAACAAGCAGGCGCTGTGCCTGGTCCCTTGTCAGCAGGGCCGGCAAGCGAACAGTCTATAGGCCTGGTCCCTGGGCAGCAGGGCAGGACTGGGCGTCTTCCAGCCGTCCGGCTGGGGTTGGGAGGTCCTCCCTCTCCGGGCAGCTAGGGAGAGGGGGAGGGGGACGCAGGCCCACCCATCTCCACTGTGTCCCAGCCCAGGGCCCTGTCAGTGGCACAGCTATTGCCACTGGCGCGGCGGGGCTCCGGCCTCAACACGCCGCGGGGGCTGGGCCCCTATCTCAGCCACTGGGTCTGGCTGTCCCTGAGCTATTTCCTCCTTGCACTCCCATGCCCCGGGTAGGCCAGATGGATATAAGGCCCACGGCTGGCTTACCAGTCCTTCTTCGTTGGTGGGCGGCAACGGGGGTAGGTCGTCTGCGTCCGGCAGCTCATCCAGGTCGCGGTATTCGCTGGGACTCTCCGCCTCTGGCAGCTCCTCGAGGTCTGGTCTGGCTTCTGGGGGGACAGCGGCCGGCAGCTCCTCCAGGTCTGGCCCGGCCTCGGGAGGTTTGACCCACCGGGGTCGGTCCGGCTCCTCCGGCCAGGCTCGGGGTTCGTGGGGGGTTGGCCAGTCTTTGGGGCTCATCAGCCAGTCCCAATCCCCTGCTCCCGGAGGTCCTACCCACTCCCGGTCCCGGGGTTTACCCAGGGGCCGGTGGGGCTTCGGCCTGGAGCGGCAGACGTTCCCTTCCTCTGCTGGAGCCCAGGGTGGCACGTCTGCTTCCCACGGCTGTCTGCCTCTTACTGGGGCCAGGGCCCGAGCTTTTATACCGCCCCTTCCTGTGCAGGACCCGCCTCCCGCCCGCTGGTTGGACTGACTGGTTGGCCCTATCTGGGTCTGTCCTAAAGGTTGCCGGGCAGACTGGCGGGCGGGTCCAATCCCCTCCTGTTGCCGGGCAGTTTTATCTGGCTTCCAATACCGCCGTTCTATTGGCTGTGGCCCTCCCCTGGCCTCCAACCCCGGGGGAGACCGCAGCGCCTCCTTACAAGGGGGAAGTGGGGAGACGACACACTGCCCATGGCATGGGGGGGAAATGCGGAACCCTGGTGTGAAGGGCTCACATAACTGCTGGTGGCAGATGTGCCGCTGACAAACCAGCACAGGCCAGAGCCATAGGCCAGTTCAGTTGTGTGTGAATATCATAGGAGTTAAATGTATTTGTATATGTTCAGGCCAGTTCACTTGTTTGTTAATAGAGATCAAAGGAGATGTTAACTGTATTGTTTTTACCTATCTATATCCTGTTGTTTACTATTACATTACATTTATGTTATGCATGGTGGTAATTAAATAGCTCTAGATCAAAGTGTGTGCTAATATGAGTGTATTCAGGTGTTAGAACTTCATGAAACTGATGCAATGTTACTTGCATTGTTTTCATTTATTTGTTCCTATTATCATGTAATGGCAGGCAGTTACATTAGGTATCTGCCTGTAACCAAATAACTGAAGGAGGCAAATGAAGAAGAGTGCTAAATGCAAAGCAATTGGCCATTGCGTGTGTAAGAACACTTTCCAGATTGCTGTCTGGAGAAGACGCTATAAGCACTGATTCAAAGGAAGATCCTTTATCTCTGAACTATTTGGATTCTAACGGGGTGGAATAACTAAATGAGAAGACGGAGATCCTCAGAGTTATTCTGGTGGCCCTGAACCGACAGATTACTGCATCTCTGCTATCATCTTGGATTTACAAACCTTGACTCGCCTGTTAATGTATTTTACCTGCTTTAACCTCTCAATAACATTCAATTACACTGGACAACAAAAATGTTGCTTCCTGAATACTTTTGGGTGTATCTTATGGATTTTGGGCTGCTGATTACAAAAATCACCATGAAATTTCCCTATCACCTACCGCTTGTTTGAAATCGCCTACATTTGTTATTTCAATTCATAATTTAAATCTATTAAAATGTTGCCCACAACGTAAGCTGAAAGGTTTTCTATCTTGTGTCCAAGCATGCCTGGGCACGCAGTGACACGGCACCTAGTGCAGGCACACGACATGCAGTGGGATGCTAAGGCTGAGGCAGGTCCGTCGTGATGGAAGCTGCACTAAAACTGGGATCGGAGCCAACTCAGTCAGATTTGGCACCAAGTACCGCGGGGAGGAGTGCTCCTCCTGAGCATGGGTCTCTCAGCACCGTTCCCCTGCCCTGGCATTGAGGAAGAAGCACAAAAAGTCTGAGATGGGATGTTCCCCGACCCGAGGAAGGACAAGCAAGGGGAGAGCAGTGGGGTGGGACCTGTGCTGGGTGTGATACGGAAGGGCAGAGGGCAGTAGGAGAGTGCTTCTACTGGTAATCCAGGGAGTAGACGGGCTCCAGCCTACAAAAATGACGAGGGGGCTGAAGCACAAGACTTATGAGGAGAGGCTGAGGGAACTAGGCCTGTTTAGTCTGCAGAAGAGAAGAATGAGGGGGGATTTGATAGCAGCCTTTAACTACCTGAAAGGGGGTTCCAGGGAGGATGGAGCTAGGCTGTTCTCAGTGGTGGCAGAGGACAGAACAAGGAGCAACGGTCTCAAGTTGCAGTTGGGGAGGTCTAGGTTGGACATTAGGAAAAAGTCTTTCACTAGGAGGGTGGTGAAGTTACCTAGGAAGGTGGTGGCATCGCCATCCTTAGAGGTTTTTAAGCTGAGGCTTGACAAAACCCTCACCGGGATGATTTAGCTGAGGTTAGTCCTGCTTTGAGCAGGGGGTTGGACTAGACACCTCCTGAGGTCCCTTCCAACTCTAATATTCGATGATTCTATGACCACCCATACACCCTGGTCCTCCAGGGACTCTACAGGGAAGTGGACGCCCATCACTGCCAGACCCTTCTCCACCGCCTCCTGCGCAGCGGCCTCAGATTCCAGGAAGAAGACCGCCTTCCCGTACCTCTTTGAGGCCTCCAGCACGGCCGTGGCCCCAGCACCCGTGCCATTGCCCGCATGGAGGTTTCCACGAGGGGCGAGGTGGGCACCAGGACGCAACAGACCCCTTGCTTCCTGGTTAGGCTGGGAAAGGGGCCCCGGCCCCCAGGGATGGTGCCGGAGGTGGCGGTTGGGGCAGGTGACGAGGTGGCGAGCTGGGGGCCCGCAGCCAGCTGGGTGTATGCTCTGTGAGTGGCACTGCCCCCAGGGCTGGTGGAAGGGACAGCGGGGCAGGGTAGAGGGGGAAGGGTTGGGGTCCCGGCTGTGGCGGTGTCACCTGCCATGCAGAGCCCTTGCTTTTCTTTTCCCCTCGGCCCGTCTTCTTGAGCGAGGGCTCGCCCCCTGGAGTGGGGGGGCAGTAGCCGTGGCAACAGAAGAGTCCCCGGAGTCCCCACTTGAGGTGCCCACCACCGGTGCCCTGGGACTGACGCCTGGTGGCCCAGCAGGGGCAGCGAAGCCAGTGGCCATGGGCAGGGAGAGAATCTCGGGGCAAGAGGGAGGGGTGTGAGTGTCCAGGGAGGGGGTCCTGTCCCAGGCACACCCGCCATTTTGGGAGGGGGCAGGAGCGGGTTTGGTGGGGAGGGTAGGAGATGGGGAAGGAAGGGGATGGGGAGTGGAGAGGAAAGGGGGGGGGAGAGGAGGGACGAGGTGGAGAGGGGAAGGGGGGGCAACGAGTCCTCCCGGCGAGGCTGAAAGAAGGGAGGAGGGCACCGGCACAAGGGAATACAGGGAGGCCAAAGCAACTGGGGTACAGGGGCGGTGCACTCACCAGCCCTGGGCGCACCCCGGCTCCTCCGGCTGCACGGGGGGCAGGAGCTAAACTAATGTAGGAGAGTGCAGTGTGCGGGGGGGTCAATTATAGGGGGACAATGAGTGCTGCTGGGGCAGAAGTATGGGGGCAGGGCAGGGAGCAACCAACACAGGGGCTGGGGCAGGGCAAACAGAATCACTGGAAGAGAGGCCAAAGCAGGGAGGGCAGGGCAAACAAACAGACCAATTAACAAA
>VOCS01052561.1:0-18126 GCA_007922155.1 Mesoclemmys tuberculata
TATTAACACATTCTCGCTCTTTGTGTCAAGATCAGTTATAAAAAGGGGCAGCTCCTCCGAGGCACCTGGGGGCATGCCCCCCCTCAGTACACCACTGGAGGTGAGCACCGCTGCTCTTACATGGCATGGAGCTCTACAGCAGAGGCTGCGTGCGATCGTAACGAGTGGCAGCTGTAGTTAAATGTTCCTCTTTCGACTCTAAGGAAATAGCTCCGTCTGTCCATCAGGCATCATCGATTTACAGGGAGCAGTCGCCATGCACCAGATCCTCCGCCAGCCGGAACTGGCCCCGGGTCTCCTGAGACACCCCCCAGCTGGGGTCACTGCTGGCCACGGCCCAGATCAGCAGGATCTTTGTAGCAGTGTCCATGGAGCTGGGCCTGGGGATTCTCGGTGTTGTACCGAGCGGGAACGTGAAGCTGCGGGGAACGAGAACACAGAGACCCTCCTGCCACGACGCCAACTGTGGCACCGTCAGGGTAAATCTGGGAGGATGGGCCAAGGACCCTGCAGGTGACAGAGAGAGATCGAACCAGGACAGATAGAGAGTGGAGAAACTCTGAGCTCCCCCCACACCCAGCTCTGCCGATGCCCCTCACTCCTGACCCACAGTCCCCTGCTCTCCCCGCCCTGGATCATCCACCAAACTCATTTAGCCCTTCCCGCCCCTTCCCCGCACATCACAGCACTGCCAGCCCCTGCTGGAGCATTTGTGCCAGCACCACAAGGGAGGGGAGAGCACCCCCAACTGGCCCCCCACCTTCTGGCTGCACAGCCACCCAAGCCCTGGGCTAGCCCTGCTAAGCATGAGTTCTGTTCTCCCCCAACTGGCCCCCCCAACTTACCCTTGCAGAGAAGGGTGAGGATCAGGGTTTTTGGCATTCCTGTAGGGGAAGCCAGACTCCCTTCCTTTTGGGGGGGGCCCTCTTCCCCGGCATCAGGCTGTAGCGTCAGAGCTCTGCCCATGGCTGGGGGGGTCTGGCTGAGAGAGACCTGGCAGCCACCGTCCCAGCAGGAGTTTACTCTGGGCTCCCTCCTCCACAGCTGGCTGGGGACAGGATTTCAAGTGGCTGCACCCCAGCGTTGGATGGTTTTCCATGGCTCTCGCCCGGCCCCCACTGGGGCTCTCAGCCTGGAAATGGAACAAACTCCCCGACTAGAAGTTTCCTGTTGTACAAGAACAGCTCCCAGCACAGCCACGGTGGCGACACACAGAGGGGCAGAGCCGACGTGCTGATGGCGAAGGGCAGCACGCTCTGGGCTCTGGCTGGCAGGACAAGCAGGGGTGGGAGATTTGGGAGGGCCCGGCTGTCGGAGGTGGCCCTAATGCCCTAGGGGGCTATTTCTTTTAGTTATAGGTTTCTCCTTCTGCATCTCAGCACTGGGTAAGGGGCCCTTCCATAAATAGCCCACCGCCCCGTCCCAGAGGTGGCTGCACGTCAGCAGCAGCAGAGGGATCCCTGGATAAGTAGCCCCCACACCCCATCCAACAGATGGCTGCATCTTAGCACAGGGAGAGTGGTTCCTCTGTAAACAGCCCCCACACTCCACTCCAGACACTGCTGCATCTCGACCCTTAACTCAACAGACAGAAGCTGTGGTTGTCCCTGGAATTCAGCTCCTTCTACTGAGACCAGCTGAGCCAGGTCCCATCACAGGGAATCTCCTTTGTGGGGTGGCCCCACACTCAGGGTACCTAGCAGCTGTGAGGGCGTTTGAGGAACAGAGAGAGAGAAAAACAAACGTCTGCGCTCAATGGAATGGCTGCGGTTTGCAGATGTCTCCTCTGCTGAGACACCCAGGTCCCATTTCCCATCCCACAGACCCAGCCTGTCCCCTGCCTTCAGGCCGATCAGCGCTGTCTCCTCCTAGAGGCAAAAGTGCCCGTGCTCCATTCCCATCCCCTGATAAAGTCTCCTCTCAGTGGGGCAGGAGGCAACTCTGTGTGGGGGATGGCCAGTATCTGTGTGACAATCTCTCTTCTTGGCCACAGAGTTTCCAGCGACTGGAACCGGGTTGGACAAGATGTTCTAGGGCCAGATTCACACACTGACTTCCCCTTCCTGTCTTCAAATCTCTCATCTCACCCAGCCCTCATCATGACACTTGCCAGGCACGTCTCCTCACACACCCAGTACTTGCCATTGGAGCCGCGATTCACCGTCCATCCTAACCGGGCACCTGCTGTTTCAGTGCGCTGTTCCCAGCCACCGGGTAAGTGTTTAGTGTCTGCAGCATGTACAATAGGTTAAGAGGTGCCAGTTGCTAGTGACAAAATATTATCTTGTTACTGGAAGAAGCAGTAATAAAGGGTTACAGGGTGAGAGGGGAGGAGAGCCAGGACTCCTGGGTTCTATCCCAGCTCTGGGAAGGGAGTAGGGTGTAGAGGGGCTCAGAGCCAGGAACCTTGGTTCTGTCCCTTGCTCTGGGAGGGGAGGAGAGTCTACTGGGTCAGAGCTGGGCATGGGGGCGGGGAGCCAGGACTCCTGGCTTCTATATCCAGCCCCAAAAGCAACGTGCCCCGCCTGCCCCTCTCGCAGAGAGGCCGCGGGCTACCCGTGGCAAGAGGCTGGTGCTGAATTTCTGTGAAAGCATCTCCCTCCCCCCACGGCACTGCCAGCGCCACTTCTGCTTTTGGGTTCCTGTGCACGCCCCTTCCGAGTCACAGACCCAGGGGAGCCAGGGCTGCAGGGTGCAGGGGCACCTCACTGCAGGTGAGTAGAACTGGGGGGGAGGAACTGGATGGTCTGTGGCGACAGGTTGGTGCCTGTCAATACCAACCCGCAACCACCTGCTACCCCAGCTCTGCGATCCCCACCCGCACAGCTCCGCCGGGGCCCTCACGCCCAGGAGGCATCTGCTGAGGTGCGGGGAGGGGAGGCCTAGAGCAGGAACTTCCCCAGCTCCCATCTCTGAGCCTCCTTCCCAAAAACGCCTGGGGGCAGCGAGGGACAGTGGGAAATGCAGCTGCTGGGTTCCCCTCCCCAGGGGGTGGGGCTTGGGGGGGGAGGTGCAGGCACTGTGCAGGGGGCAGCTATAGGTATCCCACAAGGAGCACATAGGTGTAAACACTCCATTGCCCCCCTGGGGATGTGGATCAGTTCAAAGGGGGGCCATATTGGACACAAACCCCTGGGGATCCCAGACCCTGCTCAGGGGCAGGGCAGCCCCCCAGGACAGGGATGGGAGTTTGGTCTCTTGGGGCCACCAGTCCCCTGCTCCCCAGCCCCAGTCAGAGGGACCCGTCCCACCCTGCACTGGGCTGGGGGCAGTGCATGGGCCATTGGGGAATCAGGGCTGAGACCCGCCCAGCTCGCTGCACCAGTGACTAGCTGCAAGGCTGCAGAGTTCCAGCCTTGCCCAGAGGGGGAACCCTCCTCTGATTGGTTCAGCTGCCTATTTGCCCCCGCCTCCTAGGGAAGAGCAGCCAATCAGGATTGTTGCAGGAGGGACACTGCTCCCCCTCCCCTCAGGCGCTGGGGAGAGTTTTCAGGTAGGGGAGGGAAAGCAGGGAGCAGCCTGTACCATTTTCACGGGGGTGCAAGGAGCGATTGCCCCCTACCATTGTCCTAGGAGGAGATGGAAGAGGCAGGGAGCAGCCCATACCATATTAAACGGTGAGGAGGGGAGGGGGAGGAACTGGCCCGTACCATTGTCACAGGAGGAGAGTGGAAGTGGCCCCTGCCATTCTCACAAGACGGGGAGGAGAGATTGGCCTGTACTACTTTCAGGGGGGAAGAAAATCCTGGCTGGGAGGAGCAGGGTGGGGGGGCAGTGTGGGGTGGGAGGAGTGTTGGTTCTGGACACTTTGTGATCAGGGTGGATACCAGGGAGACACGCTACGCCTGATTTGCAGATCAATAAGGTTTAATGTGCAAGGTTTTCTATAAATATACTAGAGACAAAGCCTAAAATTAACTCCAATGTGTCATACTCACTAAGCCTGGAGAGCTAAGCCCTCACGCACAAGGCTGCATACAGGAATGGCTTTCTTCAGGGGCCCCGCCAGTGGATCCTCTGGTCCGACCGGCAGCACCTCCCGCGGAGTCCCGTGTAGATGGAGCGCCCCCCTTTGTCTAAGTGATGACTTCATATACCCTTCCATAAACAACATTATCGCTGTCATAATAATATATGCTAATTACTTACGTTACATTTCACCCTCAACTACAGTCCATTCTCACCGTAATAAACTGGGGTTGTCAAAACAGCATCTGGTGATGGGAGGGGCAGAGTAAAAGTCCGCCCCTTGGCAAGGAACCAGTGTACCCCCAGACGTTCAAGGAGAACTTGTTCCCATCATGGTTACCTATGTGCAGCTGCAAGCAATACAGTATCTGTATTTTGTCTTATAATGTGCCGTGCTGTGCAGAAACGGAGACATCTCTCAGGTTACTCAGTCTCTGCCAGCTGGCAGATGTCACGATACACGGGTCAGAAAAGCCAAGCAAGCAGCTGAAGCTATGCTAGGCCCGTAGGACAGTGCTCAAGCAACTAAAATTGCATTCGGCCTCCAACAAGGAGCAGCACCAGAGCCCAGCCCACCCTCCAGACAGGGGAACCGTAAGGTCTTCCCCTCTCCGCCCCCCCGCTTGCACTCTGAGATCACGTTCCCCACAGCCGGGTGGGTCCCTGCAGAACCGAGCCCCTCGCCACAGGGGCGACACCAGCGCCGGATGGGGAGGAGTCAACGGGCCATACACAACAGGGTGTTGGAGATGAAGCCCAAACCTGGCGATTGTTACAGCCAATCTCGGGCGTTTTCAGACAATGTCATGACTTTTAGAGTAAATCGGGGGGTTCAGTGAATTTCGGGGGATTTCCTGCCAGTCCCGGGCTGTTCCTGGACATCTCGGGAGTTTTAGCAGATCCCAGATCCTGGCATCAGAGAACCGCAGGGCTGGAGGGGACCTCGAGGGGCGTCTGGTCGGAGCCCTGCCCAGATGCAGGATTTGTTGTGTGTAACCCGCCCCAGACAGACGCTGTCCAGCCTCCACCCGACACCTCCAATGAAGGAGCTGCCACCGTCACCGAGACCTCTGCTCCACGGTCTTGCTGCTCTTACTGTCAGGACGTTTTTCCTGAGGTTTCCTTTAAATCTGCTCTGCTCTAGTGTGATACCCTTGCCCGCGGACCTGCCCTCTGTGGACAAAGAGAACCACTTTTTTCCATCTGTTTTACAACAGCCTTGCAAGTATCTGAAGTCCCCTGGCACGTCCCCCTCGATCTCCTGTTTTCCAAACTCAGCAGGCCCAGTGCCTTCAGCCTCTGCTCCCATGGCTTCCGTTCCCTGCCTTTCATCATCTTCATCTCTCGCCCCTGGATCCTTCCAGTTTCTCCACATCCTTTCTATACGTCAGTGACCAAACCTGGACACGTGACGCCAGCTCAGCCTAACCCGCGCCGAGTGGAGCGGTGCCGGCACCTCCCGTGAATTGCAGGCTGCGCCTCTGTTCATGTCACCTAACATTGCATGTGCTTGTTTTGCACCAGCATCGCGTTGCTGACTCGGGCCGAGGTTGTGACCCCCCCCGACTCCCAGATCCTTCCCGCAGGGCTGCTGCCAAACTGTGTCTGTGCATTTGGTTTTTCTTCCCTAACTGAACGACCTGACATTGGGATTTGTTCCATTTCATTTTGTTGGCTAGAGCTGAGTTCTCCAATTTATCAAGATCCTTCTGAATTTTGGCTCTCTCCTCCAAGGTGCTGGAAACCCTCCTGACTTTGTGTCATCTGTAAATGTGAGCAGTCTCCTCTCTGTGCCTACGTCCAGGGCATTGATAGAGATGTTAAACACCCAGACCCAGGACAGATCCCGGTGGAACCACACTCAAGACCTCCCCAGAATCTCACATCATTCCACTAATTGCTCCTCTTTGTTTGTGGTTGAGTAATCCTCTGTGTATCCACTTAACGGTTGTTCTGCCGAGCCCACATTTCTCCAGCTCCCTTAGCGCAATGTCACGTGGAAATGTGTCAAAAGCCTTGCTGAAGTCCAGGTCTATGATGTCCTCGCATTCCCCGTCCACCAAACCAGTTGCCCTGCCAAGGAAGGAAATCAGGCTGGTTTGGCAGCACGTGTTCCTGGTCAGTCCATGCTGGCCGCTAGTGATCACCCGTCACCCTCCAGATATTCGCAAATCAAATGTTTTACACATTGCTCTAGCAGCTCCCCAGGGATCAAGAACAGGCTGACTGGTCTGTAGTTCCCTGGATCCCCCTTTACCCCTGTTATACATCCCCCTACACGAGCCCTTCCCCAGTTTTCTGGGACATCTCCTGCCATCCAGGAGTTTGTAAATATTATTTCCAGTGGCTCTGAGATTTCTTCAGCTAATTCCTTCAGTGCCCTGGCGTGAATAGCACCCGGCCCCGCTGATTTGAATTTATTCAACTTGCTCAGAAGATCCCTGACGTGTTCTCTCCATGTCCCGATCTGTTCCCTTCCCCTCCCTGCCTGCGGTAACGGCGCCGTCCGGCCGGTCACGGGCTCTTTTTGTGAGAAAACTGAAGCAAGGCAGGCCCTGAGCAGCTCTGCTTCCATCAGCTCCTGTTACAAGCTCGTGATTTTCTGCCCAATCGCAGGATTCCTAGAGAAAATCCCAGGATTTTTACCCAATTTAAGGATTTCTTTGGCCCAAAATGTCAGGACCGTCTGGTGATTTGGGGATTTTGGGGGTGTCTGTGCTGCCAGCAGCCCCAGGATCAGCCCCTGCACAGCCCGGCAACACTGATGGCCCCAAGCCCAGATCTGTGCCCCCCAGACTGCTCCTGCTCTCACATCCCAGCCCCGTCTGTCCCTAGGTCTGTCCCAGCCGGACGCCCCAGCCATGGGCCGAGCCCTGCCACCGTGTCTGGATGCTGGGGAACAGGAGATCGTGGCTCAGGGGCCCCCTCACAGGACAGGGGGTGCGGCCCCTCGGGCAGCCATGCTGAGGGCCCTGATCCTCGCCCTGCTCTGGAGGGGTAAGTAAGCGGCGCCTGCAGCCCCCGCGCAGGGAGGGGGAGAGCCCGGCTCAGCAGGGCCGGGTCTGTCCCAAGGCTTGGCAGGGGGCCGGGGGGGGAGCCCAGTGCCCCAGTGCGGCCCTAGGGAGCTGTGAGGGGGGGAAGGGCTCGTTGTAGGGATGGAAACTAAATGTGGTGACATTTGGGGGAGGACCCGACCCCCAGGGCTGGGCTCGCTGGGCTGCGGGTGTGGAGTGAGGGGCACCGGCAGGGCGGGGCGGGGGGAGCTCAGGGTTGGTCTGTTCTCTCCATCGGCCCCAGTTCGGTCTCTCCGTCCCCGCAGGGTCCCTGGCCCAGGAACCTGATTATTCCCTGACGGTGCCGCGGTCGGTGTCGGTGCAGGAGGGTCTCTGCGTCCTCGTCCCCTGCAACTTCACGTACCCAGCCCGGTACGACACCAACAATCCTCAGCACACTCTGTATGGGCGCTGGTACAAGGGGTCTGCTTATAAGCCCTGGGAACTGCTCGTAGCCAGCAGTGACCCCAGCTGGGAGGCGTCGCAGGGGAAATGGAGCCGGTTCCACCTGGCGGGGGATCCAGCGCGAGGCGACTGCTCCCTGCAAATCAACGATGCCCAAAGGACGGATGAGGGGAGATATTTCCTTACAGTCGAGAGAGGAAAATTTAGATACAGCTACCGCGTCCAGTCCGGTTACACCGAGCCTCAGATCTCCGTGCCGAGTAAGTGGAGCCGCATCCCCCTCTCCTCACAGCCCCTGGCCCAGCCCTGCCTGGGGCCCGGTGGGGCCAGCCCCGCTGGAGGGGAAGGCCCCGTGCCCCATGGCAATTCTCTCCCCGTGTCTCAGGGCTGACAGAGGAGCCGGAGATCCAGATCTCGCCGGCGCGGGGGCTGCCAGAGACGCTGGTGGCCGGGAAGCAGGCGACTGTGACCTGCACGGCCCCCGGGCGCTGCTCCGGGACCCCTCCCCGAATCACCTGGACGGGGCCGTTCAGCGACACAGCCAGGGACGTCTCGGTATCACTGGAGAATGGAACAATGGCCCACAGCTCCGCGCTCAGCTTCACGCCCGCCCTGGGGGACCACGGCAAGGATCTCACCTGCACCGTCACTTACAGCCCAGCACGGGGACCTTCCACCAGCAGAGCCGTCAGGCTCCAAGTTGGCTGTGAGTCACCCCGGACCCGCTATGCCGGCCACCCCAGCCTCTTCTGCTGGGATCTGCACCCCTGGGCTTCCCCAGACCTGACCCCATCCCCTCCCAACTCACCCTCTGTTGGGATCTCCACCCCCATCATGCACCCCAGCCAACATTACCCCGGCCCCTCCCCATGATATCTTGCAGCCCCTCCTCTCTTTGGGTTATCACCCCTTCCCTCCCCACTTGGCTACGGCAACGACCTCCCACCCGCACCCCCAGATCCCTGTCCCTCCTCTGCTGGGATCCCCCCAGCCCCGGCTTCCCCATCACCCAGAATCCTCCTCTGCTGGGATCCTCCCCCCCATTCCAGACCCCTCTTGCTGGGATTCCTTCCCACACACACCAGGTACCTCAGTTCCCCCTGAGATCCCCTGGGCCATCCCACCACGTCTCCTCCTCCACCACCACCTGCTGCTGGGATCTGTGGATGCTCTATTTGGGGCAGAGTGTTAACGTGACCCCGTCGCTGTCCGGCACTGACCAGCGTTAAATACGCTCCTGGCTCCCTGTCCAGAGACCTCAGCCGGCCCCACCCAGGCACAGCCCTGCTGACGGCCTGTGAGCCCCGCGCTGCAGATCCAGGGCAGAGGGAAACGCAGCAACTGCTTTTGTGTTTGGAAGGATCAAGTCAGGCGTCACCATAGCCACATCCCTAGTTCCCGTCCGCCCCAGGGAGATTTCACAGGGACCCCGTGTCGGAGCCCAGATCCCAGCCCCACCCGCACATCTACACCCGCCTCGCACGACATGTCCAGGCTGCCAGCACAGACCCGCAGCCCGACTCCCACCCAACTAACCCAGGCCTCGGGTCTTTGCGCCGTGTGTCTCTGAAGGCCGTGTGGACCTGCCTGCCCAGGCCTGGCCCAAGAGTACCAGGGTCACATGTTCCCAGTGTGGCTTTTATCTGCCCCTCTGGTTCATGGCAGCGTTGCAAAATACACAGCCTGGCCAGCCACGCCTGGCTCCATGCAAACGCCGAGGGACGGGAGAGACGAACCAGGGGGAGGCAGGGGACCCACAAAAGGCGAGTGTAACATTCCAGATCTGTCTCTGCCGCCCTCGGGAGGACGTGTTTGGGGACTGGGACGCTGAGCGCTCGGCTCCCAGCAGACGGTGGCACCAAGACTGTGACGCTCGCCCTAGTACCGGGTATTTTTTTCAATCCGCAACAGTGAGCGACAGGCAGAGCAGCCCGGCCCCTCGTTAGTGTCTCTGCCAATAAACCCTCATTTTGTCCCCCCTTATTTTGGCCCGCTGGGTTTCGATCCCACATGGTTCTGCATCCCTGGGGCTACGTTAGGTGCCTTTCAGGCCGGACTCCCTTGGGCCTCTCACTTCCTTGGCCCACCCACGGTTCCTGCCCAGGGGATTGTGACACTTCAGGGACGTTCCCGTCTCCCCGCTGGGCTGACAAGGAGGGTCAATGTCCAGGCTCAGTGATGACGAGATCCCCCCGCTGCTGTCCAGCCCCCCTGACCTTCATCTGGTTTGTGTTGCAGACCCGCCCGGGCCCCCCAACATCGCCTGGACCCTGACCAGGAACAAACACCCCGGTGAGAGGTCGCGCTGCGAGTCCCGGACGTCAGCGAGCGCATCCTACATCCTGCTCTGCCCGCGCTCAGGGTCAGGGGCCAGGCTAAGCTGGGCCAGGCCGGTTTGTGCCCAGAGGGGAGACCCCGGGGAAAGCTGCAGGGCTGCAGGGAGAGGGGTGGGAGTGGCAGGGCCAGGTCCCTCTGTCTCCGGACCCCAGTGCGGCGCTAGGAGCCGCTGACCAGCGGGAGGAGATGGGTTAAGGAGCGATCTCTGCGACTGAGACTTGGTGCCATGGAGAGGTACCAAGATTGTGTGCCCCACTGCATAGGGGCCGTGTCTCCACAGAGTCCCTGTATAACTCACACCCCATCCCGGAGGCGGCTGCATTTCCACGCTGGATGAGGGTTTCCTGTATGAACATCCGCCATGCTCCACCCCAGAGGTGGCTGCATCTTGGCTCCTTGACAGGGGATCCCTGCTGGGACCTAACCCGCCTGCTCATCTCGTCCAGTGCCAGGCCTGGTCATGCGGGGAGCTGAGGACGATGTGGAGACCCAGGAGGGCGACTCCCTGACCCTGATCTGTGAGGCTGGGAGCAGACCCGTGACCACCCTGAGCTGGGCCAAAGCCAACGTCTCCCTGAGTCCCAGCCAGGGAGGGGTCGGGCGCCTGGAGCTGTCGAGTCTCAGCAGAGGGGAGGCTGGGGAGTATCGGTGCTGGGTGAGGAATCCCTACGGGTCGGCCAGCCGGGCACTGCGTGTGCACGTGTGGGGTAAGGCGCTGGGGGTCGTGCTGAAGGAGCAGGGTCGGGAGTCACTGGGGGCGTGGGACTGCTGGGGAAATGGGGGTCATTTGGGGGCGCCATGCTGCCAGGAGCAGGATGAGGGATCATTGGAGAGCCTGGGCTCCAGGCAGTGGGGCAGGAGTTCTGTAAACGGAGCCTGGCTGCAGGGAACCAGGCAGGGCTCCGTCAGTGTGTGGGGCAGGGTATGTGGGGCGCTCTCCAATCTAATGCGTTGCTGTGGGTGTTTCAGCTCTAGAGAGGACTCTGCAAATTACCGTCTTCAGAGCTAACAGGAGCGACCCCCAGCTATTCCCAGGTATCACTAGAGGGCGGGGTGGGGAGGAAGGTGCCTTTCCCTTCTAGGGGTCTGTGGCCCTGATCTTGCCCCAGGGCAGAGACTGTCTGGCTTGGGTGCAAGTGGCTCTGTGTTATTCCCGTCCCCAGACCTCTCCACCCCAGTGGCGAACGGCTCGCGGCTCGTGGCTCAGGAGGGCGACTCCCTGCGGTTCCTCTGCTCCGTCACCAGCAGGTCCCCGGCCACACTGACCTGGCTGTGGGGGGGCCGAACCATCAATGACACACCCTCAGTGGGGGAGAAACAGCTGCAGTTGGAGCTCCCCAACGTGACAGCTGAGGACGGGGGGCTGTATCGGTGCCAGGCCCGGAGCTGGGAGAGCTCTGCCCAGGGGACGTTCCAGCTGCTCATCGAGTGTGAGTGGGGTTAATCTGCGGGATTCCCTGCCCCTGGGTATTAGCAGATTTGATCTGTGGGGCTTCCTGCCCCGGGTTATTAGCTGGGTCAGCTCACAGCACTCCTTCTACTGGGTATTAGTGGGGTTACCCCGTGGGACTCCTCGCCACTGGGTGTGAGTAGAGCTAACCCCTCAGATGCTGATGCTGGAGATCTGTGGTGTTAACCCGTGGGACTCCTCACTGCTCAGTACTAACAGGTGCCACATGGTGCCTAGCCCCTTGTTAATTATCTGCTTCCAGCATTAACGACGTGGCTCCAAGGGCCCTGATCACTCAGGCTGATGATGGAGGAGCAGGTGGGTTGGTGTGAAGCGCAGCTAGTGGAGCATGGGGCTAGAACCGCGCCAGGGGCCAGCCAAAGACACGCCCTGGGCAGAAGAACCTTCCTGTTTCGTGGTCCTTTCAGCTTGGCCTTTATTACCCCTCGGGGTGGGAGGTTTGATGGTGACTTGTTACAGTGGAGCCAACCTGTGGGACTCCCTGCCACTGGATATTAGCAGGTTAACCTATGGGATTCCCTGCCATTGTGTCTTACTAGGGTTATCCCGCGGGACTCCCTGCCACTGAGTTTCTCTCTGACTTTTGCCACTGTGTCTCCTGCTCTCCTCAGACAGCCCCCGGCTGGGGACCAGGCTGAACTCGTCCTGCCATCACCAGGGGCCCCATGTCAGCTGCAGCTGCTCCCTGCGCTCCCACCCCCCACCCCGGCTCCAGTGGCAGGTGGACGGGGAGGCCCGGGCTGGGAATGACTCGTGGGGGGCCCTGCAGGTCAGCTCCTGGGCCGATGGGGACGAGGCCGTCAGCACCCTGAACTGGACGGGGAGTGGGGACGGGGGCCCCAGGATCTTCTGCCTCGGCTCCAACCCCTACGGGACCTACGCCGCCCTGCACTTCGACCTCAGCACCACACAGGGAGGTGAGACACTCAGACTCCTGGGTTCTGTCCTGGGCTCGGGGAGGAGAGTGGGGGCTAGTGGCTGGAGCAGGGGGCTGGGGTGCAGAAGTCCTGAGTTCTCTCCCCAGCTGTGCCTCATGCTGTGTGATTTTTGCAGCTGCGGAGAAGCCTGCCAGGCTGCTGGGCCTCGGGGTGGCCTGTGGGCTGGGTGTCGCCGTCGGCTGCTTCCTTCTCGGGCTCTGTGTGGTCAAGTGAGTCTGACGCCTCCCGCCCTGACCCCCAGCTGCGCCCTGTGATCCCTCGGAGATCCCCTGCCATCCCTCCGGGCTTTGCCAGCCTTCCCCCCAGCCCCTCTCCCAGGCTATCCCAGTCCCCTTTGCCCTAGCTTCCCCCAGTGGCGCCCCCCCACCAAAGGTTGTGGCTATTCTACCCATCCACTCCCTGCTCGCACCTCATGGGTCCATCCTTGGTCCATTTCCCCACAGGCTGTGGAGCCGGGGCCTGGCACCCCACAGCGCAGCGGCTAAGGAGACAGCTAACGGGACCCAGAGGGAGCCCCTCTCCGATGACACTGGCCTGATCTATAGTAACATCAGCAGCCTCCCCATGGTAGGTACCTGGAACTGCCCTTCCCACCCCACCTCATTTCTGCCCCCCACTTCTTCTCTTCCCCAGCTTCTTCCCGACCCTCTTCACTAATACACGAAATATGAGCCTGGCATTTGCCGGGGAATCCAACCCTCCAGGCATGCCCAGTGCAAGAAATGCACAGCCCCCCCCTTCACCAATGTGGGTTCCCCAAACCTCATGGGATCCGCTCCAACCTGCAGCAAGTGCATCTCATCCCAGGGGTCCTGCTCAGACGGGCAGAAAGGCAGCGAATGTGTTCATGGGCTTGCGCAAAGTGCACGGGACCAGATCATGGCTGAAATGCTGCAAACTCCCAGGCATTTTCCGAATGCACCAACTTCTGGGGCTGCCTGCTCTGGTGTGAGGTGCCTGTGATCAGCCCATGCATGCAGGCTGCCCTGGGTGTGTTGCAAATATATGCAGCATGCAGAAAATGCAGTGGATGCATCAGCGTAGATTATGCAGCTATGAGCTGCGTGAGATGAAGTGCTGCATGCACGGTGCATGAAATGCACACAGCCCCACGCAGCTTGCTAATGCGTGGCCCGTGCAGGCAATGCAGTTCATGCAGTAACTGAACTGGTGCTGACATAGGGTGCAGGGGATCGGCTTCTGCCTGCAGCGTGTGTAAAACGCACCCTAGCCCGTGCCTCGTGCTAGTCCACGCCCGGTGTAGGAAAGGTGTTTGCATAAGAGGGCAGGGGAAACAAGGCCCGGGGAACCTCGTAAAATCAGCTCAGCAGGGTGGATGCAAGTCTCCTGCACTGCCTGGTGTCTCTGCCTTGCTTCTCGCTCAGGATGACACGTCTCTGGCAGCCCGCCGGACCAAAGGCATCCAGGACGGGGCCGCAGCAGCGCAGGGCACGTCAGGCCCCGGGGAGCTGGCAGAGCTGCACTACGCCTCCATCAACTTCTCCAAGGGGCAGCATAAAGGGGGGCAGCCCCCGGAGGAACTCGACACAGAATACTCCGAGATCCGGCTGAAATAGCCCCTCGCGCTGTGGGCCTGGGCTGCGCCGGAGATGCCCAGCCCATGCAGGGGGTCAGAGCGAGAAGGGAAGCGGGTTGGGATCAGGCCCGGGATGTGGGAAACCTGGGTGCAAATCCCTGCTCCTCCCAGGACCCAGGGCAGAGCCAACTACGCTTGGGAGATGCTGGAGCGCCGCATTGTGGGGAGGCATCCCAGAGTCCTCTGCAGCGGGGTTCCAAAAGCCTGCTCCCAAACGCATAACCCCAGCCCTCAAAACCCCACCGCCCCAGCGGGAAAGAGACCCTCTCACCCCTCAGACACAGAACGTCTCCCATCTACCCTGCCTGAGCCCTCACCAACTCGTTTCACGGATGGACAGGTTTTTCAAGCTCGGGGCAGCAGCTGCCTGCAGCGCAGGGTTGGGCTCATGGCTAAGGTGCTGGCCTGGAACTCTGGCTTCCTGGCGGCTAGTACCTGCGCCACCAAAGACGCCGTAGACAAGGTTGGGCCAGTTTTCCCCCCCTTGAAAATGGGGATAATAATTCTGCCCTGGGCTACTTAAGTTATAAACTCTTTGGGACAGGGACTGTCGCCCGCTGTGTGTCCGTGCAGCTCCTGGCACAACAGGGCCCTAAACTCAGTCGCACAGTTGATGCAGCACGCAATTGGCTGGGGACCCAATCTCAGCGTGGGTTTCACAGCACGCATACCAAGCACACACGGGACCTTCCAGGTCCTCCATCCAGGCTTTCACACTATTGATAAGGTGTAAGCAGGTCTGAGTGGCACTCCCTCCTGCTCACGGGCTTTGTATTTGCGTGAGTACAATTAAGTGCTCAACGTTTTGCAGAAGCAAACTAGGTGTGAGTGTGACGGGAAATGGTCAGCGTGTCTGGTGTGTTACAAGTCACTTCTGCGTTAACTGCAGGGTAATGAAATGTCGTCCTTCCATTGTACGAGCAAATGGCATCAGATCTGTGTTTAGCCTGTTCTGATACAAAATTCACTCCCACCGAAACAGGGCCCAAAACGGGTGGCGGACGGATGTGTCAGCATTGCAGGGGTCGGAGGGGTGAGCAGTTGCCTACTGCGAGTGTGCTAGCCTTGGCAAAGGGCTACCCTCGGGCGTGGGTTGATGCCCTTCTCCCACTGTAGAACGATAGAACTAACGATTCCTCTTGGAGGCTTTTGTTTGTTGAAAGCAGGGACGTCGGCTCTGTGTCAGCAGCAGGTTTTCCCAGGAGCTGAACTTCACTAAGAGCTGAATCACTGGAGAGACTGGGCAACCTTGGCTGACACCACTAGAGAGGTGCCAGCAGTGGGCAGCATGTGAGACGGCGGGATCGCTCGGCACCAGCAGCCAGTGGGAGCCAGGAGCGCTCCGTGCCTGCAGATGCCTGGATTGGTTCGCATCTGTGGACAGAGGACACCAGTGGTTGGCGGGAGCCAGGTGTGGTCGGTGGCAGCAGTCGGCAGGAGCCAGGCGCAGTCGGCGGGAAGCGGGCACAGTTGGCGCCAGCCAGGTGCGGTTGGTGGGAGACAGCAGCGGAGGAGCCTTGGTCAAGCCCGTATCCAGCAGGAATTTGCAGGGGGGGGGCAGACTGAGCCCCAACCAGGAGGTGGACATTGACACTACGATGCTCAGTACAGGGGAAGGCAAGAAGGGGGAGGCGAAGGACACATCTCGTACTCTGGGGTGGGTTTGGCTCAGTGAGTTCATGAATTCTGGTTGCCCTGTTTCCCAAACCAGTGCTGTGCTATCTCGCTTCTGTTATTAAAAGGTTTATTTACTGCACTCAGACTCTGTGCTCATGAGAGGGGAAGTATTGCCCTTTGGGGCGCCCAGGGGACAGTGTGCGATTTCCCAGGTGACTGGGTGGGGCCTTGAGCCAGTTTGGTGTTGTAACATTGACAGGGACCCCTAGATATAGAACCGGCCCTTGCTGCTGCCGACTTGGTCTGGCAGAAGGGTTACAAAGGTAATGGTGGTGATGCAATATACGTGGCTGGCTGAGAGGGGTTTGACTTGGTACCGCACGTCATGGATATTAAAAAGCTAGAAGGATATAACACTATGGTGGCTAGATTCAACGGCGTAAAAACTGGCTAACTGATAGGTCTCAGAATGTAACTAAATGAGGGATCACCGTGGAGGGAGGGTGTTTCCAGTGGGCTCCCGCAGGGGTCTATCCCTGGCCCTGCGCTATTTAACACCTTTATTAATGACCTGGAAGGCGAAGTCAAATCATCCCTCATCAAGTTTGTAGATGACACAGAAATTGGGGAGTGGTCAATTGCAAAGAGGAAGGTGGGTGATATTCGCAGCCTGGGGGACTCTCTCCTGGGGAGGCAGCGACTCTGAAAACGATTTGGGGATGATTTGCTGAACAGGAGCTGGAGATGACTCTGCAAATCACTGTCTGCAGAGCTAATGGGAGCGACCCCATCTCCTGCAAGGGGCCAAACGCTCCGAGGCAAATTCAGGAGGCTGCTGCTGTGATGAGCAGAGACCCGAGGGGTGACCCCGTCCACTGGGGTCCTGCCTGGCTCCACCCCAAGAGCTTCCCCAGCAGCGTCCCCGTGGGACTCCAGCACAGCTGAGCCGTGTCCTTTCCCTCCCTCCCTGCTCCCCCACACCCCACCCACAGCTGCCCTTGGTTCATGATGACCTAGGGCTCAGGGGTGCCTCTGAGTGACTTCCCCTGTGGCCTTGCTGTGGGGACACGTCTTACTGGACCTGCCAGCTGCACCAGCAGCCCCTCTGTCGGCCGTACTCCACTGGCCACCCTGCCACCGCTTCACCAGCCTCCCCGCCGCACACTGTCACCTTCCACGGCCCCCTGCTCCTACCACGCCCCCGGCGGGTCGCGCTCTCGAGGTCCCACCCAGCTCTCTGATTCCCAGCTCCCACTGATTGCCGCCAGCTCTCAGGAGAACCTCACTCCCGGCTGAAACGCTCCCGAGTTCCCATGTCATCCCTGCGCAGGGGCCCTGCTGATCGGCTCCGTGTCCTGCCAAGTTCAGTCTCTCTGCAGCTGAAGCGCGGCGGGAGCAGGGAGCAGCCTCCCTCTGCCACGAGAGACGATGTCGGCATCTAGAAAACACTGAACAAAACCAAACACTCCTCATGGGATCTCAATTAGCTCTAGAGCTCAGTGTGAGCAGTGGGGGGAGATGGGCTCTAAACCCCCCCTGTTGTTCCCTCCCCCCAACCCACACCTTTGTCCCCCACACACACCTTCACGGCGCTCTGGCGTCTGACCCCCTTGCGTAGCCAGCTCTGTTCAGATGCCAACGACCCTTCCCTCGGACCAGGCTAGGCCTGGATCTGCTGCCATTTGTTCCTACAAGAAGGTGGGAACATCTCATTGCCCTGCAGTTCACACTGAGGGGTTTGTAACCCAGCACCAGCCAAGGGATCATTTGCGCAAAGCAGCCCCGTCATTTGCTCACCTAGGCACGGGTCGGCTGAAGCAAACACGGTCCAGTCCGGTCCTGACGCCTTCGCCCCTCCTTTCCCCTACCCGCAGCTATCTCAGCAAGGCAGAGCTCATTCGGGCCCTGCTTACAATGAGGTTTGCTTTGTGCTATGACAATTACGGCACTGCATTTTGATGGTGTCTTAAAAGAAAAGTTTTGTGCAAATCTTCTCTTCCCTAAGAAATGATCACAGCAAGAGTCATTAGTTTTTTAAAAAAGTTTCACAGAAAAGTCAGCTATTTCAAAAAATGGCCACTGGAAAATATTCACTGGATAAGAATTTTTAACCAAAAATATCCCACATTTTTCAATTCCCGTCTCACGATCATCTGCCATGCTTTAAAATATCTTCAGGATACAGAAAAAACTAGACATTTTAATGATGAACGTTAGATAGATAGTGACTGGAAATTAACTCTTGCCCTCCCAGAGCAGCAAGAGACACACCCCAGTCACTAGGATCCCATGTTACCAGCCGTGTCTGGTTCTGATCCCAGCCTTGGGGCTCCAAGTTTCCCAAACGAATCTAGTTTTTTCCACAGTTTGAACCTGGTAATTTTCAAGACCTGGAAAAACACACGAGTCAAACACTGAGCTCAAAAGATCCCTGGGCCAGCGCTGAGATGCAGCCACCTCTGGGGTGGAGCATCTCTTTAACAGCAACCCAGGGACACCTCACAGGCAGCTAATTAAAAAGGAGTCCGAAACCAAATGGGGATTAACCAGAGGCAGAATGTAACTCATCAAACGAGGGGTCGGTCCCGGATCTCACCCAATGACCATGGGACTGCCCTGTTCTACACGGCTCCAATGCGGCAAGGTATAACCATTACATCTGGCAGCCACCGTCCCAGCAGGAGTCTGCCCAGGGCTTCCTCCCTCCACAGCTGGCTGGGGACAGGCCTTCAAGTGGCC
>VOCS01052597.1:0-16155 GCA_007922155.1 Mesoclemmys tuberculata
GAGCACTGCCCGCCTGCACGACAGGGGGAGCACTCCGCTAGCCTCGGACTCGGCCCAGACGGTGACGAGGTCCGGGCCGAGGACGTCCCAAAACACGCGGTAGAACTCCGCAGTCAGCCCGTCCATGCCCGGGGATTTATTGGTGGGCATGAGGCGGAGGGCTTCCGAGAACTCGGCCAGAGTGAGAGGTTTCTCCAGCCAGTCCCGGTCGCCCGTGCTGACCACGGGAAGTTCGTTCCAGAGCACCCTGCAGGCGGCGACATCGGTCGGCTCCGGGGAGAAAAGGTCTGCGTAGAAGGCCCTGGCCCTTCCACGCATCTCCTCCGGGTCCGTGAGGGGGGTGCCGTCAGCAGCCAGGAGGCAGATGACATGCTTCCGGGCCCCCCTCTTTTTCTCCAGGGCGTAGAAGAAGCGGGAGCCGCGATCCATCTCCCGAAGGAGACGGATGCGGGACCGGACAATGGCACCTCGGGCTCGAAGGTCCTCGAGGGCTCTAAGCTCCTCCCGCTTCTCCCGGCACGCTCCGCAGAGGGACGGATCATCGGGGCTGGTGGCCAGTCGCCTCTCCAGCTCCAAGACCTCCCGCTCCAACTGCTCTATCCCCACATCCCGCCGCCGGCTGGCCCCCCGAGTGTAGTCACGGCAGAAGAGCCGGGCGCGCACCTTCCCCACATCCCACCATCGCCGCGCCGAGGGAAAGGCGCCCCTCTGCCCCCGCCAGGCCAGCCAGAACTCCCGGAAGGACGCCACGAAGCCCACGTCCCCCAGCAGGCTGTTGTTAAAATGCCAGTAGGCCGGCCCCGGCCTCTCCGCAGTGAGAGAGGCCGTCACGGTCACCATGTGGTGGTCCGAGAACGGGGCCGGCCGGACGCTGGAGGAGTGGGCCCGGGCAAGGTGGTGCCTAGAGATGAAAATATGGTCCAACCGGGAGTGGCGCGACCGGTCTTCCCCCACCCGGACAAAAGTGAAGGTGACGTTGTCGTCCGGGTGGTGGTCGCGCCAGACATCCACCAGGGAGTGATGGTCAATTATCTCCCTGAGGACGTCCCTGGCGGCCGGGCACGGCTCGGTCCCCGTGCGGTCCCGCTCTTCGAGGGTGGTGTTAAAATCCCCGCCCAGGACCAGGCATTCTTGCGGATCCAGTGTGCCGAGGAAGGCAGCCGCCTGCTGGAAGAACCGCACCCGCTCCGGGCCCGCGGTCGGGGCGTAGACGTTGACGAGATTCAACGCCAGCCCCTCCACGCGGACCCGGAGGTGCAGCAGGCGGCCCGGCACGACCTCGGCAATCCCCAGCACCTCGGGCTGCAGGTCAGGGGAGAACAGGGTGGCCACTCCGCCCGCGCGGGCGGAGAGGTGACTAAGGTGCACCCCGTCTCCCCACTCCAGCCGCCAGCTGGCCTCGGCGGCCGGGTCCGTGTGGGTCTCCTGCAGGAACGCTACAGAGTACCCCCCCTCCCGAAGGAAGGAGAGCACCTGGTTCCTGCGGAGACCCGTCCTGCAGCCCCTCGTGTTTAATGTGCAGATGTTGAAAGGCATTACGAGGAGGGCTGGGGTGGATCCTGGTGGGCAGGAGCGCCGGCGGTCCTCGTCGGGCTCCGCAGCAGCCCGTGACCGGTGCCGTAGATTTTAAGGGCATCACGGAAGCTGCGGGCCCGTTGGTAGGCCGCCGCGCCCTGCTGCCCGGCCCCTTTCCCCTCCTTCATAATGGCCCTCACGGCCCGGAGGACGCGGTGGAAATCCCCCCAGCGCTGCAGAGCGAGCTGCACCCGGTTCCGGGCACCACGCGTGTCCCGGAGAAAGGTGCGCAGCTCCTCACGCAGCGCCACGGAGGGGTCGTCCTCCGGCTCGGCCCCCGCAGCGGCCCCCTGGTCCATTGGGGCGGGGGCTGGGGGGGATGGCAGCGGCTGAGGGAAGACAGCAGCCCCGAGTGGGCTGGGAGTGCTGAAATCAAAGGCCGCCTCCTGGGAGCTCTTTAGGGGGAAAGAGACAACCCCAGGGGCGGCAGATGTATAGACAGAGGGGTGGGGGGGAGAAGGTGCGGGGTTGGGAAGGGTGAGGGCAGGGGAGAGGTTGAGAGTGGGGAAGGGATCAGGAGCTGGGGTAAGGGAGGGATCAGGGGAAGGAGCAGGAAGGGGGTTAGGGTCAGACTTAGGGGTGGGGTCTTCAACCAAGATGGCCGGGTCTGCGGTGTGCGCAGCCTCTTGGCTGGGGCCGGGAGCTGAGGGGGGGGGGAAGGGGTTGAGTGTTGTCTGGGGGGCGTAACTCTAGGGTTACAGCACCCCCCGTTTTAGTGCCCCATGAGGGGACAGCTAAGCAGAGTTCAGGGGGGAGGGAGATCCGCTGGCCCAGAACCAGGGGCGGGGCATCTGGTGGCCCAGGGCTTAGCTCTTCAGCCCCCGCCGGTTCTTCGGGGGCTGAGGCGATGGGCCCCACCTCCCCAGCATGGAGGGTAGAGAGGTTGAGGGGGGCCTCGGTGGTGGGGGCAGGGGAGGCAACTGAGGACAGGAGGGAGGGGGAGAGGAAAAGGAGGTCGGGGACGTCCTGCCCTAGGCCCCCCCATACAGGGGGCGGGGTCCTCCTCCCCCGGGCAGGCCGGGGTCAACCCCAGGGAGTCTATCTCCTCCATTAAGGAGGAGAAGGCGCCCCCCCCTGCCACCCCGAGGGCCTCTGCGGCACCAGCGGGGGGTTTAGGTGGCATTGCGGCTGGGGGGGCTCCGGGCGAGGACTCTTCCGGCGGGGACTCCAGAGGGGCGATGGTATTGCCGACGTCTGCCACCACGACTTCCTCGGTCGGCGCCCCTCGCTGGGCTCTGGCAGGGGGCGCGGCGGCAGGCCTAGCCTCAGGAGCCCCCCTCCGCTTGGCCTTGCAGGGGCTCTCGCTCCCCTCGGCTATTGGCGGGAGGGGGGGCTGGGCTCCGGCCTTGCGCTTCCGGCGCCGACCCTGCACGAGCACCCAGCCCTCCAAGGTGGAGGGCCGGGCAGCGGGGGCAGAGGCAGGGGGCAAGAGGCCAGGAGTCAGGGTGTGGGGAAGTGGAGGTGGGACAGCAAGGGAAGGAGACGCCTCCCCCCGGGGCATGCCCCCTCCGGTGCCCGACCCTGCCGGCCCCGGCTCCCACCCCTCCACAGGCCCCGCTGGACTGCTCCGGGCGTCAGCGGGGCCCGTCAGCTCGCCCGGGCGAGCCGGGGGGGGCGCCCCCGGGGCCCGGGCGCAGGTGACAACTGCCGGCAGAGGGGGGGCGGCCACAGGGACCGGCCGGCTGCTGGGGGCGCCGCCGATGGTCTGGCTGGCGCCCTCCTGGGTCCCGGGGGTCCCGGGCCTCCCTCCTTGCCGGGCCAGGGGGCAGTCCCTCCGGACGTGCCCCGCCGCCCGGCAGAGGTAGCACCGGGCCTCCCCCGAGGTATAATGGACCCGGTACTGGGCCCCTTGATGGGGCACCAGAAACGACCCCTCTAGCGCCTCTCCGCCACGCGCCACCGCCGGCAGCAGCTGGAGCTGTACCTGCCGGCGGAACGAGAGGACGTGGCGGAGGGCGGGGTCCTTGCAGCCGAGGGGAAGCGGGCTGATGGTGGAGAGGGGCTTCCCCAGGGAGGCAAGGGAAGGCAGAAGGGCGGCATTGGGGAGGAAGGGCGGAACGGAGGACAGGACCACCCGTACGCCCAGGTCCTCCAGGGGCTCCACGGGGACGTGGAGACCCCCCACCGCCAGGCCCGTCTCCACCGCCTCCTGGGCGGCGGCCTCCGAGGCAAGGAAGAAGACCACCTTGCCATACATACGGGAGGCCGCCACCACGGCCGGGGACCCCACCACCCGCGCCATCGCCCGCACGTAGGTCTCCACGTGGGGCGAGGCAGGCACCAGGAGGCACCGGACCCCATGCCTCCTGGTAAGGGTGGAGAAGGGGCCCCGGCCACCTGAGATGGTGCTGGAGGCGGTGGTCGGGGCAGGTGTCTTAGCGGCGGCCGGCGGGGGGCCCGCGGCCACCTGGGCGTACGCCCTGGGGGCGCCGCCACCCCCAGAGCTGGTGGAAGGGATAGCGGGAGAGGGTAGAGGGAGAGGAGAGGCCCCAGCCACAGGAGATGGTGTCTTTTTGGCGGGGCCTTTGCCTTTCTTTTTGCCCCCCTGATTTTTCCTCCCGACCGAGGGAGCGGCCCCCCCCAGATTAGGGGGGACAGGAGCCGTGGTGGCAGCAGAGCCCCTGGTGTCCCCGCCAGAGTCGTCCTCCGCCCGCACCTGGGGCCTGACTCCCGGCAGCTCAGCGGGAGCAGGAGGACCGGTTGTTGAGGGCAGGGACAGGGCTTCAGGGTGGGAGGGAGGGGCAGGAGTGTCTATGGGGGGGGGGCCCGGCCCCAGGCACACCCGCCATCTTGGGAAGGGGTGGGAACGGTTCGTTAGGGGAGGGGGATAAAGGAAAGGGAGGGAGAATATGGGGGGAGGGGAGTGGAAAAGGGAGGGGAAGGGATGGGGAAGGAGGGGGAAGGGGGGTGACCGCTCCTCCCCGCTAGGCTGGAAGCAGGGGAGGAGGGCACTAGCAGAGGGGAAAAGACAGGGGAGCCAAGCCAGGCAGGGGCGCAGGGGGAAAAGCACTCACCAGCCCAGGTGGAATGTCGATGGCTCCTCCGGCTGCACTGGGGGGGGGGGGCCGGGGTGAAATGAACTCAGGAGGGGGGGTGCAGTGCGTGAAGGGGGGTCAACAAAACTGGGGGGAGTCAATTAAGAGGGGGCCATGGGTTCTGCCAGAGCACGTGGGGGCTACAGCAATGGGGGAGGAGAAGGGGGGGGTCAGGGTCCCCCAAATGTGGGGGCCAGGGGAGGGGCAGGGGAGAAGAAGGGGCAGGGTGCCCCCAAACACAGGGGGCTGAGTAGGGGGCAGCAGCAGGGGGAAGGGGGCTCACAGCAGCGAAGGGGCAGAGGCAGCCAGCCAAGGTGGAAGGGAAGGGAAGGGAAGGGGCCCAGCTGGTGCTGGCCCTGGAAGCAGGAGCAGGGGGAAGGTGGAAAAAGTAGCTGGGGAGGGGTGGTGGTGGGAAAGATAGAAAAACCACACACACTCACCCCCTCCCTCCCAGCTGGGAGGGAGGCTCCCCAGCAAAGCCCTGCAGCAGGGGCAGCAAGTAGCAGGGTCCCCCAAAAAAGAAAAGCAGCTGCTAAAGGAAAAGAAGGGGGGCTAGGGCCAGCCCAGGGGGGGCTAAGCAAGGGGGCTCGGAAGGCTGGTAGCTCAGCCCCAGGCTCAGCAAAGCCCTGTTCCCTGGGTAACTTAGCTGGGGCTGATTAGGCAGTTAGGCCAGCTGGGGCTGTTTAACCAATCAGGCCAGCTGGGGCCAATCAAGGGGCCCCGCCCCAAACACTTAAAAGCCTGCAGGGCAGGCAGGCAGTTGTGGGTTTATGGAGCTTGGAGAGAGGAGGAGTGGAGGACGGAGGTGGGAGTTATAGGTATAGTTACAGGGTACAGTTGCAGTTCACAGCTTTTGGAGTTGGCAGCTTGGAGCAGGCAGGCTGCAGCCTGCGGGCTGCAACCTACAGAAGCTTGCAGCTTCCCCTGTTGTTACCAGTGCCCTGGAGGGCAGGGCACCTGGCTGGAGAAGCAGGGAGCGGATCACGGACTACCCCAGAGGGAAGGTAGCAGTACTCAGGGGCAGAGCGGGCCCCGGCCCCTCCCTCGACCCTCACCCAGCTGCACCATCTGCCAGACCGGGAGAGCGCAGGACCCACGGGGGCGGAGTACTTCTCCCTCCCCTGCCCCGACCTTGCCACAGTGGATTTGGGGTGGCCCGCAACAAAAGTGAATAACTGACATCTCTATCTGTTTTGGCTCAATATTCAGTAAACAATCAGACAATAGTAGCAATGGACGTACCTTCATATAGTTTAGGAATAGTTCTCACACAAAGGCAGTCAGAAAGAGACCAGAGACCTATTGCATTAATATCATGGAGCATCTCAGAAACTGAGCAGTGATCTGCTCAAGTGGAAGAGCAAGCTCAAGCAGTCGCTTGAGCCTGTGAACTCAGTACATCTTTGTCCTGAATTTTAACATAGAAACAGAACACAAGCTCTTACTGGCATTACTGGATTCAAAGCCACCGGATGTCCCTTCCACCTAGGATTCAAAGATTTAGACAATGGCTGATGCAGTTTTCTTTCAACATCGAACACACAGCAGAGAAAGAACTCATAGCCACAGACCCTACTAGATCCCCAGTTCAGCAGCCACCAATGAAAATAAAACCAAACCCATCAGCGAAAGAGGTCAGCATCTACATTGACCTTGCTCTGGCAGCAATTCCAGCATCTGCCAGCTGACTTAAACAAAGTAGAAATGAACAACTAATGGATGAGACTTGTGAGAAACTAACTCATCTCTGCTATGCCACTAACTGTATACCTGTCAACACTTCTTGCATCTGGATTATCTCCATCAGAACTAAAGACTTAACCTTTAGCATTGATAAAACTTAAACCTAAGTGGAATTTGAAAAACAGGGTGCTGAAATAAAAATTCAGCGCACAGCACAGGAAAAAACACTACCTGAAGTGAGACCAGGGAACAAAGTTTGGCTCAAAAGGTCCCTGTTCAGAACTTGCCAGAAATTTCCAGAGCCTACATAATGGAAACTCCAAAAGGACTTCTCCAGAAGAATCAGATTCATCTGTAGTATTTCCCAACACATCACAGAGAGGATCAGAGACTTACCGGTACTCTGTTGGGAAGTAAGACCCTCCACAGGAAACTCCATGCAACAGTAATGAGAATACAGTTGGGAAGCAGCGGGGCGCTTAATAAACATAGGAACTTTGTGGGTAGGGAGTTCTCTAGTTGCTGCTTAAAGTATGGCTCTGTGTCCTTACACTACACTTCATACAGCTATGTCCTTGGGTTCCAGTCAAATATTTTGGTAGTGCTTTGGATTTCTTTTGTAGTGTTTCAGTACCTCATATTTAACAGGACTCGTTAGCTTATTGATACCCTGTAACACTGGGAGACCAGCCAACATGTGTGTGACCCACAACAACTTAACAAGAAGCATTACAATTGCATCAGGACAATTCACTTGTATGTGAATTTCAAAGAGATGTACTAGACAAACAATCATTAAGCCATTCATTTGTAGTAATAGAAATCAAAGGTAAATGCGAAGTGAATTTGTCTGCGTTTACCTATATCCTGTTAGAAGTTTAATTATATAATCAAATTAGCTAGTAGTTGCTAATTCCCTTTCATGTCTTAATTGCCTTACATTATGTATGCAACTGTCTTCAGTTAACAGTATGATCAAAGACATGAGACTGCAGGAAATTAATTGTATTTCCTACATTGTGTTCAGGTTAAGTATCTCTGTTATAATGGAGGACCAGCTGATGGCCTTATGTAAATGAGTGTAACTAGCTTACCTGTGTACACACAGGAAACAGTTTGTGGACCTTTGCTTTGAAGCTAATCTATCTGCATTGCCTATTCTTCCTCGGAGAAAAGGCCTGCTATGACAGTTTCTGTGAGGAGGCTTGTCAGCCTGCTAGAGACCTATAAAAGAGAAGCCTCAGGACTGATCCTTTCGTCTCTAGTCTGCTGAACTTTGAACAGGGAAAGCTTAAACTGTAGAACTAAGATCTTCCGAATACTGATTTGGAATACCCTGGAAAATACATGAAAAGACTCAGACTTTGCACCTAAACTGTATTTGAATTCTAACCTTTTGGGATGATTCCAGAGAGACTTTACAAGCTAGTTGATATAACATCACTGCGATGGTCCTGGTCTATGAACACTGAAAATCACTTGTATGTACATGATTCCTTAACTATACAATAATTTTTTTTTTTAAATACATCTGTAATTAGTTTACTAAGGATTGGCTGACAGAATGATATTGGGTAAAATCTTAAATCTATATTGACCTGAGGCTAAGTGTCTGATCCTTTGGGATTGGTAGTACAGTGCAAGTAGGGTGAACAGCGGTTTCAGTAACCTAGCACTATATAAGACCTGTTTGCCTAGATGGGAGCCAATGTCTGGAATGCCAAAAGGGGACTGTGTTTGGCTTCTTGTTAACCAGTGTGGTACTGCAGAAGCTGTCTTGTTACTGGCTTGATGAATCTAATTATAGGGGGAAAAAATTTGTGGGATTGTCTGCCCTATTTCTTGCAATCTGCCCTGAGTATGGTATTGAGTGTGGCCCATCTGAGTCACCTGGTCACAGACGCTGTATTCTCAGTACCAGAAATGATTTCTCTCTGCCCACAGGTATGGTATCCATGAAGAAAGAAGATTGATCAGTTTGCTCAAACCATCTCTGTGTGATAGAATTACGTCCAGGACTCTCAACCATGTTCATTGTTGTGTCTGCCTCAGAGTTAACAATGATACACAAGGATGACACCTTTGGTTGCAGATTCTATTCTGTGCACTAAAAAAAATTTAAGAAGCAACTCTCTCAACCCTCTGAGGCATTCCTGGAGATTCCTATATGTCTGGCAAGAGTCTGAACTGCAGTGCTTCAAAGGGTGAACGTTTGAAGAAGTCTAAGTCATCAAGCTCACTGAGCACAAGGACTCGGTGCTAGTGCTGCCTGGGCCATGGGCCCTCCCTTCCTCTCCCCCCAGAGGTCCAGTAGGACAGCTTCTCCATCAGAGCAACTGGAACAACCAACATTACTTCCAAAGGCTCCAAATATCCAGTACAAAATGTATTGTCATGCTGGTTAATCTGCATTAGGTTTATCCACAAGTACATAAGAGGTTAAAAAAAAATTAAGCCGTAACTAGTCTCATAGCCTCTAGGGTCAGTTCAGCCCACAGACAGAAGGATGTATGTCATCTCTCTTGCAAAATCCACTACTACATTTACTGTTTTTACTAGCTAAATGCTCACAACTGAGAGCAAGACTGAACAGTGCTTGGGTATCATGACTCTTCAATATGAAGTTTCATAACATTCAGATGCAGGTAATGTTTTGCAAACTCATTTGAGTAAAAAGTTTAGTCATTAATTATTTTTCTTGACAAATGAGCAGAAATCCCCTTCCTGAAAACTTTTTACATCCTCATACTAACATGTTGGTAAACCTAACTAGCATGACTGTACATTCAACTTTAATATCATTTTTGTAAAATATTGTTTTACATAAATACTTGTCTATGAATTAGATTCCCAACAACTTCAGATTCCTTTAGCTTTAAACTTTAATATAGTATTTGGCAGAATTCAATTTCCCTTTATGATAACTTCAACAGGTAATACAGATGTTTATTTTTAAGCATTTAAGATTTTTACCGATTTTAATGCTCACAGTTGCACAAAGTTATGGAATAAGCCTTTTTAACTTTTATTAATTTAAATTCTCACAGCTGTTGGAAGTTTTGGGGGGAGGGAAAGACAATTATTTAATGACTTGTTGAGATTCAAAGAGTTAAAGCTTTAACAGTTAAAACGCAAATTGCCAACATCACATGTCAAAATATATACACTCCAGGGAGTGGCCTCTTCTCAGGACTTTGAGATGAAAGGATTTCCTTGTAATGGTTTTCCTCCTAAGGCGTCAGTTAAGCTTTCAAATGTGAGACATCATTTGTTCTCCAGAAATGGACCAACCAACACATAACCTATCATCCAGTTTAGAAGCCAAGACAACGAGACTATCTCAAGGACTGAGGAATTTCTCAATTACCCTTATTTCATGTAATTTGTACTCATACTTTGCCATGCCCCTCCCCTCCCACCCAAGAGAGTCTATATGTTTGCACTTTGGTTTAATAACAGACTAGGTGAACCAAGAGGTGGGTTCTCCTGGGCAAGGAAGCAATTACCCTCCTAGAAGTTTCACGGAGTCTCAGCCTTTTTGCTGAGATTGGGTAGGACCAAGACTCGAGTCAGGGCAGTGAGCTGGATGGAGGTGTTGAGCCTCAGAAGCATTAGTGTCTGCAACTAGTGTTCATGTGGCTCCTGAGGCTACTCCTATTGGGCTGTATCTGGGCCTGTTCTAATTGCTGCTGAGATGCAATCTGGGCTTTCTGTTGCTGAGTCAGCCTTCTCAAAAAATCCTCAAAAAGATCCCTTTCTTTTGCTGTGGGTGTTCAATAGCCCACGTTTTGGTACCAGGTGATTACCATACCAGCATGGAAAGATAAAGTTTAGCGGCGGCTAAAATTTTAACACAAAAGCCTACTGGAGGAAGTGATTTTTGTATCTCAAAAGATCTGGTATAACTCAAACTGACACCAAACTGATGAAGTTTTTCAATACAGTTTTACAATAAGTGCACTCAAAAAAAAAATAGAAAACAAAAAGTACAAGCCATACACTATAGTCTTCAGGTTCAATCAGTGCTTCCTACCTGGAATTCTGGTCTGAACAACCGCCATCTGTCTCCACTCAAACTTGTTGCCTTTATGGTACTGAACATAAGACTCATCATTTAAAGAAAATTAACCATTATTTTAAGTTAATGCCTTTTGCAGTCTATGAGCCAGATCCTCACCAGATATAAACGGGTTATGCTCCACTGAATTCTATGAAGTTACATAAATGCACAGCAGCTGAGGATCTTGTCCTATACTTTGTGACATTAATCTTGATTTAGTATATCTGGGGAGTTTTATAATGTTTGTGCAAGAGTTTAAAGGTGAAATTTTCTGTGTACAATGCAGATATTCTCATCACTGATTTGAATTTGACAAAGGGTTAAAAGTTGAATGGATAGGATTTTGAGTTGCCTGTTGAAAAATGTGAGTGTTTATCCACAATTTGATATATAATCAAATACTGTGAGATTTTGATCATTTTGTGTAAATATTTTAAAGTCAAAATAAAAAGGAAGTTAATAGAGAGAGCATTTTTCCTGTCTAATGTTCTCACGCATTACTTCAATACTTAAAAATTCAAAATTGAAGCACAAATTGTGCATCAAAATTGAGAGAACATTTTCCCTTTAGATGCCTTTGCTTTTTTCCTCTAATCATAGATCCATGCCACACTTCACATCCCTACTAAACTTATTGAAGAATCTGTTGCTTTCTTAAAATGCAATCTTACTGAATTTTGATTTAGAGGTGGTCAGAAACTTTGACAGAAAATGCCTGTTTGTTGTACCAAGAAGGTGTAGTGGAAGTGTATCAGTTTTGGCAACCTCCATATGTCTGAGTGTATCCTACCCCAGACCAGCCAATGGGCCAGTGATTAAGACATTCCAATTAGACCCAGATTAGAGACCCTGTTTTGTCTGATTCAGAGCAGGAATTAGAACCTCAGTTGCCCACATGGCACATGAGTGCCCTAGCCACTAGCTTATTGGCTATTCTAGGGTGGAGGAGATTTCCATAAATATTTTGAAAGGGCTTGGCTTATTTCCACACCAGAATAGAACAAATGTAGAAACACCAAACATTTTGTGAAACAAAAATCATGTTTTCTGGCCTGCCCTACTTAAGAGATTGATAGGCATGGTGACGGTTCTCTGCTCGGGGTGAATTTCATCCATAATGTATTTAAATGTTCTTTGTATATAACCATTTCCTTTATTGTTTCTGTAGTCTTTCACACAGCACGTAGAGAGAGAGAATCATCGAGAAAATATCTTTATTTTAAATTACTAAAACTTAAAGTTGACTTCTAGTAGCATAATCCATTCAATTAAATTTTACATATAGCATATTCTTTTGTAGCTCCTCATTCCTCCTGTGGTATTAGAATAATTGGATAATTCATTATTGTTTTAAAAACAAACATTGATTTGTAGTTTCTTTTCTTGGGCCTGTTTTATATTTTCAGTGAGTGTTATCACATTACAGTTTTAAGATGGATGTGTGAAAACAAGCCTGACATTCTTGCTGGAAGGAGAAACAGCAGTAAAGTTAAGTTGCTATACGCTATCCTACCCATCTCATCTTGTTATTTGCATACAGATCCTGAGTGTTAATTCTTCGACATTTTCTGAATACAGCATTCATATGCAAATATTTTTTTGCAAATTCAGTGTTCAGATAAAAGAGGTTTGGATTTAAGTGTTTGCTTGAGGAATGACTACAAGAAGTAGTCCTAGATGATGAAATCACTGATAAAGAAAAAGGGTGCTGTTTGTGGAAATGTTTTTCCAGAGATTTGTTGGATTTCTCAGTTTCTTATTTAATGAGGACAGTTTTGGCAAGCAACTGCAACTGAGGAGCAAACAACTCAGCTCAAGATGAAAGGTCTGAAAAGGTTTAAGCCACCCTGGTGTTCTGCTGGGCCATGGCCATCCATGCACTAGTCAAGTCCCCTAGGTTTAAGTTAGAGAAGTCCAAAGGTAACAAGTTACAGCATCTTTCACCTCCATACTTCAAATCTAGTTCAGGGAAGAAGTAATTGAATGTCATGGCTGATACTTGGTTGCCTGTAAAAGCCACTTGGTGATCTCAAGTCAGTTTCTAGTGCTCAAGCTTCCTTAACACAAAACCCACCTTCTCAGTTGACACTAGGTGAACAACTTTGTTGGCAGTCTCAGGCTAGACCAATAATTAATATGCATATAGCCCAAACCACTCACCCAAAACCTGTCTGGGCAGTGAGATGTAAGTTGTACAGCCACTGCCTATACAGCACCCGATCAATAGATAGTCCTGGAAATCTAAGTCCTGCATGTCAACTGAACACCTCTCACTAGCACTAATTCCATTAAAAAAATATTAGTCAGTGGAGAGTTTTCATTTAGAAAGCTTGTGTGGATGCACTATTGCTAAGTAATATAGGATTATAAATATGCAAGTAGTAAGTAATAAGGTCATTGCATTCATGCTGTAACTTGGCAAGCACATCATTCTTTTACTTCTAACCTAGAAAGTGATAGGCTGCTATCTTGTATCTGTCTGATCAGCTGAAAGCCATCAAATAATTCCTCCAAAGAAATACTTGTTTGAATTAATGTTATTTCCAAAGGCATGATGTTGGCAACATGCGTAGTAGGATGTGCTTCAGAAAAATAAGCCTAAATAAAATGAAAACATTAACAGCAGAGCCTGTGTTTTGAGCCTTGCGTGAACTGTAGATGGGATCCTATCTAAAATGAGGTAAATGGGTGAAAATGACTGACAGTATGCTAATGAAAGAAAGCCAAGACCAAAAGGGAAGACTTTGAACACAATCAAAGTGCACAATAATTCATACTACACACGGAGATTAAAGCATGGTAGCACCTGGTGAAATAAAGATACAGATTGTCTGACAATACCAGAAGAGGTTTTTTAGATCTATACCTCTCTTGCATATGGGGCCTGCTCCAAAGCCCATGAAGTCAATTGGAGTCTTTTGATTTACTCTAATGTGCTCTGGATCAAGTCCATTATCTCTAAATGGATAGTTAGCAGAGCTGAAGAGTGGAGGGGTGTTGGTTGTTTCATTTAAAAAAAAGAAAAATGAATGTAGAAATAGTTACAGGGAGAAACAGCATTGGTTGAAACCAGACAATATGGGCATTGTACAAGTTCTGCACTGACCAACTCTACCATTTACCTCAATCTGATCCACCACATTATCTAGTATGCTACATGAGGAGACAACCATTCATGCCAATTACATGGTGGCTTTGGGTTGTGAATAAATTAGGACTATAACAAGGGGATGAAATTGTTTATATAGAGACTTTTCTAGTGAGATCACCACCGGAGAATCTGAGGACCTCCCACATGTAAAGGAATTACCCTCAGAACATCAATTAAGAAAGTATTCATGTATAATTCTCCAGAAAACAGGCATAGAAATAAATAACTTATCTAAGGCAACTCAGGTGGTCTTCGGTAAAGCTGGGAATTGAACATGGATTCTCTGCATCCCAGTCCAATGCTTTAATCACAAGATCATCTACCATTTAAGGCTATTTATTTTATGTTTGTATGGCTCAGCTGGTAGCACTTTGACCTATAAGTTTGCAAGTTGAAGTCAAATAACCCAACTTACACTGTTATTGAAATAAAATAGTAAGATGATTTAGAGAGAAAAATGAAAACCAAGGACTCTGGCATATTGATGTTACTGCAGTGCATTACTAGAGAGGTGATGAGTCCTTAGTGGTACCCTTATTTGGTTAAGACATTAAACTGAGGCTGGGTCTACACTGATGGTCTACAAATTTGCCACCATCAGATGAATTGCTCTGGATCGACTGAGCGGTCTGTGTAGACCCACTCAGTTGATCCAGCAAGCGACGCAGAAAAACCACCCCGGTAAGTAGCATAGTGCTGTGTTGAAGGGAGCGCTGTTCCCTTCGACGCAGCTCAGTGTGAATGGCATGCAGAGGAGACGCCGCAAAGTCGACGGGAGATACGCAACTGATTTATGTCACTTGCGTATCTCCCATCGACTGCCACCGAATCCCGAAGGTAAGTGTAGACCGGCCCTGAGTCAAGCCCTTTCTGCCATCTGGTATGGACATCTACACAGAAGTTAAAAGACTTCAGATTTCTCTGAGGAGAGAATATAGCCCAGGACACTGAGATTATACAGCGCTTTTTAGTGTATAGGGCAGTGTATGAAATCTTGTTGAATATAAAGTATGCTGTTTGTTTGCATATGTCTCACATCACAAGCAATACTTTACATATTACTTGGTAAAATGCTTAATACTTTGAATATGAAAGCTACAATATAAAACTCAGTTCTGTTCTCTTTTTTCAAGAAAGTCTCAGTATTTTAACTTAATTCATTTAAATTAAGTAAGTTTTCTGGTCAATTGCCATACAACCTTTGGCATTAATATGCCTGCAGCGTTCATTGGCTGATAAGTATATAACAGCAAGTTTGTAAAAAAAACCAGACACAGCAGTGTTTTTTATCTAGTAAACCACAAGGTTTTCCTCTAAGACTTTAAGTTCTGCCTGTCAAGAAAGTAATGTTTCATGGTCATGAAAGCAGATAATGTCAGCATAACCCCCAGTTGATCTGTAAATCCCCATCCTTTAGAACAGTGGTTCTCAACCTTTCTAATGCCGTGACCCCGCAATACAGTTCCTCATATTGCGGTGACCCCAAACCAAAAAATAATTTTGGTGGCTACTTCAAAACTGTAATTTTGCTACAGTTATGATTCGGAATGTAAATACCTGATATGCATTATGTATTCTCATTGCTACAAATCAAACATAATTTAAACATAGTGATTAATCACAAAAACAATATTTAATTATATGTTGAGAAATATTTATTACTAATTCCAATAAATAACATTTCACCATGGCATAGCATAGGTTTAAATATAACAACAATTCCAAATAAATAACATTTCACCATGGCATAGCATGGGTTTAAATATAATAACAGTAATATAACAGTAAACAACAGTGCAATATTTTGCAACAGTATGCTGCCAAATTTAGTGAGATGGTTGTGGTTGCTTCTTGCTTACCAATTCAGAAATTCTTGGGGCGGTCTTTGCAAGGGCACAGCGAATATCATTTTCCACAACAAGTCTACTTCGGTATTTAGACTTGATTACCAGCAAGCTGGAAAACCCTGTTTCGCAAAGATATGTTGTTGGAAAAGGAAGAAGAAGGCGCAGCATAGTCTCAGACAGAATAGGATATAACTGTAAACACTTAATCCAGAATTTTGTCAGTGGCATCGTAGAGAAATCTGTTCTCGCTGCATCATTGTTAATTAGGTCAATGAACTCTTCTTGCGCTGTCTCCGGAACATCTTCAACTTTCACTGTGAATGGACTTCTGGCAAGTGCAAATGGGGTGTCAGGTAGATTAGGAAAGTATGATGAAATTTCGTCTGCAAGCATGTGCAAGTGTTCTTTCACAGAAGTTATCATCATAATTTTTTTGTCTGGCTCAATGTCATGTTCCTCAAAGAAGACAGATAATATAGGAAACATGTAAATTTTATTTTTATCCAATTTATTTTTCCAAAGCTGAAGTTTCATTTGGAATGATCTAATTTTTTCGGACAAATCGAGGCACGTTGCATTTGGTCCTTGCAGTGATAAATTTAAGTCATTCAAGATGACAAAGATGTCCACCAAGTAAGCTATTTTCTGCAGCTCAGTTTTATCGCTAAAAAGTGCTTCGAATTGCGGTCTTGCTTTCTGTTTAAAAAATGTTTTCAGTTCATCACGAAGCTCAAAGACACGTTTTAAAACTTTTCCTCTTGATAACCATCTGACTTCAGTGTGAAATAACAGAGCATTGTTTGG
>VOCS01052611.1:0-16125 GCA_007922155.1 Mesoclemmys tuberculata
CCCCCCCACCTCCGGTTCTGGCAGTTGGCACCAGTATCAGCAGGAGGAGGATTCCTGTAAAACCCCAGTCTCCTGTGATCCAGGAGGAATGCGAATGAATGAAAGGTTAATTGTGAAAACACTCAACACTTTCCATCTGATGACCTCAAAGCACCTAACCAAAAACAAGGAATTAAGCCACACAGTGCTCCTCTGAGGCCAGCAAGTATCATCCCTGTTTCTTGGATGGAGAAACTGAGGCACAGGCTGATTAAGTCCCCTGTATCCACTGTCCTTTAAAATCAATGGTAAGGCTCCCCTTGAGATCCAGCCTTAAATGATTGGTGGTCCAATGTCACGCCGCATCTCTGTGATGGGGCCATTATAAACCCCCAAATTTTCACATTCCAGCTCTGCTTTCAACACCAAGCCACGCTGCTTTTCCCTTTCAATTTTACTTTTCGTTTTTCTTATTTCGAAAACAAATGAGTGTCTTTCAAGGGACTCTGAATTGATTACTGAACAGGCTGGGGGAGGAAGGTGAGGAAGAGGAATCGGTCTGGTAAGCAAAGAGAATCACTGCCGCAGGGACAGCGACTCAGATTAAGTGTGGGAAGGCTGATCCTGTCTTCCCCCACCCCCATGCCGATCCCCTCCTCACCAATTAAAAAAGTAATCAGCTGCTAAACGGTTACCTTTTACATCACTAATTTAAACAGCTCCCTACCAAAATAATCCACACCACTGCACACACAATAAAAACTCCCAGGGGGAGGAGGGGAAAGACAATCAGCAACACAAAACATCATGTGGCTTCATGAATGACTGGAAGCTACCCAGATACCAGGGTGATGGGCACAGGGCATGATCCTGCCTAGAACAGAATAGACCAGTCCCTGCCTGAGAGATCAAATGACAGGGGAATAGAAAGGATGGAGTTGGCTCACACGACCCTCAGCCCAGCTAGCAAATGAGAATCAGAGGTCTCCTCATCATCAGACCTAGACCCAGCTTCTTCTTTCTCCCTCCCCCCACCTTCCACCCTGCCCCACAGCTTCTTGCCCCAGGCAGCATCAGTCTGCGAGAGCTGCTGGCACCACATCAGAGAATGGGTCTGTGATAATTCATGCCCCTAACACCCAGATATGAAATCGAAGGGGTGGAGTGGGACTTGTGGCTCAAGACACAGTATGTTCAACCTGGGAGGTGTGGGAACCTCCACACCACCAATCAGCAGCAACGCTGTGTGAACTGGTCCTGCGTTCCTAGATCCCCAGTAGGCTGGGACAGGCAGAAAGGCTCTCAGTATTTTAGTACTGTTGGTAAAACAGAATTTTCCTTCTGTTTTTCAGAATGGCTTTCCATTGCAAACTGGAAAAAAGAGTCCTAATGTCTAAATTGAAAAACATCTTGTAAAATTTAGCATTGGGAATGCAAGAAGGGAAAATGTCACCAGAACTGCTCCACCAATGCATGTTCCCAGGGTGATTTTGATGACGTTCATATTTTTGATTTTGTGTTGTGACCGCCTTCATTTTTGAAGGGCTGTATCCTCTTCCTCCCTGGCTTCTGCATGGAGAGGATGGTCAACGCCTTCTCTTTCCTCAGCTAGGCCATGATCAACTTGGTCACCTTCTTGCTGTCCTTCCAAGTTGCTTACCTGGCCATGGTTTCCCTCCACATGTTCCCCAGTGCCTTACTCTTCACGGCCATCAACGCCACCCGATGTGTCTCTCTGGCCTGTGCCATCATTCGCCTCTTCTGCGTTCCCTGGTAGCCTAGCACATGAGAATCCTGTCTTTTGGGTTCATCTGCTGACACTCCGAGCTGAGGTATTCAGTGATATTAGGTTCCAAGATGAGGTTCTACCATGACACGCACCCCGCTGGCTTGTTCAGTCACTGCTATCCTGCAGGAAAATCTCTTTATGGGTGAAGAGATAGTGACAACCACCATGGCTACCCGATTCCTGGACCAACTGATTCTGATCACTACCAGCTACCTTCTTGTTGCCCTCCAGCTCAGGCAGGCCGGCTTATACAAACCAGCAAATTTGTCAATATCCTATTTATGACTTTTTCCTCTGCTGGCTTCCATAGCACGTCATTTCATCCCTACAGATCTCTGTCAAAGTCTCACCTGCAGAGATAAACACAGTCCTTAGGCATGGTCTATTTAAAGAGCTGTCTCGATTCCTTCATTCTGCCTCCTCATAGACCAATAATTCAGAGAACAACAGAGACTCTGCGACCAACCTGCCATTGAAATTAACTGGAACTGGTCAAAAAGGACAACAAATAGTCACTAGAAGAGTGGAGAATTTGACTCATATGCTAACACCTTCTGCATCTCTGCTTCCTCTGGTGAGAAGGGACCGGGGCCATTCCAGGATGTGGTCGTGTCCCAGCAGGGCCCTGCAGACCTCCCTGGACGGGAGCTTCTGTCTCTCAGAACTTCAATGCTGATTCAGATCAGCGAAAGGAGGTCAGGGTCCAGAGCTGAGCCTGGGAGGTGATAACGTGACATACAGATCATAGCAGCAGGTACCCGACACCTCTGAGGCTTTGCAGAGGATGTGGGACCCAGCTCCCATTTACACCTTCCCTTACACTTAGCCACCCAACCCCTAATTTAACAACAGCTACACAAAAAGCATTAGCACCATGAGCACAAACTACAATGAGAAAATCAGTAAGAGTTCAGTAAAAGTGCGCTGTTACACAAAAGCTTATGCCAGCAGAAATTAAATTTGTTAGTCTTTAAAGTGCTACAGGACTCTTGTGTTTGGTGTGACACTTTTGTATTTTTATGTCTGATTTTGGGAGCAAGTAGATTTTAAGTGAGGTGAAACTTGGGGTACGCAAGACAAACCAGACTCCTGAAAGGGGCACAGTCATTCGGAAAGACTGAGAATCACTGATCTAGTCTGACCTCTTGTTTAACACAGCACAGAAAACTTCCCCTACATAATTCCTGTTTGTACAAGAGCAGATCTTTTAGAAAAATCATCCCGCCATGATTTAAAAATCACCATTGATGTAGAATCCATCATGTAACATTGCCCCATTGGTTAATTCCTTTCACTGCTAAAAAATTGCACCTTATTTCTCGTTTTAATTTCCAGCCATTAGAGGTCATTTTTCTTGGTAGGTAGGTGAATACAGACTGGAATAAGCTCACTCCTTAACCGTCTCTTTGAAAGTATAGTTATCTTATGCCATAATGTTGTATTTCCACTCTTCTGTTCTGTTTTTCCTTTTTTGGTGTGTGTTTGTTCTGTAAAGAGTAGCTTTAGGTCCAGAACTGATCACCACTTTTTGATTTAATACTCTTTGCATTGGAAAATGCAATCTTATCAAACTCTAAGTGTTTCCCAAAAGCCATTGAATTCCTACAGCATTTCTTAAAGATAAAATTCAAAGGGAAACAAAATGTTTTACTTTTGTTTCAATTGCAATTTTTCAATTTTCTTGAAAGTGGAATGAGTCTTGGATCACGGTTTGGATTTTGGGGATTTCACAAAAAAAAATGTTCCATTTCAATGTCTGTTTTTATTTTTTTAATAAAAAGGTTACTGGAAATATCCTAGCTGCAAGGAAACATTTTCTCATCCCTTCAAACTGCAATTTTCACTTACTTTCTCTTTTTAAAACTCCGAAGAAAACATCGTTACTTACCAGCAACTGCTGTTCTTCGAAATGTGTTGCTCATGTCCATTCCATTGCAGGAGTGAGCACGCCTCAATGCATGGTTCTGAAAAATTTTTCCCTTAACAGAGCCCATACAGCCAGCTTTGGTGCTGCGTGGAGACCTGCACACACCCCACAGTATATGACGCGCTGCCATCCCCTATGACCTCTGAGTCCCTTCTTTCTGCCAACTCTGGCGGCAGGGATGGGGGTGAGATATCGAATGGGTATGAGCAACACATCTCGAAGAACAGCAGTGACTGGTAAGTAATCCTCTTTTCTTCTTCGGTGCTTGCTCATGTCCATTCCATTGTAGGTGACTAACAAGCAATACCTTGGAGGTGGCTCGGGGTTAATGGTGAGCCATTAATGGCCGTAGATGAGGCTTGAACTCTGGTTTAGTGCACTGTGATGGTTCCTGGAAGCAGCACCTCTGCCTGCTCATAACAGAACTTGATGCAGGAAATTATCCACGAGGAGATGCGCTGGGAGGAGAGGGGTAAGCCTTTACACCAGTTGGCCACCATGCCGAACAGCTGCATCGATCTCTGGAATGGTCTCATGCGCTCAGTGTAGAAATACAGTATCCGTCTTACATCTAGCGAGTGCCACCTTCTCTCCCCCTCCGAACTGTGCTGTTTGGGAAAAAACACAGGGAGAAAAATATCTTGGTTCTAATGAAATTGGGAGACCACCTTTGGGAGGAAGGATCTGAAGTCAGTGCTCTAATCTTGGAGATCCTCCTTGCTGAGGTAAGGGCCACCAGGAAGGCCACCTTCCAGGAAAGTAGGAGCAGAGGGCATGAAGCCGTGGGCTCAGATGGGGGTCCTGTGAGGCGTGAGAGGACCATGTTGAGATCTCAGGGAGGGACTGGGTCAAAGACTTGTGGATAGAGCCTCTACACTGCTTTCAGGAACCTAATCATCATCGGGTGGGAGAAGAGTGATCTCCCCTCTGGCAGCTGATGGAAGGCCGATATGGTTGCTAGGTGGACCTTCTGGGAGGCCACAGCCAGTCCCTGGAGTTTTAGCTGTAGCAAGTACTCCAGGATCACCTGTATTGGTGAGAGACTGGGTGGGATACATCGGGACTCCGTCCAGCAGGTAAACCACTTCCACTTAGCCCAATACACGACCTGCGTGGAAGACTTCCTGCTACCCAGCAGGACTTACTGAACTTGCACTGAACAGGTTCGCTTGTCCTTGCTCGGCCACAAAGCCTCCACGCTGTGAGGTGAAATAATTTTGGCCCACTCAGAGTGGAAGGGAGCTAGGAGGTTTAAAAAAGGGTGGCAGGGATCCAGGAAACAGGCTATAGCGTCGCCATCAAAGAGACTGTCTTTGATTGCCCAACTGCCTAAATGATCCTTGCTGAGGTGCTGAGGAGGAATGTGGGGGCAGATGGCGTCTCCTAGACCCCCTATTTCTGTCCCACTCTCTATAGGTCGTGAATGGTTCTGGCTGAAACCTCTGTGCTGCTGTCCCTAGGGACATGCCTGACGCCTAGAGGTCTGTGGCATGTAAAGGCCCAGGGAGCGAAGCACAGCCCTCATGTCCTTCAGACCACGCAACTTTGCATCCATCTGGTCTGAGAACAAGGCTGACCCATCAAAGGGAAGATCCTGAATGGACTGCTGGACTTCCTGGGACAGTCACGAGGCTTGGAGCCACCAGCACCTGCGCATGCAGATGGAGGAGGCTATGGCTCTGTCCGTCAAATCAGCCACATCCGAGGATGCCTGAAGCACTGCTCTATCCACTACGGTACCCTCTTCCATGACGGTATTAAATCCAGCATTTGTTTCTGGAGCAGAGCTTCAGTGAAGCGCCTCAGTGAGTTCCAAAGGTTAAAATTATACCTGCGCAGGAGAGCCTGCTGATTGGCAACCCTAAACTGTCGGCGTGGCATTGAATAAATCTTTCTTCTAAACAGGCCTCACTTTTTATGATCCTTGTTTTTCGGTGTGGACTCCGGCTGCCCTTTGGCAACATCCACCACCAGGGTCCCCCGGGATAGGTGAGTGAACTGCTATTCAAGCCTCTTGGCTGGGATGTAATATATTTCTCTGCCCCTTTACATGTTGGGGTATGGAGGAGGGAGTCTTACACAAGGCCTTCACTATCCTGCGCACCCCTTCATGGATGGGGCTGGCTATCCGAGCCGGGGCAGCCACTGCTAGGACATTATATAGACTCTCTGAGGCCTCTTTTAGCTCCTCCACCTCCAATTCCACGTTGGAGACCACCCTCTTGAGCACCTCCTGGTGCGCCCAAAAATCATCCAAGAGCAGTGAGTGGCCTGAGGAGACTGCTTCATCTGGTGAGGAGGAGGAGGATAGGAGGGGCAAACAGGATGTGGCCCCTTCTCTTCGACGAAGGTCCCCCACAGAGTCCCTTCCTGTGGGTCTGAAACATCATCCAAGGGTGAATGGTGGCCCCTCCCCGGCATCCGTGGCATTGACTGCACACCAGAGGGTTTGATAGACTGCGGTATCAGCCCTACTGGGAAACCCCAGGGACCCCAATATGGCTGATGGGATGGCCACTATCCTAGAAGTCATCCGAGGGCTAAAAAAGGAGAGTAGAGAACTAATAGTTTTGGCTCCCCCACCACTTGCTCATGCTTTTCTATCAGCCTCAATTGCTTTCTTTTTCCTTCGGCACTACCGAGCTGCCGTGCTGAGACCTCCTCTGACCTGTGGGGCATCTCTTAGTGCCACAGCTCCTCTGATGTCTGCATCCAACTTCATGATCCAATTGTATCCCCTCTCTCTCTGTTATGAAGACTTCCCATTTGTTCCTTCTTTGTTTGCTCAGTCCCAGAACTGGCCAGCTGCACTTATCCCCAGGCCACGGCCAACGAAGAAGCTGCCCGTGTTCATGGCGTAGCACCTTTGGAGATGATGCAGCTTCCTCTCATGGTGCTCTGCACCCGTGGCTTCCTCCTCGGTGTGACAGGTGTAAGGGTCTCTTAGCCCCTTACTGGGACGGAGCGGGTCTCTTTGGTTGGCATCGCTGGAGGAAGCAGGGCCCTGAAGCAGACACATACCCAGGGCCAGAGGAGAGAGGCCAACTCAGGTCCACCTGATCGATACGGCGGGCGAGCCAAAGAGGGAGCCAGGAGCATGGGGCGGTCCCGTCCTCCATGTGAGCTGGAGCTGCCTGGGCATAGCTGGGCCAAGCGGGGCCGAGCTAAAGACAAAGCAGCTGGCGGCTGGGGTCAGAGGAGAGGCCCAGGGAGCCGAACTGAGCCGAGCTGAGCACAGCCAAGATGAACTGAGCGGGGCAGGGGCTGGGCCGTCCAGAGCTGGGTGCGGTGAACGAGCGGCTGGGCAGAGCGAGGGGGCCCCTGGGTAGCGCCCGGCGCAAGGAGATGCCCCCAAGCACAGAGGCTGCACGGGCCAGGCTCAGAGGGGGATCGTGACCCTGACAGGGGCTGATGCTGGGAGAAGGGCCCTGCCCCTAGATCCGGGGGGCGTGTGGCCACGGCCAGAGCCAGTGTCAGACTCTCTGCATCCCTGCAGTGCAGCCAGGCCTGGGCAGGGGCCTGTAATGTGTGACACAGACTGTGAACCCCCCTCACACCCCAGAGACGCCATGTGTGGGGCCTCTGGGCCACGGGGCAGTGCTGGGTCAAAGGCGAACACCCTTCTCCTCTTTTCTTATTTCTGTCTTTGGTTTTTGATGGCTGTTTGTGTAATAAATTCTCTTGCTTCGCATTGTTTGCAATGATCAGGGAACTGCCCAGTGCAGAGAGAGCCCCCCTGGAGTGGGGACCCCCTAACCCCTGCCATAAGGGACACGGCATGATTGAGGGTTGTGCCCCAGGAAACCTGGGCCCAGCCATGTTGGAGTTACAGGGACCCCCCACACACAGGAGAGTGGAAGAGGAGCTCTCGAGGTCAAGCGGACGTCTGATTAAAGAGAGTGGGAGCAAGGAGTCAGATCTTTTCCTGGCTAATTCCACCGGGGAAAGGTATAAGCCAGAACAGTTCCCCACAATAGTGGGCCCATTCCCCCACTTACACAGGGAATGGATTCATCTTCTTCATCACCAGCTACCGGAAGAAGAAGACAGTCAAAGCCATGTGGCACTTGAATATGGCCACTCCAGATTGATCTTTGCTTTCACTTTCTCTTTGATCAGACCCTGGAGTCTCTCTCTCTCAAGCCTGGTTTCCTGTCTGTTAACTATTCTCGTGGGTCTTCCCTGAACCCACCCCAGCTCATCAGCGACCTTCGGAAATGGCTGACACCAGAGCCAAACACAGGATCCCAGCAAGGGTCTCACCAGGGCGAAATCCAGAGGGAAAATCCGCTCTCTGCTCCGACTGGACGTTCCCCTGCTGATGCATCCCAGGATCACACTGAGCTGAAAAATGCCTCCAGCTGCTGCTGGCCTGAAGCTTCCAGGAAAATAACAAGAGGTGAAGCCAGTTAAGGGGCCAGGCTGTGGTTCTTGTGGTCTCTAGCACAGAAAGCGATGGTTTCCTTAGCGTTGGCTGGCCTGTGATGTGGGAGGGGCCCCAGCACCAAAGGCAGGGCTGAGAATCTTAGAATCAAGGATGATTAGGTTTGGAAGGGATCTCTGGAGGTGTCTAGTCCAACCCACTGCTCCAAGCAGGACCAACCCCAACTAAATCATCCCAGCCAGGGCTTTGTCAAGTCGGGCCTTAAATCTCATGTGTCCGAATCCCAGCAAGGCTCTGGTCTCTCTCCCAAACCAGCGGGGTCCCAGCTGGTGTCTCTGCTCCTGGGACCTCACCCGGTGGAGCTGGCTGGACGTGGTTGCATCTCAGCTCCTGCTGTCCGAAGGGGCCCTGCTGATGGCTGAATGCAGGCACCTCACTACGGTCCAGTGTGGGGAGCTTGTGCTTTGCGTGACATCTGCTTGCAGAAGTGGGTTCTGGACTCCTTCCAGGCTTTGCAGACGTGATCACACCCAGCCATGTCCTCTGAGTCTCCTCCCCACATCCCTTAGTTGTTCCCCACCCCTCCACATACACACTCATGAGAACGGCTTCCTGCCCAGGCTGAGCCAGGCTGGGCGAACTGCAGGCGTCGTGTTGGGGACCTGGGATGCTGCATTCCCCCAAGACAGCGGTAAGGAAAGAAGCAAACCCTCCAACTTCCCTCCTGGATCTCATTCTGCCCCCATCCTCTCATCTTTCCCTGGATTTTGCCCCTTCTTACTGCCCCATTCCCCCCCTCATTGCCTCTGGATGGAGCTGGTTCAAATGATTTGTGTGTCCTGTTGTCAGATCTCTCCCCTCTTCGGGGGTTCAATAGTCAACCTGTCATGTGTGTTTGCATTATTTCAATCATCGCTCACCGTGCCTATCTGCTTGTATTAGGTGATCATGGTCACAACTAGCAACTCCCTGTCTCATGCTGTGGGTTAAAAAGAGTCAAAGGGGAAAACACACCCAGGCACAACAAGCTCTAAACAGATGAATATTTGGAGGGGAAATTGAGGCCTGGGGAAGTGACGTGACTTGACCAAGTTCCCCAGCAGTTCAGTGGCAGAGTCTGGGATAAAAAAAGGGGTCCTGACTCCCCTGCTAGTCAAAATAACTTGTGTAACAGCCTTCTTTTAAAAGGAAATCTTTTCGCTTGTGACTGTTTTCTTTGTTGGCTGATATTTTGTCAGGTGGCTTTTTTCTTGCTTTCGTTGTTTCAATCTTACTGTTCTTCTCCTTGGGAGCCGCTCTCGTCACTGGAGGTTTTCATAGAGGATGTTTTCAGTGGCTATTTTGACTGCTCCACTAACTCATCCCCCAAAATTGCCCAAACCACAGGAAATTCCACTTTAAAAGTCAGGGGCTGGGAGAAGAATCAATTTAAAAAAATTCATTATTAAAAAAAAAGAGAAGGGGGGAATCATCATTAATCAATTAACTTTTTTTTTTAACGTAGACGGGAACCATCAGCTCTTTTGTGAAGCTAACAGCAAGAAGATTACTTGGAAATTTTGGTGAGGATCTGGGGGTTTCTTTCATATTTCTGTCTCTGCATTTTGGACCCCTTCCAATGTCCACCTCCCCTCGTCTAGAAATCAAAATTTCAGCAAGAAGCAAACTTGTTTATTTTTTAAAAAAATATTTAGTTTAGTCGAGAAAAAATGATATTATGTAAAAAGAAAAAACTTTGGGACAGAGTTAAGTTATAATAAATCCAGCTCAGCTAAATAAACCTTCCTGTTCCCTTTTTACCACTTGGTTCTGTGATTCCTAGATTCTAAGGTTTTCAGATCATTGGTGCCATTTGTCTAAAAGAATCGGATGCCATTTGAGTTCAGCTCAGGATCTGGAGAGATTAGAAACTCTGCAGACCCTCATTGCATCATCTCTCTCTCTGAGTCCTTGTTCTCTCCAGGAGACCTTTTCATCACGCTTCCTTCCTTTGGTCAGTACCTCTGCACTGCTGACACACAGACGGAGACCTGAGGAGCAGGACGGATGGTGTGTCTGCATCTACTCTGAGAATGGGGCTCTCAATTCTTTTCCTGGTTCTGGGTGTCCTGTCCTTCCTCGCCGGGGTGTCATTGAATGGCTACGTCCTCTTCATCACTGCCTGCCGTGTGGAAAGGACAGTCAGTGCTGTGTGGTTCCAGAACCGGGCTGTGGCTGATTTTATCTTCATCGTCTTCCTGCCCCTCAGATTCACCTTCATCTTTCGCTGGGACCCAGACTGGATCAAGAGGTTGAACAGCACCGTCATGTCCCTCTACCTGTTCTCCAGCGCCTTCTTCCTCATGGCCCTCAGTGTCCATCGCTGCATCCTTGTGTCACGCCCCACATGGGCCCGGAACCACTGCACACCCCGCCTGGCTCTCTGGGTGGTTTTGGGCACGTGGGCCCTGTCTTTTGGGATCAGCTTCCGGTACATTGTTCTCTGGGAATCCATGCTTTTACATGGCTGGATCAGCGATCATTTCTCGCTGGATGAAGGGAGACTGAAGGTCCTTATTTTGATCCAGTTCCTGGTTGGGTATCTGGTCCCATTAGCCTTCATCTTGATCCCGACCTTTTATATACTTCTAGCTGCGAAGCTGAGAAGGAACAGGCTGAGCCAGTCCACCAAGCCGCTCAAGATCCTCTTTGGCTTGATCCCGACCTTTTTCATCTGCTTTTTACCATATCACGTTGCCTGCTTCCTGCTGATCTCAGCTACATACCTTCCATTTCTCCTAAGCTTTATAGCTTCTTTTCTGACATATTTCAACAGCATCCTTAACCCCATCTTCTATCTCACCATGGAGGACGAGTTTCTGAGGTACCGCAAACGTGCACGCAACCCTCAGACCCCCAAGATCTCGGGTCTGGAGCCACCTGAGTAGGGAAAGGGATGGAATTGTCCATATTTGCCTGGAGGAAGATGAAGAATTCTGTTTCCTGGAACCCGTAGCTTCCTCTTGACCCCAAAATTGTCTTTTTGAGAAAGTGACTTTTTTTGTCCTTATTCAGAGAAGTGCCACAAGAATGACGAAAGGCTTAGAAAACCTGCTTTACAGCGATAGACGCAAGGTGCTCAGTCTATTTAGCTTAACAAAGAGGCGGTTAAAGGGTGACTTGATCCTAGCCTATAATTAAGTCCCTACATGGGGAGCTAGTGTTTCATAAGGAGCTCTTCAGTTGCGAAGGGGAAGGTCTAACATAGAGATTCCCAACCTTTTGAGCCAGCCTCCCGCCGCCCCCGCCCACTGCAGCCAGAGGGAAGCAGTTCAGTGAGGAGGATCTCCCGCCCCACCCTAGATCCAAGTAGTGCATTTTCCCGTGCTCCCTGCTACAGCCAGGGGGAAGGGAGCACTGATGTCCCTTCCCCTTAGCTGCAGCAGGGATCCTGATCTAGGAACGCGCTCCGCCTGGGTACTTAGAGAGCAGCTCCCTTCTGCAGTCACTTTGAAAGACCCTGTGGGCCGCTTTTGGCCCCTGGGCCACGGGTTGAGAACCACTGGTCTAACATGATCCATACAACCATGTAGGGGTACATTTATCAGATCAAAAGAATTTATGAATTGTTTTTCAGATGAATTGTTAAATTAAAGTAGCAACACATGTGAATGATGCGACTCGTTCATAAAACCGCTCATGTAGAAAGCCGCTTGACACAGCCACTCTCGTTCACTCGCTAAGAAAGCCACCCTTGGGCATAAATAGTCTAATCACTGGTAAACATGTCTTTAAGCCACTTGTCTAAGTCATTTGCTGCTTGTCCTTTTATTGTTTAAGTCACTCAACCTCTTACTAGCTCTGTTAGAGATTTTGATTTTGATTTTGATTAGGTGTGTATAATTTCATTTAGATGTGAGAATGAGATATAAGTGATAGAATCAGTCTCCAGCGCCAACCTGTCCTGACGATCAGGTGGATTACAAATGCCAGTACCACCTTGATGGCTGAATAAAGCAGACAACAGCCTGAAAATAGAAGACTCCATTCTATAAAAGAAATGAAGACCAGTTACAGGATGAAAGTCACACCCGTAATTGATTGATGATAAATGGTCACACGGAATCCTGAAGCAGCGTGATGCAGCAGGATCCATAGACACATGATAAAACTAAAACCTATAAAAAGATGGGTGAAAATGGAAAGCTTTGGGTAATGTTCCGCTTAGCGACATCAAAGAGCATCGTTGTGCGCCCGACAGAGACCCTGCTCTTCCTTGTGCACTGCTTCCCTGCCCAGTTAGCCGTCACGAGCTGCGAACACCAACTACAAACTCAAGCTGCAATCAGAAGCTACAATCAGGACTGGTAAATATACAGGATCCACTGGAGAACACCGCTCCCACCTGCCTTATGACATATAAAAACTGAGCAGCAGGGATATTGAAACGAGAGATGTCAAAATTAGTTTAGTTAAAGATATGTTTAAATGTTCCAAAAATACAATGTTTAAATGTTGAGGAGGGGAGAGCCGTGCTGGACTTGGCTCCTCACTGTGAGGCGAGAGCTGCAGAGCTGTGGGTGACCTCCGCCACACTCTCTAGGCAGCTTTCACTCATGGGGAGCTGAGCGAAAACCAGCTGCTGCTCCCCAACCCATGCTGGTCTCCGCGCTCCACTGCCAGAAAGAGCTGCCCAGCTGCCCTTCCCCCAAGGCCCCACCTCTCTCTCCCACTGAGGTAAGAGGTCCCCCTGCCACCAGAACAAGTAATAAAATCTAGGGGATGGCATTCGCTATCCCCAGGTACCATAATTGCCACCAGCCGCCTGCTTATGTCGTGGGAATTCTGCAAAGGGCTCTGGACCAGGTTTAAGGGGAATTCATTCCTCCTGGTCACTTATTGCTCAGCTTCCCGGCCCTCCGTAGCTGGCCCTGGCCCTGAGGACTGGACAGCAGAGAGGTGCCTGCCCCTGCCACACACAGAATGACCCAATTCCAGGCCAGCCCTGCAGTGGATATGAAAGAAGGGAAGGGAATGGCCCATCCTCTGCACAGAGCAGAAGACTGGCCTGGTGGCATCTTGTTTTGTCTCACTCTCCCACTTCCACTTTGAAAAGTGATGATGGGAGTGGGCCCTGGTGGCTCTCCCCTTCCTCCCCCCCACCTCCGGTTCTGGCAGTTGGCACCAGTATCAGCAGGAGGAGGATTCCTGTAAAACCCCAGTCTCCTGTGATCCAGGAGGAATGCGAATGAATGAAAGGTTAATTGTGAAAACACTCAACACTTTCCATCTGATGACCTCAAAGCACCTAACCAAAAACAAGGAATTAAGCCACACAGTGCTCCTCTGAGGCCAGCAAGTATCATCCCTGTTTCTTGGATGGAGAAACTGAGGCACAGGCTGATTAAGTCCCCTGTATCCACTGTCCTTTAAAATCAATGGTAAGGCTCCCCTTGAGATCCAGCCTTAAATGATTGGTGGTCCAATGTCACGCCGCATCTCTGTGATGGGGCCATTATAAACCCCCAAATTTTCACATTCCAGCTCTGCTTTCAACACCAAGCCACGCTGCTTTTCCCTTTCAATTTTACTTTTCGTTTTTCTTATTTCGAAAACAAATGAGTGTCTTTCAAGGGACTCTGAATTGATTACTGAACAGGCTGGGGGAGGAAGGTGAGGAAGAGGAATCGGTCTGGTAAGCAAAGAGAATCACTGCCGCAGGGACAGCGACTCAGATTAAGTGTGGGAAGGCTGATCCTGTCTTCCCCCACCCCCATGCCGATCCCCTCCTCACCAATTAAAAAAGTAATCAGCTGCTAAACGGTTACCTTTTACATCACTAATTTAAACAGCTCCCTACCAAAATAATCCACACCACTGCACACACAATAAAAACTCCCAGGGGGAGGAGGGGAAAGACAATCAGCAACACAAAACATCATGTGGCTTCATGAATGACTGGAAGCTACCCAGATACCAGGGTGATGGGCACAGGGCATGATCCTGCCTAGAACAGAATAGACCAGTCCCTGCCTGAGAGATCAAATGACAGGGGAATAGAAAGGATGGAGTTGGCTCACACGACCCTCAGCCCAGCTAGCAAATGAGAATCAGAGGTCTCCTCATCATCAGACCTAGACCCAGCTTCTTCTTTCTCCCTCCCCCCACCTTCCACCCTGCCCCACAGCTTCTTGCCCCAGGCAGCATCAGTCTGCGAGAGCTGCTGGCACCACATCAGAGAATGGGTCTGTGATAATTCATGCCCCTAACACCCAGATATGAAATCGAAGGGGTGGAGTGGGACTTGTGGCTCAAGACACAGTATGTTCAACCTGGGAGGTGTGGGAACCTCCACACCACCAATCAGCAGCAACGCTGTGTGAACTGGTCCTGCGTTCCTAGATCCCCAGTAGGCTGGGACAGGCAGAAAGGCTCTCAGTATTTTAGTACTGTTGGTAAAACAGAATTTTCCTTCTGTTTTTCAGAATGGCTTTCCATTGCAAACTGGAAAAAAGAGTCCTAATGTCTAAATTGAAAAACATCTTGTAAAATTTAGCATTGGGAATGCAAGAAGGGAAAATGTCACCAGAACTGCTCCACCAATGCATGTTCCCAGGGTGATTTTGATGACGTTCATATTTTTGATTTTGTGTTGTGACCGCCTTCATTTTTGAAGGGCTGTATCCTCTTCCTCCCTGGCTTCTGCATGGAGAGGATGGTCAACGCCTTCTCTTTCCTCAGCTAGGCCATGATCAACTTGGTCACCTTCTTGCTGTCCTTCCAAGTTGCTTACCTGGCCATGGTTTCCCTCCACATGTTCCCCAGTGCCTTACTCTTCACGGCCATCAACGCCACCCGATGTGTCTCTCTGGCCTGTGCCATCATTCGCCTCTTCTGCGTTCCCTGGTAGCCTAGCACATGAGAATCCTGTCTTTTGGGTTCATCTGCTGACACTCCGAGCTGAGGTATTCAGTGATATTAGGTTCCAAGATGAGGTTCTACCATGACACGCACCCCGCTGGCTTGTTCAGTCACTGCTATCCTGCAGGAAAATCTCTTTATGGGTGAAGAGATAGTGACAACCACCATGGCTACCCGATTCCTGGACCAACTGATTCTGATCACTACCAGCTACCTTCTTGTTGCCCTCCAGCTCAGGCAGGCCGGCTTATACAAACCAGCAAATTTGTCAATATCCTATTTATGACTTTTTCCTCTGCTGGCTTCCATAGCACGTCATTTCATCCCTACAGATCTCTGTCAAAGTCTCACCTGCAGAGATAAACACAGTCCTTAGGCATGGTCTATTTAAAGAGCTGTCTCGATTCCTTCATTCTGCCTCCTCATAGACCAATAATTCAGAGAACAACAGAGACTCTGCGACCAACCTGCCATTGAAATTAACTGGAACTGGTCAAAAAGGACAACAAATAGTCACTAGAAGAGTGGAGAATTTGACTCATATGCTAACACCTTCTGCATCTCTGCTTCCTCTGGTGAGAAGGGACCGGGGCCATTCCAGGATGTGGTCGTGTCCCAGCAGGGCCCTGCAGACCTCCCTGGACGGGAGCTTCTGTCTCTCAGAACTTCAATGCTGATTCAGATCAGCGAAAGGAGGTCAGGGTCCAGAGCTGAGCCTGGGAGGTGATAACGTGACATACAGATCATAGCAGCAGGTACCCGACACCTCTGAGGCTTTGCAGAGGATGTGGGACCCAGCTCCCATTTACACCTTCCCTTACACTTAGCCACCCAACCCCTAATTTAACAACAGCTACACAAAAAGCATTAGCACCATGAGCACAAACTACAATGAGAAAATCAGTAAGAGTTCAGTAAAAGTGCGCTGTTACACAAAAGCTTATGCCAGCAGAAATTAAATTTGTTAGTCTTTAAAGTGCTACAGGACTCTTGTGTTTGGTGTGACACTTTTGTATTTTTATGTCTGATTTTGGGAGCAAGTAGATTTTAAGTGAGGTGAAACTTGGGGTACGCAAGACAAACCAGACTCCTGAAAGGGGCACAGTCATTCGGAAAGACTGAGAATCACTGATCTAGTCTGACCTC
>VOCS01052651.1:0-15034 GCA_007922155.1 Mesoclemmys tuberculata
CGGCACAGGCAGAGCCGGACCTGCCCCCGGGGCTGCAGGGAGGTCCCTGGACCCAGCTGCAGAGCAGAGAGCGGGGTCTGCCCCCCACACGCACACAGGGGAATTGGGGGTCAGGTCTCAGAGGGACACGATCCCTCATTGGGGCCCCCCACTCACCTTTGTGGGGTGCAGCATGGAGAAGAGGGATAGGTAGGGGAGGCCACCAGACCCCCCTCCCTGCCCCCTCTCGGCGCCCGGCTGGGGATCTCTGCGTTCTGTGACCAGCCACCCTGCGCCTCAGCAGAGCCGGCCGGGGCAGGGACCCCTCTGCTGCACCAGGACCAGCAAAGCCGCAGGCCAGGCAGCTCATCCCACGCGCCCCCGCAGACGTGCCCAGGGCTGGGGGCGATGTCAGGGGCTGGCAGCACAGACTCGGGTTCCCAGCAGCCGGCTGCCAGCGCGGGCTGGGCGTGCCGCAGGCTGCGTGTTCCCACGGCTTCCCCTCCTGCAGGCAGGCCCTGGGCGCTCCCACCCCTGCTGGGCTGGAGCCGGATCCCGGGGGAGGTTTCTGGTCCCCCCAGGCTCTGCCCAGCACAGGGTGGGGGAGAGTCAGACCCTCAGCTCTCCTGTTATGCACCTGCGTCTGCCTGGGGTGGCCTGTGCTGGGCAGACGGGCTCCGAGCCTCCCACTCCAGAGACGCAGGCCAGGGACTCGGTGCTGGGCAAACAGTGGGGTCAGGGCAGGGAACGGACCCCTTCCCCTCTGTTAGGGGATCCCCTGAGCCCCCCCAGCGAGAGCTGTCCCTGCCCCCTCAGAATCGGATGGTGACGGGCGGCCTGCAACCGCTGTGACCCAGAGCCGGGCACCCCGCACTGACAGCTGGCTTTGAGCGGCTCATGCGATGCTCACGTGGCCTCATCTCCTCCCTGCCGGCATCCAGGGACCCTCCCATGGGTTCTCCCTGATCTAGAACCCAGGCCCGTCCAAACCGTGCTGCAGGAATCAGGCCTCTCTCCTTTGCCGCATCTAGCACAGACATGGGCGTTCCTATGGGTCGGCCCCAGGGCCCAGCAGTGTCAGTGGTGTCCTGCCGGCAGCTGATCTCACAGCTTCCCTCCCCAGGCAGGCAGAGGCTCTCTCTGATGGAGGCGTTTCCTCACAGCTACATCCTTGCTTCATCCTGCCAGCGCTTGCTGAGTGTGGCCATGGGACCTTCACGCCCGACTTTGGCCCTTTGAGCCCCTCAGGACGGTGTCCAGGTGCCCTTTCCTGCGACCCGTCCCTTTCCCCCCGGGGTGTGGGAGTTCGGGGCCTTATGCCTTAAGGCTCCCTGCACGTTCCCCAGTGATCGGGACTCTTCAAATGCAGACTTGGCGTCTAGCCCAGAAACTGCCCCTGTTTTCGCAGGGCCCAGGGCTGGCGTCTCCCCCTTTTTGTCCAGCTCCGGCTCACTAGGGAGGTGCTCTGGCGTACGCTGGGTGTTCATGGAGCCCTCGAGCTCCATGTCTGTCGGAAACGGGCTCTTTGCGGGGCCAGTGCTCAGTCTGTTCTCTGCCAGCCGCCGGCTAATGGAAAAACAGCATCAAAACCTGCTGGGCCAGGGTGGCTGAGAGGCTGCAGCCCGGCAGCCTCCACATCAGAGCCCGTCCGACACCAGCATCCACGCCCCGCACCTAGCACAGCAGCAGCCTCCTGGCTGAGGGATCCTCTGCCTGCAGGGTGAGAGCTGCTTGGCCCCGGTCACACCTTCCCACCGTGGCACAGCTGGACGTTCAGCCACTGGCCGATGCTGCCTTCATAGGCGGGGCCGGCGCTGAGGTCTGCCATGGCAGAGAAGGAGCTGAGCGCCCTGGCTTTGGTTCTGTTGGACCCGCCCTGGGGCCTCCTGCATGGGGAATCCCCTGGGTTACGGGGTCTGTGGCCTCCTAGCTGGGAAAGAAGAGGAAAATGTGTCCTGCCGGCCTGCCCCTTTCCTCGGAGTCCCAGGGCCCACGACCCAGCCCCTTGGCTGGAGCATTGCTCTGGCCGGTTGGATAAACAGCCCAGGTGGGTCCATCCCCTGGTTCCTCTGCCACAGGGACTCCCTGGTTATTGCAGCCGTGCCCAGAGATTCTTTCCTGCTGCTTGGCCATGGGGCCATTGGCCTGGCTGCGAGAAGCTGTCCCAGCAGGCCAGGTCCACGTTGTACTGGCCTAGTCCTCTGCCCACCCCAGCAGCACCTGGCAGGTCTGGCTGTGCCACTGGGGCGGCAGCAGCAGGCGCTGGGGGGGGCAGATCTGCAGCCCCAATAACCCCAAGAGGAAACTTCCCGTAGGTGGGAATCTGTTTTCTAACATGGGGGTAGTTTGTTTTACCTTCTCCTGGCTGAGGCTTTTGGGGGATGGGGGGGAACTCTCCCTCCCCCCCAATCACCAAGTGTTTGTGCATCTGGGGCTCACCCTGCACCGGCCCTGCACTTTTAAAAAATGCTTCATGGTGGCCAGACGTACAGTGGGGCTGGGCATGGGGTGCTGGGAGCTGCACACACAGGAGACAGACCCTGCCCTGCTGCCTAGACCAGGAGGACTGGGGAAAGGCAGAGGCAGAGTTTGAATATTGAATTGGGGGTGCCAGGGGGAGGGAGGTTAGGGCATCCCATGGGGGAAGCATGACACCCCCCCCCGGCAGTGGCAGCGCCTCGTGGGGGGGAGAGTCTGTGGGCCTGTTTTCCGCTGTCTCCTGCTCCCCACTGTGGGGCTGGTGGGTGCGGCAGCAGTGGGGTACCACGGGGGGGTGACAGTGCTTGGTTGGCCAGGGGAGTGTCGGCCAGGCCCTCCTCCGAGCAGCCCACCCTGCTGCCATTCCCGGCTCCCTCCTTGAGCCCAGGGCCAGAGACAGAGGGGCTGGGTTGGGGCAGCCTCTGGGGATGTCAGTGGGGGGGCGGTTCCTCTGAGGAGGGTCTGGTCAGCGCCCCCTCCAGGCCAGCGACCGGGGGCAGGGCCCCCTCCCTCGATATGGCACTCAGGCTGGGACGCCTGGGGGCAGGGCCCAATGGCATAGGGGTGGGGGTCAAAAAAATTGGGGGGCAGGGCCCCCCGAACTCCACCCATGGGGCAGGGCCATGGCCCCCTGCAGTGCTGGGCAGGGCCGTGCCAGGGTTATTGGCTCCGGTTTGTGGTTTGGCTCCCAGGGGGGGCTGGTGCTGGGCTGGGGTTAGCGGGAGGGGTGGGAGCGAACAGCCAGTCAGTGCGGGGGGGGGTAGCCAGAGTGAGGAGAGCAGAGAGCAGCCCCCTGCCTCCCCCCACTCCTGCCTGTGGGTCCTGTCCCCGCTGTGCAGCTGCCTCCCTGCAGGTTCCATCCCCAGCCCCCCTGGGTCGCAGGGACACCAATGGGCAGGGTCTCCCTTCTTCTGTGCTCCCCACATGCCCCTGCCCCACGCTCCCCATCCTGCTCCCTTTGCAGTAGCCTCAGGCTTTCCCCTCCCCTGAGCCTCCTATTCCCTGGCAGCCCCAAACTCCCCTCCTGCATCTCCACCTCCCGCCGTTCCCCAGTCTGCCCCCCACCCCCCTCGCCCCCCCCGGCACCGCTCACTGGCTCATGGCCGTGCAGACGCTCTGTGTAGCCTGGGGCGCTGGCACGTGCCATTAATAACGCCCAGCTCCCAGGCCAGGCTTTTCCTGGGGGACTCCCAGCCCCTCCTGCTCTGATCTGTGTCCTCACCCCATGGGGCAGGGCAGGGCAGGTATCCCCAGTGCCCACCTGGGCACACGCCACTGAGAGGCCGGGCCCCTGCCCACGGCCACACACGGAGCCTTGGCAGAGCTGGGCTTGAACCCTGGGGGGCCGTGTCCTAGAGCAGGGCCTGGATCACACCCCTCCCCCACCCCCCCCAGCCTGCCTCCAGACCCACCCTCTAACCACTGGGGGGAGGGAGTGCTGGGGCGAGAGACAGCTTTGGGGTCAGACCCCTGTCTGCCCCTCCTCTGCGTGCCCCCCTCTGGCCTCATGTCTGGGCAAGGGGGCAGGGCTGCCAGCCCCCCCCCAGCTCCCTACTCGCCCCCCAAGCTCACCCTGTCTCACCCCATGCCCTGGACATGTGCAGAGCAGCTGCAAATTAAAACTGGGGCTCAGCCCCCCCCTTGTGCTTGTCTCCCTCTGCGCCCAGCGGGGCCAGCCTCGGACAGACAGAAATTGTGAGTGCCAACATAGCAGGAGACTGGCCCAAAACGTGTTCAGATCAGAGCTGTCATATTTGAACCTCCCTCTCCCCCCCCCCGTGTGTGTGGGGCAGCCCCTGTGCTGCCAGCTCTGCCCAGAGCCGGGGGGTCCTGGCCCCACTGCAGGAGCTCTGGGCTGCTGTTTGGCACCGAGCTTCCACCTTCTCCTCACACCCACGTCACCTCACCCAAAATGCCTCTCGGCTGGGGGGGACAGCGGGGGCTGGTGCTGAGATGGGGTGGTGGAGGGGTCTGGAGCAGAGGTGCAGAGGGTGACATGGGGCAGGAGGCCATCAAGGGGACATCCCAAGCTGGTGGGCAGGGAGGAAACTGTCCTGGGTGGCAATGAACAGGGAGCAGGGATGGGAAGCCGGAAGGTGAGGACAGGGGAGATGCTGGGTAATTGGGGCCCGGGGGGACACAGGGAGTAAAGTGAGGCAGGCGTCCCCCTGTGCATGTAGGGGGGAGGGGCTTGTTCTAGTTGGCTCGTCTCCCTGCCGCCAGGGCCCATCACCCTGGTGTCTGGGCTGTGAGAGGGGCCGTGCAGGGGCCCCAGGTGGCCAGCCCAGCCCGTCATGTTGCGGTTTGCCGTGCTGACAGGGTCTGTGTCCAGCCTGCGCCGGGGTCAGGCTAAGCCCTGCCTGCCTCAGGGTCGGGTGACGGGGTCGGCTCCTGCCTGCACCCCCCGCTGACAGGCAGCTCTGCACCGGGCCTGGACCCCAGGGACCCAGGTGAGGCCTAACGACACCCCAGGCCCTGGGTGTCAGAGCGGGGTGCTCGGCTCCGCCCACGCTGGGCCCGACTCAGGCTGGGCCCCTCCCCCTGTCGCTGGGTTACCCGCAGCCCATCCAGGCTGGAGCTGTCTGTGCAACGGGGGGTGCGAGGGTGCTGGGGACCCTGCCTGGGCTGTCATCAGCCTCCCCCCGCCCCCGCTGCACCCTCAGCTCCCTGCTCCTCTTTGCTGGGCCAGCGACCTCCCCTTCCCTTTGCTGCATTTCCCTGGGCCACGTCCCAGAGCCCCAGGCGCTTCCCTGCAGCCGGGCTCCAGCCAAACTGAGCTGTGCAGCCCGGCAGCTCCTGCGGCCTAGCAGCACCAGCTTCCTCCTCTGGCTCCAGGCATCAACTGAACTGCTTTCTCCCACCACTCCTTTTATATCACCCTGCTGCCCCCCGATTGGCTGCTCCCCTGCAGCCAGCCTCTCTAGGCAGCGTGGAGGACTCGCCTCTAGTGCTCTCTTCCTGGGGCAGGGTGGGGCAGGCCTCCAGCAGGGGTCTCAGGGCCTAGTGCACCCGTCACAGGGGGCTGGGGGTGTTGGGGAGAGACTCGCTACCTGTGGCTTAAATCATGACCCAGCCCTGGGTCCCGGCTCCGTGTGTTTCAGGGTTTCACACTCTCCAACTGATGTACGGCTGTGAGCGCTGGGGTGACGGCTCCAATAGGGAGTATTATCAGTTTGCCTATGATGGGCGAGACTTCATCAGCCTGGATGAGGACCAAGAGACCTGGGTAGCAGCAGATGACGCGGCTCAGATCACCAAACGGAAATGGGATGGAGACAGGAGCATCGCTCAGTACTGGAAGGGTTACCTGGAGAGGACCTGCATCAAGTGGCTGGAGAAGTACCTGGCGTACGGGCAGGAGACGCTGCAGAGAAGAGGTGAGAGAGGGGCACATCAGGCCCAGGGGGTCACAGGGGTGTGTCCTCACTGCAGATACTGTCCCCCCCCACCCCCACCCACCCGCCATGCTGAGCGCTGTCTGTGCCAGGGTGTTTCTGTCCCCCATCGGGTGAGGCCCCAGCGTAGCTGCAGGAGCTGCCATTCATCTCCTGTCCCATCCCCCCTCTTCAGACCCCCCACACCAAGCAGAGCCCTCGGGGTACTGGGCCGGCCCCGTGTGTCAGAGGCAGATGTGAGAGCGCGGCTGCAGCAGGTCCCGTCCCTCTGGCCAGGGCAGAGCGGTATTGTCCCCATGCTCCATGGCCTGGGCGCTGCCTGCTCCAGCTGGACTCCGTGTGCATGGGACAGAGCCGGGGCCTCCCCCGGGGGATTCCAGCCCCCTCGGCTGCTGCCATCTCAGGGGTTCCCACTAACTCCATGTCTCCTCCCCCCAGAGCAACCGCGAGTGCAGGTGAGCGAGCGGCCGAGCAGGGATGGGCTCACCACCCTCTCCTGCCGGGTCCACGGCTTCTACCCGCACAACATTGCTGTCGTGTGGCTGAAGAAGGGGGTGGCCGTGCCCCAGGAGACGAAGCGTTGGGGCGTGCTTCCCAGCGGGGACGGGACCTACCAGACCCGGGCAATTATAGAGATCGACCCCAGCCAAGAGATGGATTATACCTGCTGTGTGGGGCACCCGAGTCTGACAGAGGATCTGAGAGTGGCCTGGGGTGAGGGGGCTGGCCCTGGGATGCGGGGAGGGAGTTTCGAGGGTGGGGGTTATGGGCATTCACAGGGAGGGGGTGACTGACGCTTGGGATGGGTGGAGGGAATTTCAGGGGGACACAAGACACTGATGGGGGGCAGGTGACTGATCCATGTAACAGGGAAAGAGGGTTTGTGGTGTCCCCTGCTCACTGGACGTTTCCTGTCCCAGCACCCAAGTCCAGCGTGACGCTGATCGTGGGAATCGCTCTTGGGGTTCTTGTGCTGGTGGCTGCCATCGCAGGAGCTGTTTTCTGCCTCAGTAAGTGCTGGGGGGGGGGCTGGCAACATCTGTGCTAACCCGGGGTGAAGTTCCCACAGAGCCTGTCGTCCTCCCCTGGGGTGGGCCGGGCCCCTTGTTTCTGGGTCACAGACACAGATCACAGCCAGGCCCTGCCCGGAGCAGCCGCGCTCACGGCAATGTGCTTCTCTCTGCAGGGAAGAAGAAAGGCGGAGGCTACAAAGCGGCTGCAGGCAAGTGTTGAACTCCCCTCCCGTGCCGGTCGCCGGGTGACCCTGTACCAGGCAGCCTGGGCCAGTAACAGGAGACCTCCCCTAGCCCCCACGGCCTCTCGGAGGCTGGAGAGCTGCAGCGGCAGGACTGGCTAGCGACCGTCCTGGGCAGTGACACCCACGCCCTGGCCGTACCTGTCCAGGCCCAGCTGCTCGTGTAGGTCACCCCTCGCTGGGGTACCCGACACAACGGCAAACACCAGCCTCTGGCTCCGTTACTGGGGCGTCTCCGTGTCTCACAAGCGTGGGGCAGGGCAGGACGGGGACCCTGCATTCTGCGAAACACTGACCCCGACTTCCTTCTCCCCTCACAGCTCACGAAGGCTCTGCCAGCTCTGGTAGGTGACGTGCGGTGATGCTAGCCCAGGGGATGGGCGGCTGTCCCTGAGGGCTCTGGGAGGAGAAACGGGGCCTGTTAATGCAGCCCAGAGGCCCCTCTGTGCCAGGGTGGCGGGGGAGGGGTGTCTCTGCTGTTTTGGTGACACTGGGGGGCTTGTCTGCATGGGGAAATTGATGGGCAGAGCTAAATTATCACCCAGAGCTTGGCTGGTTAATTTCCCCATGTAGATGAGCCCTAATCAGACTGAGTTCAAAGGAACCTAGGGGAGTTATTGGGAGTCTGTGGAGTTTCAGCCCCCAACTCCCTTTGGCTACTTTGAAATTCCCAGCCCGCAGTTGTCAGCAGCCTGTGAAGTCGACAGGGGTGTGTGCGGACATGGCTGTGCCAGCAGCGGTGTTTGCAGCCAGATGCACCCCAACCCCACTGCAGACTCGGCCCTGGTGGTGTCTGGCCTGTGTCTAACCCCTCCTCTTGCTGTGGCTGTGAGTTGGGCATGGGGCTGGTGGGACGTGTCGTGCACCAATTGGGGTGATGTGGGAGTCCCAGCCCCACTGATTTCAGCTCCTGAGTCACCGAGTTGCTTCTGAAAATCTCACCCCAGCACGTCCCAGCCCTTAGTGAGGGGGCGATGCAGGGTACATTACAGGGTACACACCTGGTTCCCTCTGGCTCACTCCTCGTCGTCCTACACATCAGGGGAAAAGGAGGATGAAGTGCAGCCACTCGGGTGGGGCAGCACGTCACACCCGCCCTGCTGTAGGGTAACTGCTGACATGAGGTGCCGGGCGGAGGATCGGGACCCGGTGTGTGCCAGAGACGCTAACACCCCCTTCTAGTTCCCCCCCTCCCAGGAAGCAACCAGGGATCTGACACCTGTGTCAAGGGTAAGTGAGGGGAACCCACCAGGGGGGCTCAGTGAGGCCTCTAGGGGGAGACCCCTGCCCCGAGGCTCCCAGGCCCTGCCCCTCTGACCAGCCAGCTGTGGGGAGCCCTGTGTTAACGGAGGTGGCAGACATGATGGCCACCCCGCCCCTGGTATGGCTCTCTAAACTTTGCAGCCCACAGGGAAAATGTTAAGTGTCAATTGCCCTGATGGGTCTCATCTCCGGACTATGCAGCTCAGGGGGAAGAATGTTAAGTATCGATCTCCCCTGATGGGCCTTAATTTCTCAGGTGAGTTTCGATCACCCTGTTTACCTCTCGGCACCCCCGTCACCACGAAGGAGGGATCATTGTCTGGGGCCCCAGTTACATCATTGGACCTGACCTGCATCTCATTTTTAATTGGCTATTTTACACTCTGGCCACGCAGTACACTATTTATGCTCCTGCCCCGGTTAGCTCAGGTGTTCTCCCACCCTCGAACGCTAAAGGGCACGTCACGAAATGGTCGGACTGATCCCCAACTGAGACAGGGAGCTCCCGCCCACGAGACCTTTGGGTGTCTGCGAATTGCCGGCCGAACGATTTATTACTGAGATACTGCAGCTGGTCTGTCTCCTCGCTTTGGGTACCACCACGGTGCTGGGACAGGTATTATAAACTGATATAGTTATCCTACCTCGCTCAATTTATTCTCTTTTTTTTTTTTTTTATGGAGTCATTTAAGTGTTGTCCATAAGTGTAACAATTTCTATTTGTATCTGGTATAGTTTGCTTTTCCTCCTTCTTTTTTTTTTGTGTAGCTGCTTATTACCCCACTTGTAATTTCCATGACCCTTTGCACTATGTTATGAGAATGTTCGTTCTCTGCTCTGGTCAATGATAAAGCCGGACAACAGAAGGAAGAATCACAGGTTTATTAGCACCTAGAGCTACTGGGTGCGGCCGGCCCCTAGGGGCCGTTGCTTCAGATATTTATACAGAGGTACAAACAACTTTCAGAAGGAGGGTGCCAGGGCACATTTTCACATATAATTGGAGAAAAGTAGAAGCTGTCAGCTTACGTGGGAATAACATGATACTATTCTCTACAAGCTTATCAGTATATGAAGGTCAGGGCCGTTAACTGGCGACTCCTGCAAGTTAGAATAGCTGTGGCTGCCAAAAGAGGCCTGCAGACAGTCAAAATACTTTGCTTGGGCTAAAAAACACAGAAAATGGCCTTGCTTGAAACAAGTCTCCCCTCACACTTCCCCCTTGGAGCCTAGGAAAACACGTTTTCTGTAGGCTCACACATAGCGAGAGTCTAGCTTGGCATGCAGGAGTGCGATGCTCTGAGGGGGCATGGTGGTACCCACCGTCCCTAGTTGGCAGGGTCCGCAGCAGCGGACAAGGGCTGGCAGGGCAGCTAAACATTTACAAAACACACAGAGGCCTACAAACAACAATACCAGGGAAATAAGCCCAGAAATGAGTCGTTGCACCCAGGACTCCAAAGCAGGAAACCAGGACCATAGCCAGGATAGGAGAGCAGTGTCCTGTTGCTGGGTCACAGTCTCCCGGCTGGAACGGGTGCAGATCCTCGTCCAATGGAAGTGTCTGGGTGACTGCTGCTGCCTTACACAGGGACCTAAAAGACCAGGCAAGCACAGGCTCACGGCCCAAGCTGGATTTTTAGGGCCTAGCCTTGCCAACTGCACTGATTCCGTGTGACAAATTCTTCCGAACCCTACAATGGGTGTTGCCAGTCCATTGCAGTTACATCTCGAACCCAGGGTTTAACATGGCATCACGGACAGGATGTAACTGCCCCTGGACCGACCCATCCTCCAACGATAGTTCGATTACTGAACAGTTTAATCACCTTCAGCTTCATCTAATGATGAGCCGAGGACAACCAAATTCTGATGAATGGATATGTGTAATTGGACAAGATTATGAGGCGCGGTCCTACACAGTCCCCCTCACCCTAGCTTTGGTGGGCTGTCTCTTAAAAGCTAACCCCCACTGATCCCATGGCAAGGCTTCATGGGGAAAAAAGGGGTGAGGCAAAGTTACCAGAGTCAGAAAAGCTGTGGCCAAAGGTAAAGAAGGCTGTAAAATTGGCAGGGGGCAAACCCCTCACTCCCACAGCAGCAGACCCTATGGTGCCTCCTCACTCTGACACACACCATCTGCTGGCCACTTTGGTCAGAGCATTGAGGAAATAGTAGTTCCCCAGAGAGTGGGACCCAACAAAGTTAAACCTGAAGCCCTCTGCAATGTTCTCCTCGAATGGGGAGCCCGGTGTCTGAACCAAATGGCTACCCTGGAGGGGCTGTAACACCAACATGCCCTACAGGCATCTCAGGAAATGGAAAGGGGGGAACAAACCCCCCCCCAAAAAATGACTGTGCCTCATTAGATCCCCCGCCAGCCTATGCCCCTTCGAGTGCCCCGCCCAAAGGAGCCCCTAAGGCTCCAGTTCCATCGATTTACCCCCCACTAGACACTAAGATTCCAAACCCACCAGCCCCCATCGTTACGGTGGAGGCTCTCCCCGTCTCAGTAACATGCCCCAAAGTAGATGGGCAAGGCGTCACTACCCGAGTCACTGGGTATCGGCCCCAAAACAGAAAAGAAATGAAAGATTTGGCAAAGGAGACGGGAGGGGGGGGAACGAACCGCCGCTAGTGTGGCTGGGTCACCTTGTTTTAGAACATGGAACAGAGCAGCTGGATACCACCGAGGCAAAGGAGCTGGCCCGTACCCCCGCCTGGTCTAGAGGTTTGGGGGCCACCATGTCATTTCTAATTGTGTGTCACCCATAAGTGTAGCAGCCGCAGCTTCCCTCACTATGCAGGGGTCTGCACGTGGAGTAACCCTCCCCCCAGACGCCATACACACTAAGCAGCAGCTAATGTATGCCATTGCTGGGGCCTCCACAGTTCTGTGGAACCCGCACACCAACCCCTTAAACCTCACCGCTGCTCAACAGGCCCATGCCACCCCATTGGTGTTTGTAGACAATGTTAGCAACCTCCCCATAGCCGAAGACCTGGACTCATTTTTAGCCGAAACTGTTCCAGGCCTTGATACCTGGGCGCTTTTATTGCTGGCTCGATACGGGGGGCGCACCGTGCCTCGACTATATGAGGCTATGGAGAAAATCCAATGCCCCCCACCATTAGTAAAGCTTATCCCACTGAAGTTATGGCAGTGCGGTCACGATCAGACCCCCCGAAACCGGGTCCCTCAACATACCCAGAACGCAGTTTAGAGGAGCACCGAATATTCGGCTATTTGTTGGGCCAGGGCCTAACCGAGGAAGCAGTAAGGAAACTTTCCTCCCAGCAGCAAAAGGACCTGGCAATTAAATTGGGATGGAAAGTGTTACCTGCCCTTAACACTACCATGGAGACAAAAAACTAGAATGTCCCGGGGATTTACCCCGGGATACAGTCTGCTTAACCCCCCAGGTCCAATTTCTCGAATGTGACCGACGCCCCCATACCACTATTACAGTAGGTCTGGGACCACAGGGTGAAGCTGTAAAATTTTTATTGGACACTGGAGCACAAACCTCAGTCGTCCAACCCACTGTCTCCCATTTGCCCCTCAAAGAAACCATCTATGTTCAAGGGCTCAATTCAGTCAAGCCACCGATGGGACCCCGAACAGCCTATCACCATCTGCCTGTTTGTGGATCCTCATCACGCAGGTTACCAGGTTGTCCAAGACCGACGTAATCCTTTCCCAGTTCAGGCGCCTGTCAGGACCCGAATACCGATATGGACCTATAGGCCAGTTACTTCTGGCAGCATGGGAAGCATGATTCTGGGGGAAGGTTACCACGGGAACCCTCCAGGGACCCCAAGCAAAGTTGCTCCCTTACCTTACCCTAACCCCCGGCCCCAAGTTCCAGGGAACCGCGGCCACCTGGGGAAAGCTAGTTCTGGGTGCCCAGGACGCATTTCGTCACTGGCAGTTCCTTTCCACCAAGGCCGCCCCTTCCGAACCGGGCTCCAGGTCCCCAGGCCCACCGAAGGCCTCTGAATCCCAAAACAAGCCCTGGATTGTCAGTGATGGGGGATTAACACCCACTCCCAGGGCAGGGGCTTTGTGCACCTGTGGATGGCACCTGTTCGAACGCCTCCATGACACGGCTTCGGCTCAGTATTGCGAGGCTTTCGGCGTCGTTATGGCCGCGCATCACGTGGCTTACCACCACCCCACAGAACAGGTAATCCTGGGAGTTGACTCGCAATATTGCATATCCGTCTTATGCCATGATGGGACCCCAAAGGCACACCCAGAGCTGTGGGACCAAACGTTTGACTTCATGCACAGTACCCACCTCCCATGGCTAGTAACACACCGCCCCGACTCTGACCCCTTACACTCCCAACTAGACCGACTCCTTCGAGAAGCCCCCTTACCCTTCGAGGTGGCCAGTCTTTCACACCCTACCCTCGACGGACCCCTGTTATCCTGGCTGCACAGTGAATGGGGCCACCTGGAGGCAGATGAGTTACATGCAATTTTAGGACCCAGCGGCACAAAGTCGGCCTGCTTGCAGACCACTCACTCCTGTGAGTCCTGTCAAGCCTTTAGATGGGTCACTCCGCTTCAGTGTTTTAAAGGAGCTTTCAACGCCAAGTATTTTGAGCCAGGAGCCACATGGCAAGTGGACCTCATGGGCCCCCTCCCCGCTGCCAAAGCATATTCCAAGGCAGTGGTAGTGGTCGACCTCGGGTCACATTATACCACTTGCGTACCACTTAATAAAACCACGGCCCCTCAAGTTATGGGGGCCCTTACCTCGGTCGCTGCCCTATGGGGGATCCCCTCTGAAGTCCAAATGGACAGGGGCCCACCTTTTAACAGCAAGGCCTTCCAAAATGGTTTAACTTTGTGGGGCACCACCCACCACAAACATTTGCCTTACCACCCCCAAAGCAACGGGGTGGTCGAGCGAAAAATTGGTACCTTAAAGGCACAGCTTCGGTCACTGTTCAACACGCCTGACTTTAAAGGCTGGAACAAGGCTCTGCCTCAAGCCCTCCTGGCCATAAATAAAGGCTTGCAACATTGGTCAAAACGTGACGTGGCCTCTAGACACTCGTGGGTGCTGAAGTTCCACCCGATGCATTAGTTTGGGTACGAGTCCCCAATGGCTCTAAATTTCCAGTGCCACAGCAGGCCAAGCTAATTCAGCCGCTACTATTCCCAAACACCTTCTTGGTATCATTACCTGATGGGTCCACGCTAACTGCACACCACAATCAGCTCAGTAAACGCTCTCAATAATTCTTTGTTTATTATTGTTACAGCAGGAAGATCAGCTTTTGACCCTGGAGGATGACCCCCTCTCGGGATGGTTCAACGCCTATGCCAGACAACAGCTCTTAGCCGTATTAGACCCCTCCATTAATGTCTCCACCCACTGCTTGGTCTGCTCCCTACCCCTTGCAGGGGCTGAACCATTCCAGTGGGCATTTATCCCCTGGAATAGTCAAGATCCCTCTCAGTTTAACACTACCAACTGGGAGCTCAATATCACCCGTGCCTATGCTACTTTCCCTAACACCCCAGTTATGAGGCCCCAGCCCCGCGGACGCTTCCCACATACTATCCCTTTTAAATAGCATCCCAGCAATCATCGAAAAGTTTGTACATTTGGCAAAGAACGAGGAGACTGCTACACAGGGAACCCTCTATCCTATAACAGTCAGTGACGACTATACCCCAAACCAGTGTCCCACAATCAGTGGTAAGCCTAATATACCCTTTTGTTCAGGCCCCATCCAAACCCATGAAACAGCCCATCACCTTTGGCAAAATCATTATCGTTTTGTGTGTCATCATACTTTAACGACCCACGAGTTCCCACTCCCCGCCTACGAGTGGTGGGTATGTGGGGATGGGCTGGCCCGTAAATCTCTAGATTCTAACGCAGGGGGTGTTTATGCCTTAGGGGCCCTCGCCCTCCATGGTGGGGGATTGTTTATCTCTAACTCCTCCCACCCCTCAACTGAACCCCACCTCCACAAGCGCTCATTTCAATCGGTCTGGACCCGAGTAAAAACTGAACTGGAACAACTCTTTTGGGGGTACGTCCAGTTCAATCCCTGGTCCTATTCCACTACCCTTGCCCAGTTAAACTCATTGTCCATGGCTGTTGAGCGTTTGGCAAATAGCACCGCTGCCACCTTTCGTCAAACCGCTGTCGCACTGAGCCACTTGGGACAGTATGCAGAACACAATCGAATCATGAGCCAAACCCTGCTACACAGAAACTTTTGCGAAGCCCTCGCCGACCGCGTTCCCCAGTCAACGGGCAAGTGCTGCTTCCTTTTGAAGCCCGGGTGGAACAACTTCACCCAGCTTATCCAGGACATTCAGCAAGCCACTATAGACGTTCGCCACGACCGTGACAACTGGTCCCAATGGACACCTTTCTGGGACTATGGGGACTTGGTTCGTGGGCATCCTCTATTCACCACTGGCTAGTCACTATAGCAATTTGTTTAGGTCTGTTTATTTTAGGTATTGCTGAGGTGCCAAAACTGGCAAAAGAAGATCAAAACAAGTTTTTTCTTCATATAATGACAACATGCATTCCCCTCCCTTGCCCTCACCCCCACCTGCTTCACACTCAGAAACAGCTGGGACCTTTGGTGGCTCAGATATGCCAAAAAAATTGACTCACAGCCCAGG
>VOCS01052673.1:0-15591 GCA_007922155.1 Mesoclemmys tuberculata
AACAAGGCTTTATTAACTCTGCCTGTGGGAGGAGAAAGAGCATAAGGAATGGGAAGAGGAGGGTGTATTTAAAAGGCTACCAGGCCAGTGCGTCCTGTCCCTGTGAAGAGAGGCAGGCCCTAGAAAGGCTGCACTGGCTTTGGGCTCACAGGCTGGACCTTTTTAAAGAGAAAATGGACAAAGACCTTGATCACACTGAGGCATGAAAACTTATGGGGTAAGTGGGACTCTGAATGACTGAATGGAAATCCTAGTGAAATACATAACCTATGCATTGTTTACAAGATCTGCTCCATCTGTGTCTTCCTTTTCCCTCCTACTGTGGTGGGCTGGTCATCTTGTCTTACCAGTGGGTCCCTGATGACAGTCCTTAAAACTTTTAGGCTTTCAGGTGACTCTTTAAGTGTTTTCCACCTGAGTAGAGGATACACAATCATTCAAGCTCAATCAGAAGCCGGGAGACATGAGCCTTCTTCACCGAAATTTCACACTTGTCAGAGCAGACAACAGCTGCAATTTTCAAAGGAGAGTAAGGGAATTAGTCTCCAAAACCCCAGTGAAACTGAATGGGACTTCAGTCTGGGATTATCAGAAACATCTGAAAGCAGCACAAATCCTGTTGGTTGTCCTCTGCATCCCTGAGATACGACCCAATAAGTTTGTTTGTGAATTACTCATTTAGGCTGAGATTTGGACCTCCATCCTCCCATAGCATTTAAATCAATGGGACCCAGCTATAGAAGTCCACTCAACAACTCTGAAATAATTTCAGTCTGTTCAAATATCAATTAGGTAGCTGTGACACAGTGGGTGTCTGTCTCACACATCCTCCCTGGGTGCCGTGCTTACACAGAGGGAGGCAGTTCTTTCTCTTGAGACTTTACAATCTAATTAGACAAGACAGACACTAGCAGAGGCTGAGAGAGAGGAAGGGACTACCCAGGATCAACTAAAAGCCAGGAGGAGAACCCAGGGCTGTTCTCTGGAGCGCTTGGTTACACATTACGCCTGAGGCTTGCTCAGATATTGTGCAGGTCTAAGGTTTTAGTTTGGGATTTTTGTAGTGCATGTGCGTGTGTTTAATTGAAACACTTTTACATCAGTACAATCCCTAGTGTGGACATAGAATTATCTGTAGAAATGTGCCTTATACTGGCATATTTCCTTCCCATTCCCACACAAAAATAGCTATACCAGGACAAGGAACTTTGTACCATAGGTTCAGAGATTTCAAAACAAGAAGGTACCATTGTGATCATCTACTCTGACTTCCTGTGACATTGCTTTGTTTGTCTGTTAATTCCCACGACACACAAAGATTCCTACATACTTAGTAAAGTGAACAGTACTCACTGGATTCATACAACCTAGGGCCAGGTCAGGACACAGCAAACATCTAGTCCCACCTTCTGTCCTAAGAGGACATGTACATATAGCACCTAACACCTGCTCACTGAATGTTCGTATCAAAGCTTTTCATTGTTATATAAGGACAGATGTAAAGTCAGACTTCCAGATAACAGTAGTGAAAGGCACTTCAGAGAAAGATTTCTTACGAATAGGAAGACAGATGGGTGCTTTCACGTTCAGTAAAAAATCCCTGGGAAGGGTTCTTAAACCACACCAATCTTCAAAGAAGGTCCCTCTGCTTCTCCCCCCACCAGCCCAGTCCACCAACCCAGACAGAACTAAAAATCAAAGAAGAAAAGGGAGAAATATTTCCTATGTTTATCAAACAGAGATGCTCACAGGTTGGCAGTGAAATCTCATGTTAGATTATGAAACATTTCTTCCCAAAGACTGGCATTTAAGTGTGGATTGGCGCATCCAAATCCCTTTCAAATCAGTGGGAATTGAGGATCCAGTATTCCTTGGAATTTTTGGAAATCACAACTTTCATACATATTTCATCACTGACTCTGTGTTATTTCTGTTTCATGTCCACTGGGTATTACATTTTGTTAACTCAGTATTACCCATCTTAATAATAGTTGGTAAACTCAAACATTTAAGATCATCCTTAAGTAGAGTGACTAGAAACGTGCAAAAAATCAGGACAGGGAACGGGGGTGGGGGTGGGGGTGGGGGAACAGGGGTAATAGGCACCTATGTAGGAATAAAATTGTAAACCTCAGCCATACTCCATATTGTAAATGTAAAACTCCATTTTGACCAAATGTACTCCATCTTGCACAAAACTCTTTCTAAACTGTTAGATGATTAGGTAATGTTATCTGAACAAGTGTTAATGGAAGGTGTTTGTATGTGTGAACCACACCCGAACTGCCAGCTCTTTCAGATGAAGTGTGGTGTCCATCCTAATGGCTGAAGAAGTGTGAACACATCCCTGAAAAGCAAAACAAGAATCCACCTCAGCAAACAAAAGAGCAAACTTCATCAAAACGCCAGGACAGAGCTGAAAGTCATGTCTGCTATTGTCCAGCAAGCAACGGACACAGAGAAGTGACGTGACTCAGCAGAACTCCTAAGTTTAAACGAAAGTCAAAAGGATATAAAAGACTGGGTGAGATTCGAAGCTTTTGGGGAAGAGAGAAACTCTTCTGCAAACCAGCAAAGAAGAGCGTCGGTGCGCGCCCAACAAAGACCCCGCTCTCCTCGTGCCCAGCTTCCCTGGCCAGGTGGCTGCCATGAGCCACGAACTCCAGCAATGAACCCAAGCTGTGATCTCAAGCCACAGTAAGGACTGGTAGCTATACAACCGTGGGACATTTCCTGGTGTGTTTGGGCGCGTGCGTGTGTGTGTGTGTGTGTATAGGTTTAAGGTAGTTATTATGTAGTGCATATAGGTTTAAGTGCTGCCCGTGCAGCCCTTAAATCTGTTAATAAATGTGGCATACTGCCTTTTCCCCTTAAAAGGATCCCGAGTGCTCTTTTTAGCACAACACCTATATAAGTAAAACCCCAAATATCATACTGTCCCCATAAACTTGGGACATCCGGTTACCTTATACTGAAGTCCTACGAATGTCATTGTGTTTTAGTGTTTTCCTGGATTGGGGCCCAAATATCATTAATATGCACGAGCGTACATTATAGTGTCTCTAAATTTTGAGATTTATTTGTAAAGGCTGGTGAAGCTGAGGTTTATTCAAATGAACTGGCAAAGGACACATGCAAATGAAGTCAGAAAACATACTGATAAAAGACAGCAATCAATCCTCACTGAAAAACTGCCAGCAGGGAAAGGGCATACTGTTTCTGCAGCCCACAAGGTTATGGAGGAGAATGAACGAGATATGTCTAGGGTTCTTCTTCTTTCTGGCAGCTCTCTCAGGTAACTGGAGTGAACGTACAGGCGTCCGTTTAAGACAGATAGGATAATATAGGAAAGATGGTTCGAAGATTAAGACATAGGAGTGAGATTCAAGAATCCTTAATTCTAAATTCAAAAGCTCTGGACAAATCACAGAGGGTGGAATTTTAAAGCTACCTAGAGGATTTTGATACCCACTTTTTAATAGCAACTGGGAATGAAAATCCCTTCAGCTGCTATGAAAAAGCTCAAACTGAATCTGTGCCTCAGTTTCTCATCTGTAAAATGGGGGTAGAATTATTTCCCTCCCTTACAGGAGTGTGGGGTGGATGAATTCATAAATATACATAAAGCAGATCAGATACTGCCACACAAGGGGCAACAAAGGCTTGGATGAATCTCAGAAGAGGAGGAAAAAACTGAAATTAACTGTTTTTATTGTTATTTACAGGTGTCAGATCCCAAATCTAGCTGACCCAGTCTGGAGAAGAAATCAAGATGCTGGGAGAGTCTGTGAAGGTGACATGTAAAACTTCCGGCTACACGTTTACCAGCAATAACATTCACTGGGGTATGGCAGGCTCCCGGGGATGGACTGGAGTGGATAGGAAACATCAATCCCTGAGCGGGGGCACTGGTTATGCGCAGGCTTTCCAGGGGCAATTCACCATGAACAGCAACACATCCGTCAGCATGGCATATCTGCAGCGGAGCAGCCTGAGAACTGAGGACACAGCCACATACTACTGTGCTAGGGACACAGTGACAGAAACCCCATCTACAGCAATTCACAAACCCTCCGTGAAAGAATCCAGGTCTCCTGCTAACAGCAGAGCCTTTAGTCATCCCAGTGAGTATTTGCCCATGTGAACAGACTCTGTAGCTTCTCCCAAACTCTTTAGATTCCCAATTCACTTAAGCATCATGGCAAGTAGATTTTTTTCTGGCTCCTAAGTCACTCATTAGAATACAACTTTGGCTTCTATGACACAGTAAACTGTCACAACAGCAAAACTGTCCTGGGTGAATGCCCTAAGCACCAGAATTTGGGGAATTTTGGGAAAAGAACTTTTAATCTCTCTTGCTGAAGCTGTTCCGCTGTGAATAAATAATTATTATTCAATGGGTCTTAAAGAGTCTATCACAGTAGGTAGAGGATCACCAGAGGTGGAGGATACAATGTAGGGATTTCAAATGTTCACCTAGAAAATAGAAAAAGGGAAGCACCTGAAATTGTTCCCTGCAGTTCTCTCCTCTTCCCCTTGAGGGCAGCATGGTTGACATGAACCAGCCCATGGAAAGAACCAAACACCTGTTACCAGCAGGTGTAACAAAGTCCCTGTGTTCAGACACAGGGGGCAAGTGGGACGGGCTAAGAAACAGAAACCAGGATTATAATATGAATTGAGCTTCCACTGGGGGCTGGAAAACACCAGATACATTGCAGCAGTGCTCAATTGTACAGCTCCCATTAGTGGTGCCACAATGAAGGTTGCAACAGGGATTTGGTTCCAAGCAGAATAGTAAATCCAGGCTCACATCCCCATCTCTGCTTCAAAACTGGTATGTCAGTCCCAGGTTTGGAGTAGAGATCATGGTACCAATGTGAGGTTATTTCACCTAGAGATTCCTGACATACCCCCCTCAAAAATGACCCATCCCTAGCTCTGTCATTAAAGATCTCTGCTCCTATTTAAAATCATGCAAACCCCTGTGTTCATATGGAAAAGATGAGCACTTGCCAAAACCCTCCAAAAACAGTTTCTTGTCCTTAGAAATGTAAAGGTGAGATTTGCAAGGCTGTCTAGAGGTTCTTGACCCCCAAATTCCCTATAATAACTACTGCTATCTAACTGCCTTCCCAACAACGCACAAGTTCATCCTACCAATAATCAACCATCAATAACCAATAAGCAGGCATCAGTAATCAATGAGTGTTGAATTTGGGAAGCGTCAGGGGCAAGTGTTTGGGACTTGGAAACACGGAAGGTATCGAATAACCGGAGTTCCCTGGGCCCAAAATTCAACTTCATCCTCCTTTGTTTACACGAATGAATGAATTCACACCATCATTTGATGAGGGGTGGTGAAAGTTTAAACCGCATTCACTCAGGATTTTTGTATTTTCCTCTTCTTCAGTAATGGAGGAAAGCATTTATCTGTCTAACACTCTCTCTTGCTGTCCAGGAGAGGCACAGAGAGACAGAGGTGCCCTGTCCTTTTTATCAGCTCTCTCTGTCTTCTTCACTGGGCATTCACACTTTATGCAAATCCCCGCCCTGGGCTCTATGTTGAAGTAGCGGCCTTGGGCGCCCAGACCTGCCATCCTGTCCCTTAAGAGCAGAGCTTCCCTTGCAAGGTCTTTGTTACCTTCCTAGCACACAATGAATTCTCTGCTCAGCCTCCTGCTGCTCCTGGCTCTGGCCCTGGGTGAGTGTCGGTGGAAGGCTGTGGGAGGTGGCGCTGATATGGGGCAAAGGTGGGTTTGAAACTCACTGATCCCTGTTTTCCCAGGTGTCCTGTCCCAGCTGCAGCTCAAGGAGTCCGGCCCGGGTGTGGTGAAGCCCGGAGAGACCCTTACACTCACCTGCACCGTCACGGGGGGCTCTATTACTACCAGCTACTGGTGGAGCTGGATCCACCAGGCCCCTGGCAAAGGGCTGGAGTGGATGGGAGGATGGAGTGGTAGCACACGCTACGCCCCGGCTTTCCAAGGCCGAATCACCATCTCTGCAGACACCTCCAAGAACCAGTTCTCCCTGCAGCTCCGCTCGCTGACAGCTGCAGACACGGCCACCTATTACTGCGCCAGACCCACAGTGACACAGAGCGAAGCAGGGACTCGTACAAAAAAGGGAAGCAGATTCTAAACCGAGCAGTGAGGCAAGGTAAGCAGGGACCATTGACTCCAGACCCCGTCCTCCACCCCCCAACGGGACACTGAGTGGTTTCCTTCCCTCCAGCAGGGAGCAGCAAGCACACACGCACCCACAAACACACAGAAGATGTGTGAAAACCGTCCTGAAAAATGTCTGTCCTCCACAAGACGGCATTTCACTCAGCTTCTCTAGAATTACCCCATTCTTATCCATCTAATCAAATGATATGTTTGCATTGAAATATCCAGGGACAGCGAGACTCTCAGAGAGATGCAAGGAAATGTAGGATTTAGATGAATATCAGGTTAGGAGCAGGGTTAGGGTTAAATGAAGTTTATGGTTAAGGTTTAGGGTATAAAATGAGTCTTCAAGTTGGGCTGGGGTATATGGCTGGGTTTAGGGTTAGGGTTCATTGAAAGATACGATACAACATGATCCTGCCTGGTCATAGGAAGAGGGCTGGTGTGAGAGAAATGATGCTGACTGTGAAATTAAGACATTAGAAGCTTATTTATGTCTATCACCCACTTCTACAGCCCACACACAATGAAAATATCTCTCCAAGTGCTGCAGGAAGCTTCTGTGGAAGTCACCAGAGGTGTTTCTGAGACAGTCCATGGTCTGCGATTGAATTGAAGGTATTTTTACATTTCCCAGTCCAAAGGGTCTGCGTTCAGCTTGTCAACCAACCGGTCACCCAGGAAATTAGGAAGAAACTCCTCCTCTGAGCAGATTATTCCACAATATTCCACTAGGAGCATCCTGGAACCTTCCCCCTAAAGTTGGGGCGAGGGCCACTGTTCTAGTTCGATGGATTCCTGGTCAGGTCAGCTCCTGCAATTATAGTCACTGTTTTTTCACACCGTGAGGAACCCTGCCCAGAGAGGACTGGGGAAGGGTGAGATGGCCTGGATTTCTGTGACTCTCAGGCAGGCCTTCACAACAAAAAGTAAAATTTAAGATGATTTCTATAGAGAACGGGAGAAAGGGGAGGAGAAAGTCACCCAGCTCAGTTCCCTGCAACAGACCCACACAGTGACCTATAGTAACTTGTCTCCGGTGTTTGCGGTGGCCAGGATGCTAGTGAATACACAGGCACGCACACATGGGCATGGGGCAGGATTTTTCCAGAACAGGGCAGCAGTCACAGAAGCAGCCATTCTGTTTGGAAACTGACAGCCGAATATATTTCTCTAGTGTATTTCTCTGATCTCTGTGCTCCAACACTCACAGCCCTCTTTTCCACTAAAGCCCGGGAGCTGCCTCTTCTTTTCATTCCCAGTTCCCTCCACCTTCACTACAACCGTTTGTCACGCTCTGGGACCTAAAACCAGCCTCTCTCCCCTTCAGCTGTGGGTCCTTCCCCCTCCAAATCTTGCATGACGGTTTTATTTCTACTGAAGGAGTTTCTATTTATTTTAAATGCCCAGCACATTTTGAAATAGCCAGTGCTCCAAAGGACAGACACCCACGGACTTCGATGGGCTTTTGGTCACACCCTCAGACATGAAGGGGTACAGGAGTCTCTCATTCCCCAGACACTGGGGCATACTGAGAGCTCTCCCTGGTGGTTTATCTGTACTTGGTGATCCCCAGATACCAATTAGTGGCCCAGGGAGTTCTCCTCTGGGCCAGTCCAGTGCCCTGCCCTCTGCTGCCTCCTTGCTACCCTCACCCAGCCATCTCCGCCCATTGTTTGTGTGCTGAGCTGAGCGCAGTGCATCTCTGTGGGGCAAAAGGGGACACACCTGAGCCCAACGGGACATTGCCATGCACTGAGCGCTCACACCCTGTCATCTCTTATAGCCACCCTGTGAAAACCACATGCAAATCCCTGCCCCGGGGGCTGATCTTTAAATACAAACCCCGGGTTCTAGGAGCCACAGTCTCTCCCCAGACACAGAGCTGCCCGGTCCTGCCCACTGGGGAGTTTCCCTCACTGCATGGACACCAGAATGAAATCCCTGTTGCTTTTCCTTTCCCTGCTCTCTGCCCCCTCCTGTGAGTGTCTCTGGGACAGTGGGGAAATTGGGGACCGATGCACAGATCCCTTCCATGATTAATTCAACCCTCTCTTTCGTTCCCTTTCCCCAGGTGTCCTCTCTCAGGTGCAGCTGGTCCAGACCGGCCCAGGAGTGGTGAAGCCTGGAGGGTCCCTCAGAATCACCTGCAAAGTCTCAGGTGCCTCCGTCAGCAGCTACTACTGGAGCTGGAACCGGCAGCCTCCAGGGAAAGGGCTGGAGTGGATGGGGTTTATTCGGAGCACTGAACAAGGAGGGACCACAGAGTACAACTCGGCTCTCAAACCTCGTGTCACCATCACCCGGGACACCTCGAAAGATGAAGTTTATCTCCAGCTGGCCTCGCTGACAGCTGCAGACACAGCCACCTATTACTGTGCCAGAGACACAGTGACACAGAGCAAAGCAGCGACTGACACAAAAAAGGGAAGCAGATTTCTAAAGAGCCAACCAACTGGAACACTCCCTCTGTGCTACAGGGGATGGGACAGACAGGGCATTGCCCACAGTGGGTTCTCAGGAGACCCCCGACCCTCCTCTGTTCTCCATTACATCCCACCTGCTTCTAGCCCCTTCCACTAAGAAATTTCCCCTCTTTCTATACAAGTGGGAAACCATTCATTTCCATCCAAACTGTGCGCCCTGCTCTTCGCCACCTTGGGGGGATTATTTTGACCGATGGTTTCTCAGAAGAAACATTTGGATCACCCAGTTCTGCAGGCCCATTGTACTGGGCAAACCTGCCACAAAGAGGAGAGGCATCTGCAGTGTCCTAACCGTTGCCTCGCATTCAGTTGGATGGCCAGCGTCTGGAATACCGCCTGCAGCTTCTCCCGGCCCCTTTCAGTTCCCATCCCCGCTGGGTGAAGCCTGCAGGGAAATCTCTGCCCCAACGGTACCTCTTTAAATACAAACCGCTGAGTGTAGGAGTCCCCATCTCTCCCTAGACACAGAACTGCCCGTTCCTGCCTGCTAGGGAAATTCTCCCCTGTTCAGAGAGAAAAATATCTTACTCCTTTTCCTTGTCATAGGCATGTCCATGCCAGCTTAGTGTGGAGAGACAGTTCCTCTAGAGAAACATCATTCATATTTACATTTCCTGTTTCATGTGTGTTTGTTTCTCTCTCCCCTGTTTACAACTGTCCTGTCACTGGTGCAGACTGGGAGCGACGAAGCCCAAGTGGACCGTCTCCATGCAGGAGTCACATCATATGCAGCCCCCTCCCTATTCGAAAAGGCCCCACAAACAAGGGATCTTTTCTCAAGTCTGACTCATTAGTTACCCCAATAGCAGGCCTCCTCCTGATGAAATCTAAGAGCTGCATCTTCTCTCCATGCCCAGCTCCCTCCACTTCAACTGAAACTCTTCAATTGTCAGGCTAGGATACAGAAGACCAGCCTTTCCCTCCCTGCAGTTTCCACCTGTTCCTCAGCCAGCAGTGCCAGGAGAATCTCGCTTCTGTAGGAGAGTAAAGAATTAAAAGCTGGACAAATGGTCAAGCCTAAGCTAAGGGAACGGGGTCAAGTTCGAGTCTGTTATCTGTCTTCTTTACCTCCCTTGCTGGCCATCTGGGCTGGGAGCAAGGCTAATAAAATCATTGGTGCCACTCCTGCACAAGGCCTTGGTGGGAAGAAAGCTTTATCTTCCTTCTCCCCCAGCAGACCTTTACTTCAAAGAATCTTTCAAAACTAACTATAGAACAACCCGTTCTGGATTTTATCCTCCCGATCTGCAAGGCAGGCAGGGATGTCTCATTAAACCAATTTTACAGGTGAGGAGATGAGACCCAGAGTCACTGAATAAGGCTGATATTTTCAAATCTGCCCTCAGTTTTTGGGCACCTCCCTCCCACCAACAGGAAAGCGAATTGTGCACACACAACCCCTCCGTTGATTTTACCCAGTCTTGACAGGGAGTGTCTGGGAGAGTTAGGCACCGAACGGGAGATTTATTCCCTCTAGCATAGGGCCCTAGGGGAATCCCCAGAGCAATTTACAAGTACACTGAGCTGAGCACACTTTCTCTCTCTCTGGTATCCAAGGGACCCCTGTCTAAAGGGGACATCGCCATGTACTGAGAACTCATCCCCCTACTGTCTCTTTTAGCAACACTGTGAAACCCACATGCAAATCCATGCCTCAGGGTTTCCTGTTTAAATACTAAGTCGTGAGTTTAGGAGTCTAAGTGTCTCTGTCAAAACACGTATTTGCCCTATCCTGCCTCCTGGGGAATTTTACCTCAGTGCATGAAAAGAAGAATGAAGTCTCTCCTGCTTTTCCTTTCCCTGTTATCAGTCCCCATCTGTGAGTGACTCTTACAGATCAGGAGAATTAGGGACAAATGCTCAGATTCATTGAGCGACTAGTTCTTTCCATGCTTTGTTTCCCTTTCTCAGGTGTCCTCTCTCAGGTGCAGCTGGTGGAGTCCAGCCCGGGCATGGTGAAGCCCGGCCAGACCCTCACACTGACCTGTGCTGTCTCAGGTGTCTCCATCACTGACAGCAGCTACACTTGGAACTGGATACGGCAGCCTCCCGGGAAAGGGATGGAGTGGGTTGCATGGATATATCCGCATGACGGGAGAAAGTGGTTTGCCTCATCTCTCCAAAGCCTGAGCCACCATATCTTTGGCTAATTCCAAGACCAGTTCTCCCTGCAAGTGGCCTCCCCCACAGCTGCAGACAAAGCCAATTATTACTGCATGAGAGATGCACAACGACACAGAGGAAAGCAGGGACTGGTGCAAAAAGGGGAAGGAGATTGTCTAGCATCACTCAGGGCCTTTGACACTATTGTCTCCATTAGAAGTGGGGCAAGACACTGAGAAAAACCATATTGTAGGAGCTGGAAAGATGGGATATGAAAGTGCCTCGTCTCCTAGCTCAGTTCCTTGTAACACAGACATGCAGAGATCACATCTGTGAACAGGGGAGAGGCAAACAGAAGGAGTTTGTCTGGGAGTTCACCTTGGGGGAGAGCCCATAGTGGGTTTTTGCCTTTCAGATTTAGCTGAGCAGTAAATACAGCATGTGAAGAGGCTCTCAGAGGAAAGGTATGGAAAGTGTCTGCTGTTGTCACCTGCACTGGATGTGCTATGTTTGTCTTCCTCCACAGGATAGAGCTGACTTCATCAGTGCAAAGTGCAGGCTGATTTCCATTTTGGAAGAGAAGGTTAAAGGACTACAGACCCAAATATCAACCCTTCATTGCATTAAATAAAATGAAGTCTTATCGATCAAAGACATGATTTGTTACTGCAGGCACAGGGTGGGGAAGGTTCAGAGAAGGCAGTGCAGGGGAAACTGAAGAACGGGGAAGAAAATGGGCAGCATGTGACCTCCCGAAAAGAGAACCTATATGCCCACCATGCAGATAGAGGTAAGGGATTGTTTTCAGGCTCTCTGCACAGGTACTATGTCGGAGAACGATTTGGAAGACTCATTGAAGGGAATGGATCAGAAGGAGACCTGTTGATCAGAAGGCAAGGGATGCATTGTCCTACGGATGGGGGTTCCATGGCGACCATTCCCAAGAGGAAGAGAAGGATGATGGTGGTTGAGGACTCCCTCCTAAGGGGGACGGAGTCATCCATCTGCCATCTGGACCGGGAAACTAGAGAAGCCTGGGAAAAAAAACAGGAGGAATTGGAAGTCCTGGCACAGTCAAGAAACTATGACATGACTGGAATAACTGAGACTTGATGGAGTAACTCACAAGACTGGAGCACAGTCTTGAATGGGTATAAACTGTTCAGTACTGACAGGCAGGGGCAAAAGGGTGGAGGAGTTGCACTGTATGTAAGAGAGCACTGTGATTGCTCTGAGCTCCAGTATGAAACTGGAGATAAGCCAACTGAGAATCTCTGGGTTAAGCTTTGAAGCAAGAACAATAAGGGTGATGTCATGGTGGGTTTCTTTTATAGACCACCAGACCAGGAGGATGAGGTAGATGAGGCTTTCAGTAGTCAGCTGGGAAAGTTTCCAGGTCACAGGACCTGATTCTCATGGGGGACTTCAATGATCCTGACATCTGCAGGAAGAGCAATACAGCAGAGCACAAACAATCCACGAAGTTTTTGCAGAGAGTTGCAGACAACTTCCTGGTGCAAGTGCTGGAGCAACCAACTAGGGTCCATGCTCCTCTTGACCTGCTGCTCATAAAGAGGGAAGATTTGGTAGGGGAAGTAGAAGTGGGTGGCACCTAGGCAGCAGTGACCATGAGATGGTCGAGTTCAGGATCCTGACAAAAGGAAGAAAGGAGAACAGCAGGATACGGACCATGGACTTCAGAAAAGCAGACTTTGACTCCCTCAGGGAGCTGATGGGCAGGGTCCCCTTGGAGGCTAATATGAGGGGGGAAAAATCCAAGAGAGCTCGCTGTATTTTAAAGAAACCTTATTTAGGGCATAGGAACAAAGCATCCTGAAGTGCAGAAGGAATAGCAAATATGGTAGGCAGCCAGCTTGGCTTAACAAAGAAGACTTTGGTGAATTTAAACACAAAAAAGAAGCTTGCAGGAAGTGGAAGCTTGGTCAGATGACTAGGGAGGATTATAAAAATACTTTTTGAGAATGTAGGAATGAAATCAGGCAGGCCAAAGCAAAATTGGAGTTCCAGCTAGCAAGGGTTGTGAAAGGGAACAAGAGGGTTTCTACAGGTATGTTAGCAACAAGAGGAAGATTAAGAAAATGTGGGCCCCTTACAGAATGGGGGAGGCAACCTAGTGAGAGAGGATGTGGAGAAAGCTGAGGTACTCAATGTCTTTTTTGCCTCTGTCTTCACAGACAAGGTCAGCTCCAGACTGCTGCACTGGGCGGCACAGAAGGGGGAGGAGGTGAACATCCCTCAGTGATGAAGGAACAGGCCCAGGACTATTTAGAAATATTGGACATACACAAGTCCATGGGAGCAGAAGCAATGCATCTGAGGGTGCTGAGGGAGTTAGCTGATGTGATTTCAGAGCCATTGGCTATTATTTTTGAAAGCTAGTGGCAATTGGGGGAGGTAACTGATGACTGGGAAAAGGCAAATATAGTGCCCATCTTCAAGGAAGGGAATTGGATCCAGGGAACTACAGAGCAGTCAGCCTCACCTCAATGCCTGGAAAAATCATGGAGTAGGTCCTCAAGGAATCCATTTTAAGGCACTTGGAAGAGAGGAAGGTGATTAGGAACAGTCAACATGGATTCACCAAGTCATTCCTGACCAACCTGATTGCTTTCTATGAAGAAGTGACTGGCTCTGTGGATGTGGGGAAAGTGGTGGACGTAATATACCTTGACATTAGCAGAGCTATCGATTCGATCTCCCACAGTATTCTTATCAGCAAGTTAAAGAAGTATGGGTTGGATGAATGGACTATAAAATAGATTGAGAACTGGCTAGAGCATAGGGCTCAACGAGCAGTGATCAATGGCTCCATGTCTAGCTGGCAGGCACTCACAAGCAGAGTGCCCCAGGGGTCAGTCTTGGTCTGGTTTTGTTCAACATCTTCATTAATGGGGTAGATTGCACCCTCAGCAAGTTTGCAGATGACACTAAGCTAGAGGTAGTGGTAGATAACCTGGAAGGTAGGGATATGATAAAGAATGACCTAAACAAATTGGAGGATTGGGCCAAAAGAAATCTGATGAGGTTCAACAAGGACAAATGCAGAGTCCTTCACTTAGGATGGAAGAATCCCATGCACAGCTACAGACTGGGGACCGATGAACTAGGCAGCAGTTCTGCAGAAAAAGGACTTGGGGGTAACAGTGGACAAGAAGCTGGATATGAGTTAGCAGTGTGCCTTGGTTGCCAAGAAGGTTAATAGCATATTTGGCTGCATTAGTAAGAGCATTGCCATCAGATCATGGGAAGTGATTATTCCCTTCTATTTGGCATTGGTGAAGCCACATTTGGAGTATTGTGTCCAATTTTGGGGCCCCCACTACAAAAAGGATGTGGACAGGTTGGAGAGAATCCAGTGGAGGGCAACAAAAATGATTAGGGGCTGGAGCACATGAGAAGAGACTGAAGGAACTAGGCTTGTTTAGTCTTCAGAAGAGAAGAATGAGGGGGGATTTGATAACAGCCTTCAACTACCTGAAAGGGGGTTCCAGGGAGAATGGAGCTAGGCTGTCATCAGTGGTGGCAGATGACAGAACAAGGAGCAACAGTCTCAAATTGCAGTGCGAGAGGTCTAGGTTGGACATTAGGAAAAAAATATTCACTAGGAGGGTGGTGAAGCACTGGAAAGGGTTACCTAGGGACGTAGCGGTATCTCCATCTTTAGAGGTTTTTAAGCTGCAGCTTGACAAAACCTTGGCTAGGATGGTTTAGCTGAGGATAGTCCTTTTTTCAGCAAGAGGGTTTGACTAGATAGCTCCTGAGGACCCTTCCAACTCTAATATTCTATGATTCTATGACTTTTTGTCTAAAATATTCAAAGCAGCCTAGGAGATACCAACAACCAACTCCCATTAATTTTAAAGATGCTAATTTAATAAAAATTCTGTCTTGTAGTCCAGCGTTGCTAGGAAGAGTTTCAAAGACTTGCCTCCTTTTTCTTATAGAAGAAGAAAGACACATTTTAGACATCAGTAATATTACTAACCCATAGCATTTATATAGCAAGTTTCATCAGTAGATGGCAAAGCACTTCACAGAGGAGGCTCAGAATTTCTATCCCAATTTAGAGGGAGAAGTGACTTGGCCAAGGCAGTCCAAGGAATAAACACCCAGTTTTCCTTGGCCCAATGTACTGTTCTATACACACTGTGCCAGGAAACTCTCAAACTAAGAACAGACAGAATTTAGCGGTAGGCGAACCATCACTAATGCATTTGGTCTATGAGAGGCAGCTAGAAATCTTGTAGAGCTCCCTGCAGAAATGAGCCTATAAGAGAAACTAACTCTTCTTCTTCAGCCAAATATCTTTTTTCCTCTGATCCCGTCTCCGGGAGGCCTGAGTTTAATGAGGGTTGTGCTCTATGCTGTGTTTTTTTTTAAAGAGGAGGAGATGCAAATTCAGTGTCTCAGGGCCCTACATAAATCCTGTGTTTCAGACTGCACAGTATGAAAAGGGAGCAAGCGGAGATCTTGGTGTCTTTGCAGCTAGCATCAGAAAACCCTCCACATGACATTGTGGCTGAATCTCTTATTTATTCTAGCAGCCCTTCAAGGTAATTCTCCCCTCTCCTGCCCCCATCACTGGTTGGAGACACCAGGGCAGGCAGAACATTCTTGTCCTGTACCAAAGCGTAGTGAAGTGAATGGGCATCTTCTCTGAGCTTTGGTCCGGCTTTGTATTAATGTGATTCTTAACAGCTTTTTCTTCTTCCTCTTCTCTTTCCTTCCCCTCCTCCCCCCTCCAGGTGTCCGGTCCGAGGCTCTTCTGGTGGAGTCTGGCGGTGGGATTCAAAAGCCTGGGGGATCTC
>VOCS01052717.1:0-10755 GCA_007922155.1 Mesoclemmys tuberculata
AGAGGTGAGGCCACCTCACATGCCATCAATCACTGCTTACGGGCCTTTTCGGCTGTTGGCTGCCCCGCAATACTAAAAACAGACAATGGCCCTGCATACTGCAGTGCTGCCTTTGCCTCATTCTGCAAGCCATGGAATATAGAGCATCGCTTTGGTATTCCATACAACAGTCAGGGGCAGGCAATAGTCGAAAGAGCCAATTTAACCCTTAAAAACACCTTAAGCAAATTGGGCTCTTCCCCCACCCCTCCTTCGCTACCTGCATGTCAAAACCTGCTCTCTATAGCCTTGTATACCCTTAACTTTCTCAACCTCTCTGGCAATCCCCCGCTAACCGCGGCTCAGAAACACTTCCTGACTCCGCCGGCTGAAAAGCGTCACCCTCCGGTATATTACAGACAGTTACCTGATCCTGCTTGGAAGGGGCCAGCCCCCTTGCTAACTTGGGGCAGGGGTTACGCCGCAGTGGACACTGAGGACGACGGAATACTCTGGATACCCTCACGCAACGTCCGCCCCTTCCATCCAGTTTCACGGTCCCAAATCCCCCACGCATCAAGCGAAGAACCTGAGGCTTCAGTTCACCTCCTTTTTGCTTCCAGCTCGGGGTAAGCATGAGCCCTCGAAGCACCTGTATCGTTGGGCTTCCCCCTTGTTTCACCATTATTATTTTGGTCGCTGCTTCTGTTTATATTGCTACTCTTGTCAGAGCGTGGCAAAATCAACTAACTGTTAATCTCGCTGACTCATTCTCATATTCAACTGCCTTCTCTGATTCAACCACCGGTACGGCCGCCCCTGCTCGTCGACTGCGACGATCATCCTCTACCACCTTGTCCAGTTGTACTGCCTGCATTACGCGTACCACGCAAGGTACCTCCACCACCTACACCTTTCTTCATACAGCAGTAAGGCCCGATGGTAGCAAAAGAAATGGAACATGTATACATGAAAACAAACAATATGACATATATATCAAGGACTCCACCACATGGTGTTCCAACCCACAGACTCCTCTCATTATTAACGTCAGTGTTTATGTGGGAATGCTTCCCATCAGAGGTGGCCGAACAAACGGGGGGCTGTTTTATGTTAATAGCTCTGCAACTGTTTATACCGGGCAAAGTATCAAACTGTATTTTGATGTGTGTGATGCTTTTGACAAACACTCATGGTCATATGGTTGTGGCTCCTCTGCATGGAGACACACCTATTATAGTAATCATAAGTATCTGTGCAAACAGACCCCAGATTGGTCACAGCCAAGAAGTACTACCTTCCTTGGCGCCAATGTGGCACCCCAAACATGGCGCCCCTGTGGTTCACGCGAGGACTGTTCTGAAAGTCAATTCTCTTCTGGGTGGAAATGTGTGTGTCTATATACTGGTGGGGGGTACTCGGGTAGTACTTGCCCCGACATCCAGGAATTTCAAAGAGGGCCAAGAAATCAAGTAATAATCACATGGAAAACAAGCAAAGAAAGAAAGGAAATTACATATGGGCTGGGTATCGATGGAACTGGAAATGACCCAGTGTCCTATATCACCATTAAGCAATTCCCCGTACCTAACACCACCAGTTACTCCTGGTCGGTTTTCAATACCCTTAGTCAAAGAGAGGAGCTACCTGCCATTCCTGACAAGGCTACTAACATGTTTGTCAAATTTGCTGAAGATGTTGCACAAACGCTTGGTGTTACCAACTGCTTTGTTTGTGGGGGTACTAACTCAGGTGATCAATGGCCCTGGAGTGCCGTGGAAGTATCCTCGGACCTCTTGCACAACTTAAGTACTGGAGGTAATATCACCAAGCGTCTTAAACCGGTGCAACAGCCGTTAACATGGGTAGTCACTTCAAGCTTGGTAGGTCAGGCGTGCCTCCGTCAAAATATAAGTGGGGGTCCCCAGGTTGGATGGTTGCAGTGCCTGGGTGAATGGGAAAATGGTCGCTGGTCCTCAGCTGCCAATTTGTCCCAACCAAAACCATTTGACTTCACTAATCTTCTCAAAAACAAAACAGGCAAGCCCTGGACAACTCCTGCAGATATGTACTGGATCTGTGGCAATTTAGCATATCAAGTACTTCCAGTAAATTGGACAGGATCCTGCGTGCTGGGATTCATTAGACCTTCCTTTTTTCTAGTCCCCCTTCCTTCAGCGCAAACTATGGGTGTTAGGGTATACGACACAGGTAAAGCCGCACGTAAAAGGCGTACCGTGGGAACAGGTATTGGTGGTTTCGAGGTCATTGGGCCGACTGATAATGTTTGGACCTCAGAAAGAATCATTGCCTATTACGACCCTGCTACTTGGGCTAATGATGGATCCTGGGGCTACAGAACTCCCATTTATATGTTAAATAGAATAATTCGGTTGCAGCATGTTTTGGAACTTGCTGGGCGCAACATTGACAAGGCTCTCAACGTTATCGCTACTGAACAAGACAAACTGCGTACCGCAGTGTACCAAAATCGGTTAGCCCTTGACTACCTATTGGCCGCGGAGGGGGGGAGTCTGTGGTAAGTTTAATCTGTCCAACTGTTGTCTACGTATCAACCCAGTGGGGGAGGTTGTGAAGGACCTTACAGATGAGCTCCGCCGAATCGTCCATGTGCCCCCACAGCAGTGGAGTGGATTGCTGGACGACGGTGGGTTCCTTGGAGGCCTATTTCGCAACTGGAAGCAGGCTGCCTTGATGGCTGCTATAATCTTCCTGGGCCTCTTGGCATTGCCTTGCATAATCCCCCTGATCCGAAATTTGGTACAGACCACAGTGGACAGTGCCTTAGCACATAAACAGGCACTTGCCTTAGAATTAGAAGAAGCCCCCTTAATAAAAACTTCATGTACCTTCTCCAGTAGCGAAAATGAAGATAGCGACAATGAAGAAAGTAAACAGTAGTAAAAATAAAGAAAAACAGAGGAGATGTTGCTATATAGTCATTATGGTTGTAGCTAGTTATTTTAATGTTAGATGTGTTTATGTTTTATTATCATATATTAGAAGTTAAGTAGCAGCCTTGCCAAAGGAATGTACAGGAGGGTAAAAGGGCAGTAAGTCCCCCGAAGGTACCAGGAGATAGCCAACGACCACATTCCAGCAAGAAGCAGATAAGCTGTCTGCCTGCGCCATCGAGGCGCCAAGCGATCAACACAGTCCTGCAAAAGCAGATAAGTGAGTTGGCTACCAGCGCCCTAGAGGCGGCAAGTGATTGGTACACGTCAGTATATGATGATGCTGCTCCTAATTGGTGCAAGATAATGTATGCATGATGTATATGATAATGCTGCTCCTAATTGGTGTAAGATAATGTATGCATGATGTAATCTGCTTGGCAACGAGCCCGTAATAAAAAGCTGCTGCACACTAAGAGCAACAGCCATTCACCCCAGAAGTTGTCTGTCTGATCACTTCAAGATTCGGCCTCCGTGAATGACTCCGTTGTGGTTAGCTAATTACCACAAGTGGTGGAGAATTGCGGTGCTCCTGATCGCTCCTCGCCGCGTGTGCTGAGCCCCGCCTGCGGGCCCCCTGATCGCTCATCGCCGTGTGTGCTGAGCCCCGCCTGCAAGCCTGCAAGCAACCTCAGGGCCGCCGCTGCTCTCCAGTGTGCCTTCGCTTCCTGAAGGCACTCCTGACGTCCCTGTCACTCACCCCGCGCATTCGTCTCCGGACCCCTCGTGAGTATGGGGAAGGAATTCTCCAAGTTGCAAACTGAGCACGTTAGGGAACTTGGGAGGATTGTCAGGTCTACAAATTCCAGCTTAAATCCCTCTAACACCCTCCCCACCCAAACTGAACTAAAATCCCTTCTTCTTTATATTTGGCAAAATTGCCCAGCGTACCCGCAAACGGGCTCAATCAAATTAAAAGATTGGGAGAAAATTGGAAATTATCTCCATGCTGAACCACGGGCTCCGGTGGATGTCCGGCTGACGTGGAAAGTCGTCCTCCGATGTCTCTCTCTCTATGCTGAGAACTCTTCTCTGCTTTCCCTCAACCCTGCTATGCCTCAGCCTACTCCTGCTAATCCACCCCCTCCTTATAATACCGCCTCCGCTCCTCCTTCTACTGCACAACTCCCTCTGCCGTCTACACCCAATCCGTCTCTTCCTACATCGCTCCCATCTTCGTCCCCTGTTTCTGATTCCCCTTCCTCTGTTACCTCTGCTCTCTACCCTGCACTCTCTGAGCTAAATCCGCCCCCCTTCTTTCCCAATCGGGGGTGCGGTGGAGCGCTCTTTTCAACAGGCAATCCTCTCCGGTGATATCCATCCGGGGGACGAGATGGCCTCTCTTTTCCCGGTGCAATATGCGGGACAAGCCAACCGCGCCGTTATAACTATACCCTTTAATATTCTAAAAAACCTTAGGGAAGCCTGCACCCTACATGGCATTACCTCGCCTTATGTCCAACAGTTGTTGGTCAATCTTTCTCACATGTATACCATGCTCCCAAATGATTGGAAGGATATTGGTCGCTTAATTCTAACGCCAGTTCAATGCCTTGTCTTTTTGTCAGACTTTCAAGCGGCATGCCGCCGCCACGCCCCTCCGGGGGTTGCGCCAACCGCCTTAAGCGGTGACGGTGACTTTTCCACTACCCCGGTCCAGGCTGCCTTAGCGGTGGCTACCCTCACTGCCTGTTCTGTAGCCGCTCTGGAAGCGTTTGGGAAGGTGGAAGACACCCGCGACGCGTCGGGCCCTTCCTTCGCCTCCATTAGTCAGGGACCTGCCGAGCCCTATGCAGAGTTTATCTCTAAACTGCAAATTGCTATCAAAAGAGAAATATCCCATCCCGTCGCTCAAACTGAACTCCTCTTAAAATTGGCCTTTGAAAAGGCCAACAAAGATTGCCAAACGGCCCTTCTGGCCATTAGAGCATCTCCGGATGCCAGCATTGCCGATTATCTTAAGGCTTGCCGTCATATAGGCACTACTACTTATAATATGAGTATGCTTGCTGACGCCCTTGCTGCCACTCAAACCCGAAAACCCCCTTCAGGCAACTGTTTTAATTGCGGCAAACCTGGCCATTTCAAGGCTCAGTGCCGAGCCCCAGGCGGAGGTGCTGCCACCCCCGGGGACAATGCATCCAATACGCCACGCACTCGGTGCCCAAAATGCCAAAAGGGTTATCATTGGGCGCGCGAATGCCGCAACAACCCGCAGCCCAAACCCAGTTACCCTCAGGGAAACTAAATAAGGGGCTAGCAACCAGCCCCGCATCAAAGGTTGCCTCTTTTCCCTTCACAGTTGCGAAGGACCTCCCCTTCGAATCAGGGGAGCCACTAGCTATTGTGGTCAAGTCCCTCTCCCCCGACGAGTCACCTTCCCCTCCCCTACCAGGTGACCGCGCAAATTTGCTTCAGGCCATCATTCTGCAGGCTGCTGAGGCTGTTACAATGGACCCTCCTGGCATTGCTCACTTCATACCCCTTAATTTACAGACCTGTCAGCTGCCTCCTGCCCTCCCTCTCCTAGCTTTTCCCCATCGAGACTTGGTCTGCCAAGGCGTCATGGCGGCTCCTTTCCTCCTGGACCCCGGGGATTTCTCTAGTGTTTCCCTAGTTTGTATTCCCACCTCTCCGGTCACCATTAGCAAGGGACAGCACGTCGCTACAGTCGTTCCTGTGGCTCTCGAACCATACCCCCTCGGTCTCTCTGAATATTCCTCCTTAAGCCCGCCCACTGCACATCCTTTTAGCCTTTTCCTAACCCAACCCCTGTTAGAGTACAAGCCACTCTGCGTTTTCCTTATAGAGGGTCGTCCATTTTCTGGTCTTTTAGATACGGGCGCTGACGTTTCGGTTATCCGTCAAGCGGAGTGGCCCTCTGAGTGGCCCACTACCTCGTGCCCTGCAGTGCGCGGCGTGGGTGGAATCCAAGAATCCCGGGTGAGTTCTCGGTGGCTCCTTGTTACCCACCAGGAATCCTCCACTCAGGCCCGGGTACGTCCAGTCATCTTACCACTTCACATTAATCTTTGGGGTCGGGATATTTTATCCCAGTTCAAGGCTTCGTTATCCTTTTCCTAATATGAATACTAATTCTTCCTCAGACTATAAGAATCCGTGGAAAACCCTTGACAATTATTATAACTTGGAATTGTTACAAGGACAGCTTGTCTTTGTGTTAGGTGTCATAGTGTTTTTGCTTTTACTCATTTGCTGGAAACCTCGGTTGTAAAAGCGAAACCATTATGTTTGCGCTTTCCCTATCCCTTTTAGACCCTACCCCTGTCTGGGTGGACCAATGGCCCCTGCCATCTGAAAAACTGCAGGCTTTACATACACTGGTCCAGCAACAACTGGATAGGGGTCACTTAGAATCTTCTACTAGCCCCTATAATACCCCAGTGTTTGTAATAAAAAAGAAATCAGGAAAGTGGAGGCTACTCCAGGACCTCCGAGCGGTCAATAAACTCATTAGACCCATGGGAACCCTGCAGACTGGTCTGCCAAGCCTGGCCGCAGTCCCACGAACCCATTCCCTCATAGTTATGGACCTCCAGGATGCCTTCTTTTCTATTCCTCTTGCACCAAAAGACCGTATGCTTTTTGCCTTTACTGTCCCTGTCCTTAATCAGGAGCATCCAGCTACTAGATATCAATGGTGTACCCTTCCTCAAGGGATGCTCAATTCTCCCACTATGTGCCAGCATTTTGTTCACGAGATACTGGTACCACTCAGGGCTAAGTATCCCCAGATTTCTATCGTCCACTATATGGATGACATCCTTCTTCATGCAAACCTACCTTCCTGTCACCTCTTAGAAATAGCATTAGAGACCCAAGCTTGGCTAGCTTCTAAAGGTCTGGTGGTGGCTCAGGAAAAAATTCAGCTACAGGACCCCTATATTTTTCTAGGTCATAAAATACTCAATGCCACTGTTCAACCACTTCTCCCAGAATTGCAGCTCCCTCAAACCACTACCTTAGTGCATTTGCAGCAATATCTGGGGGCGGTGAATTGGGCCCGATCGGCCCTATCCATCACCACTGCTCAACTCAGCCCACTCATGGCTGCACTTAAGGGCCATGATAGCCCAGCCAGCCCTGTCAATTTGAGCTCCGCTCAAATGAGGGTGGTTGAGGAAATAAATCAAGCTCTTCGCTCCTGCACGCTTGATCGGTGTCTCCCTAACACCCCCTTACGCTTACTTATTTTAAATACTCCCCCTCCTCCCACAGCTGTCCTCGTCCAGCTGGGGGAGGATGCCAAATCTCTGTTGTTCATTGAATGGTTACACCTCCCTCACACCCCTAGGGCTACCCTTACCCCCAGAGATGCCCTGTTTTCTCAACTTATTGTTAAAGCCCGCCTTCGTTCCCTTGCCATCTTAGGAATCGAATTGACGGCTATCTACTCCCCAAGTCCCCTAAAGGATTGGGAAGCCCTCTTTCGGGTCTCCCCCTATCTCCAGGACGCCTTAGCTGCCTGGTGCGGTGAAATTCTCTATCATGTGCCGTTAGACCCACGGCTTTCTTTACTTCGTACTATTCCGTTTCGCCTGCATAGCTCTCTCTCTGAGTCACCCTTACCTAATGCCCTCACTGTCTTCACCGATGGGTCTCGCTCTCATGGAGCATGCGTAGCCAAAATAGAGGGAGACTGGCTACACCTTCGCTCCCCCTCTTACTCCTCGGCTCAAAGAAACGAACTGGCTGCCATCATCCTTGCCTTTTCCCGGTTTTCCCTTGCTCCCATCAATGTGATCTCCGATTCTCTCTATGCTGTACAAATTGTAAAGCTTATCTTTAACTCCTATTTATCTCCTGCCTTAGATGAACAACTGTACACACTCTTTCTTTCATTACAAACCTTAATAGCCTCAAGAAAACATCCCTTCTTCATAGCTCACATTCGCAGCCATCAGTCATTCCCAGGGTTTCTGACGGAGGGAAATCAAGAGGCGGACAGGGTAGCCTCCCCCCTCCGTCTCTTGCCTGCTTCTTAAACATTCCTTTTCTGCCGCTACGGACAGTCATTCTTATTACCACCAAAATGCAGCCTCCTTGCAAAAACATTTTTCCATTTCTAAGTCTGAGGCAACGGCTATCGTCCAGCAGTGCCCTACATGTTCTAAACAGGCACATTCCATCCCCTTGGGAGTTAATCCAAGGGGGTTAATGGCCTGCCAAATATGGCAGATGGATGTCACGCAATACCCTCCCTTTTCGCCCTGGAAGTACATTCATGTTAGCATTGACACCTGCTCAGGATTTGTTTTTGCATCCCCACAAAGAGGTGAGGCCACCTCACATGCCATCAATCACTGCTTACGGGCCTTTTCGGCTGTTGGCTGCCCCGCAATACTAAAAACAGACAATGGCCCTGCATACTGCAGTGCTGCCTTTGCCTCATTCTGCAAGCCATGGAATATAGAGCATCGCTTTGGTATTCCATACAACAGTCAGGGGCAGGCAATAGTCGAAAGAGCCAATTTAACCCTTAAAAACACCTTAAGCAAATTGGGCTCTTCCCCCACCCCTCCTTCGCTACCTGCATGTCAAAACCTGCTCTCTATAGCCTTGTATACCCTTAACTTTCTCAACCTCTCTGGCAATCCCCCGCTAACCGCGGCTCAGAAACACTTCCTGACTCCGCCGGCTGAAAAGCGTCACCCTCCGGTATATTACAGACAGTTACCTGATCCTGCTTGGAAGGGGCCAGCCCCCTTGCTAACTTGGGGCAGGGGTTACGCCGCAGTGGACACTGAGGACGACGGAATACTCTGGATACCCTCACGCAACGTCCGCCCCTTCCATCCAGTTTCACGGTCCCAAATCCCCCACGCATCAAGCGAAGAACCTGAGGCTTCAGTTCACCTCCTTTTTGCTTCCAGCTCGGGGTAAGCATGAGCCCTCGAAGCACCTGTATCGTTGGGCTTCCCCCTTGTTTCACCATTATTATTTTGGTCGCTGCTTCTGTTTATATTGCTACTCTTGTCAGAGCGTGGCAAAATCAACTAACTGTTAATCTCGCTGACTCATTCTCATATTCAACTGCCTTCTCTGATTCAACCACCGGTACGGCCGCCCCTGCTCGTCGACTGCGACGATCATCCTCTACCACCTTGTCCAGTTGTACTGCCTGCATTACGCGTACCACGCAAGGTACCTCCACCACCTACACCTTTCTTCATACAGCAGTAAGGCCCGATGGTAGCAAAAGAAATGGAACATGTATACATGAAAACAAACAATATGACATATATATCAAGGACTCCACCACATGGTGTTCCAACCCACAGACTCCTCTCATTATTAACGTCAGTGTTTATGTGGGAATGCTTCCCATCAGAGGTGGCCGAACAAACGGGGGGCTGTTTTATGTTAATAGCTCTGCAACTGTTTATACCGGGCAAAGTATCAAACTGTATTTTGATGTGTGTGATGCTTTTGACAAACACTCATGGTCATATGGTTGTGGCTCCTCTGCATGGAGACACACCTATTATAGTAATCATAAGTATCTGTGCAAACAGACCCCAGATTGGTCACAGCCAAGAAGTACTACCTTCCTTGGCGCCAATGTGGCACCCCAAACATGGCGCCCCTGTGGTTCACGCGAGGACTGTTCTGAAAGTCAATTCTCTTCTGGGTGGAAATGTGTGTGTCTATATACTGGTGGGGGGTACTCGGGTAGTACTTGCCCCGACATCCAGGAATTTCAAAGAGGGCCAAGAAATCAAGTAATAATCACATGGAAAACAAGCAAAGAAAGAAAGGAAATTACATATGGGCTGGGTATCGATGGAACTGGAAATGACCCAGTGTCCTATATCACCATTAAGCAATTCCCCGTACCTAACACCACCAGTTACTCCTGGTCGGTTTTCAATACCCTTAGTCAAAGAGAGGAGCTACCTGCCATTCCTGACAAGGCTACTAACATGTTTGTCAAATTTGCTGAAGATGTTGCACAAACGCTTGGTGTTACCAACTGCTTTGTTTGTGGGGGTACTAACTCAGGTGATCAATGGCCCTGGAGTGCCGTGGAAGTATCCTCGGACCTCTTGCACAACTTAAGTACTGGAGGTAATATCACCAAGCGTCTTAAACCGGTGCAACAGCCGTTAACATGGGTAGTCACTTCAAGCTTGGTAGGTCAGGCGTGCCTCCGTCAAAATATAAGTGGGGGTCCCCAGGTTGGATGGTTGCAGTGCCTGGGTGAATGGGAAAATGGTCGCTGGTCCTCAGCTGCCAATTTGTCCCAACCAAAACCATTTGACTTCACTAATCTTCTCAAAAACAAAACAGGCAAGCCCTGGACAACTCCTGCAGATATGTACTGGATCTGTGGCAATTTAGCATATCAAGTACTTCCAGTAAATTGGACAGGATCCTGCGTGCTGGGATTCATTAGACCTTCCTTTTTTCTAGTCCCCCTTCCTTCAGCGCAAACTATGGGTGTTAGGGTATACGACACAGGTAAAGCCGCACGTAAAAGGCGTACCGTGGGAACAGGTATTGGTGGTTTCGAGGTCATTGGGCCGACTGATAATGTTTGGACCTCAGAAAGAATCATTGCCTATTACGACCCTGCTACTTGGGCTAATGATGGATCCTGGGGCTACAGAACTCCCATTTATATGTTAAATAGAATAATTCGGTTGCAGCATGTTTTGGAACTTGCTGGGCGCAACATTGACAAGGCTCTCAACGTTATCGCTACTGAACAAGACAAACTGCGTACCGCAGTGTACCAAAATCGGTTAGCCCTTGACTACCTATTGGCCGCGGAGGGGGG
>VOCS01052771.1:0-21582 GCA_007922155.1 Mesoclemmys tuberculata
AAGGCTCCTGTCCTGTGGTTTTAGGTCTTTGGGCAGCTGTTCTCGGAGGGGCAGAGACGCTACTACATCCGGACGGCAGTGCTGGCCATCCACGACCCCCTGCTGCGTGTCAGCCAGGCTGGGCTGGTCCTAGCCTATTCCATCTTGGGGGAAGCCGACCGGCTGATGGGGTCCGAGGTAAGCAGCTGGATTAGACTCAGGAGATTGGGGCAGGGCCCGGGGCCCCTCACTTGTAGGCCATGGAAATTGACTCCCATCCTATCGCCCTTCGCTGGTCTGCAGCAAGGAGCCTGGTGGGGAATGAGAGGCAGAGCAGGTGGCACTGGGAAGGGAGATGAATTCACCTCCATGAGCAGGAGGGAGCTAGCTGGTCCCCTGAGCAGCTCTGACACAGCTCTTTAGCAAGGCAAATTCATTACAAGCGTTGCCTCCTCATGGACTTATATTCTTAGGACAGGCTGCCATCACTCATGGTAAGGGCAGAACAGCCCCTAAGTGCCCTCTGCCAGCCACTCCTGCCCCACAGGGCTTCACCCCGTTCCCTCTGGCCTAGTGTCCCTGGCACCAGAGCCACCATCCAGAGTTGCTCCCATCACTGGCAGCCTGGGCGGCCAAGGACTGACTGGTGATGGCGACTGCCCAGACAGGGCTGAGGCACACGGGCAGGGGAAACTCCTCTTGCTGCTGGCAGGGCTGGACCTGCTCTCGGGGGAAGGAGAGGATTCAGTCAGCCGGGGCTCCCGATATGCCCCATTCACCAGGGCTGTCGTCCCCAGAGTCAGCATTAGTCACTGTGGGTGACTTGGGGAAAGGTCTCGACCTCCCCCCATGCCACTTCGCTGCTCCCCCAATGCCGCCTCCTCCGCTGCTCGAGCCGACTCCTGGCCCCACCGGGCTGTGGGGTGGAGGATTCGGAGAACTTGAGCTGCGTGGCCAGGTGGGTGCGGAGGCGGAACAATGTCAGGGGCACAGAGGGGGACGTGGGCTGCCGCTCACTCCACAAGGGAGGGGGGCTGTCTCTGGAGGTCACAGGAACGGAGAACAAGACTCCATCCGGGGACCAGGAGGGTGACTCTCTCCCCAGAGGTGGGCAGGGCTGGGTGGAAACGCTGCTGGTTCCAGGCGCCGTTAATCCCCCCGGTGGCTATGCGGATTCTGAGTCTGACAGGTTCTTTCCCCCGCAGTCGGAGGGTGTCACAAGAAAGGTCATGCGCGAGCTGCACATCATCCGGCGCTTGCGCCAGCTGCCCGAGGCACTGCAGGGCCTGTGCCTCACAGAACAACAGTGATGCTTCCCCACCCAGCCGCTCACGCTGCCTGCAGCAGGTACTGCTCTGTCTCACTGTCAGTGGGGCTAGTTGAAGGGGAAATGGAGAGCCCTGGCCCTGACACAATCTCTCTCCCCTCCCTGTGGGGCAGGATCCTTCCCTCTGCCCCCCCAAAATGCCAAAAGTCTTCTCCTCACCCCCATTTCCCTCCCCGCCTTCCCTGGCGTAACCCCCATGCCATTCCCCCTGCTCTCGGGCAGAGTCTCCCTGACCCAGAAGGTGCAGAAGGGCCTGTGTCAGGACCACAGCCCATCTGCGCTACCTCCACCTCTTGCCCTTGGTTTCTCCTACCTCCCCTTGGCCCTTCCAAGGGGTCTCTGAGTGTGATCTGACTTCCAGGTTCTGGGATCAGCCGCAGCCTCCCAGGACGCAGCCTGAAGCTGAGCCGACGCAGGGAGCGGTGAGGACAGGTGACCCATCCCATGCAGACAAACAGTGCTGCAAACCGCAGCTGCCCTAAGGTCGCCGGCCACTAGGCCTCGCCGCCCTGCACACCAGGGCCGCTCCAGAGAGGCTAACCATCAATGCCCTGAGAACCGAGGCCGCTCTAGGGACGCCAGCCAATCTGCCTCTCTGCTTTGCAAACTGGGATCCCCCGTATGGAAGCCAGCAAGTCAGCCCCGCTGACCTGCAAACTGGGGCCGCCCTTCTGATCCCAGCAACGAGGCTTTGGCCACTCACCTTGCTGCCCTGCCACCCTGGGCTTCTCTCATGGACTCCCAGCCAAAAGGCCCTGCTGCACTACGAAACCGGGGGCCCTGCACATTCACACTGGCCACTAGGCCTTGTTACTCTGTGACACCAGCCTCCCCAAGGACTCCAGCCACTAGGCCTTGTTCCTTATGCAACTGGGCCGCCCTCATGGACCGGTCTCTAGGCTTCACTGCCCTGCGACTCAGGGTCCCATGGACTCTGGCCAGTAGCCATTGCTGCCTGCAAAATGAGATCTCCCCCCTTGGACTCCCACCACTAGGATTTGCTGCCCTGTCAAACTGATACTGTGGAGCCCTGTGGAGTCTGGCCACTGACCGTTGCTGCCTTGCGACCTTGGGACCCCCCTTCGCTGACTCTACCTTCTAGGCCTTGCTACCCTCAAACATGGTGGGTCCCTCCATGGACTCTTGGTACAAGGCCTTGCTTTCCTGCCAAACCAAGGAGGGGCACCAAGAAAGATTCCAGCTCCTGGGCCCTCGTGGCCTGCGAAACTGGGGTCCCCCCATGGAATCCAGCCACTAGATCCTATGAAACTGGCAGCACCCACAATAGACTCTTTCCGCTCCACTGTCCTGCCCTGCTAAGTGGCCCCTCATTTCATGGATGCAACCCCCTTCAAAACCGGGGGCCCCCCAAAGACCCCAGCCTCTAGACTCTGCTGCACTGTGATCCTGGCCCCTCAGCCCCCAAGGCTGACATCTACTAGGCCTTGCTGCCATGTGAAACCAGAAGGCATGCCCCATCATCTTTGGCCATCGGGCCTTGCTTCTACGGGGGGCCCCTAAGCTTGATTTCTGGCCACTAGGTCTTCCTGGCCTGTGAAAGCAGAGGGCACTCCCCATCGACTCTGGCCGCTAGGCCTTGCTGCACTAAGATCCGGGGCCTCCCTCATGGACTGTGGCCACTGGGCTTTGCTCCCTGGTGAAAGCGGGGACCCTAAGCATAGTTGATGGCCACTATGTCTTCCTGCCCTCGAAACCAGGCCCACCCACGAGGCCTTGCTGTGCTGCGAATTGGAGGACCCCCTCTTGTCTCTGGCTACTAGGCCTTGCTGCTCTGCATATCTGGGCTGCCCTATTGACTTTAGTCTGGGATCACAGGGCCTAGATCACAGTCCAGGATGCGGCTGGGCTTTCCTACAGGCCACAAGCCCATAAAAGGATTAGGAAGCCCAGCAAGGGTAGGCCGAGCCCAAGACATACTGAGGAAGAGCCCCAAAGAAGGCAGAAGGCCGCCTTTCTCGGGCAGACCTTGTTGGACTATTAGTTTGGGATTCGGAGGACCCTGGAGAGGATGGACTAAAGGACGGTCACCTGGCTGGAGGGCTGAGTTCCCAGCCAAGAAACCAGCTGTGACAGCAGGACTGGCCAGGAGGGGGTGCTGAGCGATGACTGAAATCCTTACAAGCCTGGTTCCATGTTGGAAAGACTGGTACTGGCAGGGGTGGGGCGAATGAGGAGATGGGAGGGGCTGCTGAGGCTGGGAGAGGATTAGAGAGGGGACCCCGCTTGTGGGTGGGACCCTGCTGGTTATGTCTGGAGCAGTATGGCGCTGACTCTATGGGAAGAGGGGCCTGAATCTCTCACACTCCTTTGTTTTCTTTGCACATCTAAGGAGCCGACAGAGGAGCTGCCCTTGGACTCTGCACCCAGTGCCACCCTCACCTCACAGTGGGATCTGCTAATGCCAGTGTTGCTCAGGCCCAGAGTCAGGAGTCGCTGTCCCTCCCCAAAGGGGTGGGAACAGTCACTCTCTCCTGTTGATTTGGCTCCAGCAGTGTTGGGATGGCCTGTGGGAGAGGATGGCTGAAGAGGTCACCCAGGAGGGGCATCGAGGTCCAGCGATGAGAGGAGGGAACAGGTTGTATCGCAGCCCAGCTACTGACTGGTAGCGTGACTTGGCCAGGTCCCTGTCCCACCTGGTACCTCACTTTCTCCATCTCTCAAGTGGGGATAACCCTGCCCCATGCTTAGAAAGTGTTTGATCCTCTGCTCTCGCTTCCAAGTCCCTACCTACTAGCCCCACCCGGGCCTCTGTGTCCATGGTAGTGCCTGATTCAACCCCTGACTGCAAGGTCTCATGCACATTCTCCTGCTGGCAAAATGAAGCCTCCCCTGGATCCGGAGCTGGAATCACAGGTCCTGGGGCTGCCCTGCATGGAGTATTCCCCATGGGGAAAGACAAGAACCACATCCAGGTAGACCATCAACTTCCACCTCTGGACAAGGAGCAGGATTGCCTGTGGTCCTTGCTCTCTTGTGTAGTTGGAGTTGCTAAAGTTGGGGTGGGGTGAGCAAAGATTGGAAGAGGCCACAGGATTGGCAGAGAGAGACTTTCCCCTCCGTGGGTGTTTCTGTTACCCCTCTGTGCAGAATCCCTTCCTTCCGGACACTGTGTTTTGCTTCCAGGATGCTACGAGGAAGCCCAGCTCCCATCCATGGCAACTTGGCTGTCCCATGCCCTGCTGTGTACCAGGCCCTCTGCAGAGAACAAGTCTGAGGGAGGATGGAAGAAGCAGCTGTCATCCTGGCCGGTGTAGACCCAGCTTCCGTAACCCAGACGCATGGTCTCCCTCCTCTGGCAGGCTCTGAACAAGGCTTGTGCATAACATGGGTGCCACGGTGAAGAGCCTGTTCACAGCAACACCCAGGACAAACTCCAGCGCATCCTGGAGGTGAGCATAATGGGAAGGGGCAGCGGGAATTTTACCTTAATCCTGGGGAGGCCTGGAAACGAGAGACTGGAAGACCCACCATTCCATTGTGTCCTACTACTTGTGACCCCCCCGGGCCACTCTTGGTTAAGGCAGTCAGTGCAGTGCAATGCAATGTTGGAGCCCTTCCTCCTTCAAGGACAGAGGGAAAGAGCTGGGACTCTTCGGTGTAGTCTATTCCGCCAGCAGCGCTTGCTGGGAGATACACCGGCTCTGTGATGTGGCATTACTCCTTTCCAGCAGGTGGATTACGGTCGTCGACCAGACCTGCTCAATCTATCCCGTTGCATCGATTGCCGTGGAGCCGGCAGTAGAGACCTACCCTGAGAGGAGCTCAGAGCATCAGTCCTCCTCTGCCACGGACACAGATGATTGTAAGGAGCAGGGGGCTCTCATTTGACCAACAAAGACCTGGCCTACGTTTCACCCACCAAGCTGGGAGAGAGCTGGGAACTGGACAGGCACTTTCCTTGATCTTTTTTATTCTCCCTCACCCCTTTGGTCATTTTCTGAGGGGTCTAAGAGCATGAAAGCAAAAGGAACTTCTTCCTTTCTTAGTGTCCCCAAGTGTCACTCTTACTGGACACTCAAGCTGGGAGGGGCTGTAAGTGGTTTGGAGGATAGGACTTTAATTCAAAATGACCTGGAGAAACCGGAGAAAGGGTCTGGAGTAAACAGGATGAAATTCAATAAGGACAAACACAAAGTGCTCCACTTAGGAAGGAACAACCAGTTGCACACAAAGAAAATAGGAAATAACTCCCTAGCAAAGAGTTCTGCAGAAAGGGATCTGGGGTCATAGTGGATTGCAAAAAACTAGAAGTCAACAGCGTAACACTGTTGCAAAAAAAAGCAAAGATTCTGGGATGTATTAGCAGGAGTGATGTAGGTAAGACTGGGGAAGTCATACTTCCACTCTACTGTGCTCCGATTAGGCCTCAACTGGAGTACTGTGTCCAGGTCAGGGCACCGCATTTCAGGAAAGATGTGAAGCAATTGCAGAGTCCAGCAAAGAGCAAGAAAAGTAATTAAAGGCCTAGAAAACATGGCCTATGAGGGAAGATTGAAAAAAAACTGGGTTAGTTTACTGTGGGGCAGAGAAGACTGAGGGGGGACACAATAACAGTTTTCAAGTATATAAAAGATTGTGACAAGGAGGAGGGAGGAAAACTGTTCTCTTTCAGCTCTGAGGATAGGACAGATGGTTTGGGGATAAAACAAGAATGAGCGAATTAACAAAAAGAGAGATGTAAGTGCTACTAAGCAAGAGAAAGAGAGAGCGGTGCTTAGGAAAGGAACAAAACATGCTTTGTAGTGAGTAAAACGTAATCACAGCAAGTCACAGTCTTTGCCTAAACAGTTGGTTTACTCACATCAAGTTACCAGCATCTCTAGCCCTCCAGGCCAGAGGCTCCAACGTTCCCGCAGTCAAAGGACGCCTTTCTCTGTGTTCCTTGGGTGATGGAGAACTCAGATGTCTTTTGCTTCCCTTCTATTACCCAAAGTCCATTGGCTGTGCTTCCAGAGTCAGGAAAGCTTCCCCAGGTGCAGACTGTCCCCCGGGGTTTTCTCCTAGCTTCTGCTTGTTAGCTTTGTTTCCTTTCATTTTCTCTATGGCTGACAAAGCTTGACCCAGAGAGATGACTCCACATTGCTTTCTCTAAGCCAAACTTGGTTCTCAAGTCAGACCCCAAAGCGTATTTTAGGAACATATTTCCAGCACACAGGCAAAACTCATTCTACCCTAGCCGAACCGACATGACACAATGATCGTCATGAGCAGCATGCTGTCAGCCTCTCTCACAGACCTGACTTAATGGATGTGTGTAGTACAGGAATTCTGTAAAGAATCAGTTGATTGAATTGCTTCTCCTTTGGGGATTCTGGCCCCCTCTTGTGGCTCTGGGGTGCCTGGCTCCTTATGATCACATCTGTCTTTCAGGCTCTGTCCCAGCATCGCACAGAGATGTACGCTACAGCCAGTCCAGCGCAGGGAGCAGACGGGACGGCTGAGCTCATCCTATCAAACCAAGCTCCATGGGTCTCATTGAAGCTGAGACGGAAGATCCCATGCATCTCCTGGAGTTAGGAACCATTCACCTTTCTCGGCACCGGGGCTTTCGCAACAAAGAGGGGGCTCCTCCTCCCTAGCCTGCCTGGGAGCTTTCCCCAGCCCTGGTACAGAGACCTATTTCTCATCAGGACATCTTTATTTTGTTCTCAGAGCGTGTGTCCAGAATCCTGGATACTGTTTCCAGGCCGGCGGTTTGAGCGCGGAGAGATCACTCGCTGTCCTGACCTGTGTCTTCAGCTGGGATCTGCAGGGTTCATGGGAGGAGCCACACTCCAGCTCTCTACATGGAAGCCTGTTGACAATTGCTCCCTAGGAGGACGCGTGAAGTCCAGTCCCAGTTTGCGGCTCTGCTCCTGAGGGCCTATTGTGGGAGTCCTAGAGCAGCTGATTGGCCGCCTGGCCTCACTAAGGCAGCAGCTGAAACAGGAAGCTGTGGAACAGCTGGGATCCTCCCTGTTCCGGACTGTGTGCTTCCTGGTCCTGCTCCAGTTCCCCCAGCTTGATTTCTTGGCATCCTGACTTCGTGGGACTCATGGCATCTCCTTTGTGGTTCTGATCTCTAGTTTGTCTTCCGTCTGTGATCTGCCAGTATCCTGCCCCAGACGACTCTCAGCTCCTGTCTTGGGAGTGTGGACACTGACCACTGGGTCTGGCTGCCCGTGAGCGGCTGTCACATGGACTTTTCTCCAGTTTCTCCAGTGCCCTTTTATGCTTTCTTGCTGCATCCCTTCTCCCCCCTCCCAGCTCAGCCCCCGGTTGCCGCTTGCCGCCTGGGAGAAGAGAGAACGTGGAAGAGAGGAGGGGCCTGAGCGACGACGCCGTGAGGGATGCAGCTGTGAGTTGGCTGAGACAGGGACGGAGTGCAGTGAGGGGCGGACTGTGCGATGGGCCACAGACGAAAGAGAAGGGACAGGACTGATGTGCCCTTGGCCCAAAAGTTCTGTTGGCGGGCCTGACTATGGGCATGCATGGGGATTGAATGAGGGCCCTTTTTCTACCAAGAGCACAAGTCACTCCAAGTAGAGTAATGACGGTAATGACCTCTGCCAGCTCCTCTGAGGTGGGTCAGTATTACCCCTGTTAGCTGGGGCACAGGGATGGAAAGCGACGAGCTGCAAAGCCACACACCAGGTCACTGACGGAGACAGGAACGAAGCACACTACTGAGACCGGTCCAGCTCCGACCACTGGACCACACCCTCTTCCAGAGAACCCGGAGCCCTGACTCTCCGAGCTAGACCTTAAGTCACAGGACCAAGCTCCCTCCCATTCGGGAAGCCATGAAAGGGAATGTCTTCTGCACCCAGCCCCTGCAGTGCCTCTATAGGAGACCGTTTCTAGTCAGTGCCAAGTGACTGAGCAGGAAGCTCCTTGACAGACTCTTAGCGGCTGCCCAGTCGTGTTTCAATTTGACCTTCTGGCAGCCATGTACAGAGTGTTGCATGGATGAGATCTCCTTCTCTACCAAAGGGGTTCTGTGCTCCTCGACGGTCAGCCTGTGAATCTGCCTCACAGCACGTGGAAGATCCCTTGTTCAGGGGGTAGTGGATTCACCACGTAGCTGGCAGCAGGTGCAGTGCCTGGAGTCCCTGTGGGCCACCTCTCCATTCCTGACTCTCCAGGCTAATCTCCCACCTCTCTCAATGGGCTTTGGCTTTAGCTGCTGGACCTGAGTGCCTACAGTAGACAGAGGACTAGGTGTGTAGATGAGGCCAATCAAAGGCAAATGCAGCCCTCCAAAAAAGTGAAGAATCTAATTGAAAGAGCAAAGCTGGACCATCTATTGAGCTGCTGCAATCCAGTGACCACAATACGGGGAGAGAAGATGGATACCTTGAAGGTGGCTGGCAGCAGTAGTGAGGAAAAGGAGTTTGGGAGCCAGGAGAATGGAAATAAATACGCTTTAAATACCGGAGCCTTTTCTTGTGTGTATGAAGGATTGAAAATGGGTCTTTTTACTATCAAACTGAACTTTTCAATAGCTGTGTATGATTCAAGGGCAGCTCTGTAAACAGATGAGGTCACTTTAGGAGCTGGCAATCTCAGACTGTGTCCTATTGCATCCTTCTCCCAGCTGATCTTAACCCAACCGATTACTGCGGTAGGAGCAATAGTGAGCTGTTTTTATGGACTAACTGCCAGAGGAAAGACACAATGCATGTGCCCAAGGAAATAGAGAGGCAGGGGGTCACTTGCAGAGTTACGTGTTAATGCTGCTCTTGTGGGAGAGCACATCAGGGTACGGTGGAGAGGGCAGGAGCCACATGCCTCCAAACCTGCACCTCCTGAGAACCCAGAGATCTCTCCCCAGATCCCAGAGCTTCCTCAGAGCTCCCAAGGAACCAGACAGCTCTGGCCTCCCTCCCTCTGCCGCAGGAGTAGAGAAGAAGCTATTTGTAGACATCTCAAGTGTCTTCCCTTGTGACTGTCAGGTATGGGTGACTAATGCACTCAGGGCCCAGCCCCAGCGTAATGTATTCCTCTGGGCGGTGGCAAGCAGGAGGCCTTGAGCTGCAATGGAGCCTCCTGTGCATAGGCTGACTGGGGAACGTCTCTGCTCCCCTGCCTGGTTTGGAACCCACATGCAGCAGCTGAGGGCTAAGGAGGAGGTGATGGATTTACCCAAGAGGAAGAAAAGTCTGAAGAAGAGTGAAGAGGTGATCAGAGAGCCATCCCATAGCATTTCCCCAGGGGTCACTGCCACACACACCTGGCTTCTGCCTGTCATACCCCACAGCCCCTAGGTTCCAAGTGAATGTCTGAATTAACCCTCTAGAAAGCTGCCTCTGGCTCCCTACAAGCTCTGTCACAGCCCTGTCATGAGGGGTAAGGAATAAAGTCCTGCACTGACCCAGCTGTTCAGGGGAATGCTCTCAGAGCAATCCGTGTGTGGAGTTCCTCATCTCCACAACCTGACCGCTTCACGGGAGTGTCAAGCTGCTGCCCAACCTTTGGCAGCTCTGGTTAGACCAAATTAACTTCCCCATGGGTTTCTGCTGTCAATGATGCGGAGAGGTTTCAGCTCTTTCCCCCCAGCCAGAAATGCCTTTCTCCCTTTTGTGGGTTGGTTTGGAAAGTCCAAGTGTCACCGTTTGTAAAATATCCATTCGTGCCAATGAGGGCGATGGTGAACCGGGCCCAGGTCAGAGGGACTCACAAGGAAAATGGGAAGCTCAGAGCAATAGACCCCAGGAAATGCCTCAAACCCTGCACTCTCCCCCTACTGCCTTTTGGCCCCTCATATGTGGGTCCTGCTTTGAGCAGGGGGTTGGCCTGGAGGACCTTCTGAGATCCATTCCAACCCTCATCTTATAAGGTTCTATGAATCTATGGTTCTGGCCTTCGTCCTGTATCACAGCCTCTCCCTGAGCCATTGTATGGGTTGAATGGGTGGACTATAAAATGGAGATAATGGACTAGAAAATGGAGAGAGAACTGGCTAGTTCATTGGGCTCAATGGGTAGTGATCAGTGGCTCGATGTCTAGCTGGCAGCCGGTCACAAGCGGAGTGCCCCAGGAGTTGGTCCCGGGGCCAGTTTTGTTCAGCATCTTCATTAATGATCTGCAGGACGGTGTGGATTGCACCCTCAGCAAGTTTGCAGATGACACTAGACTAGGGGTAGTGGTAGATACCCTGGAAGGGAGGGATAGGATACAGAAAGACCTAAATAAATTGGCGGACTGGGCCAAAAGAAATCTGTATATTCTCCTCCCTTTAGGAGACTGACATTTCTTCCCCTGGTGGGCTTCCTCCTATTCCTTACGGCAGACAGAAGCCAGGTTGGCTTCTTACAGCTGTGTGTGCAGCGCCCTGCACAGAGCGGTGGGGGTCCTGATTATACATATGTTAAGAAAGGAATGAACAGATGCCTCCAAGGAAAGCAGTTTCCCTGACACGCATTTAGGGCCCGATTGCCCTCAGTTTGTATTGGAGCCGCCCCGCCCACATGTAGGGGAGTGTTGGTAGGGCGGGTCAGCAGGGTCAAGGACAGGGGAGGGGGTCGGTTCATGGGGCTGAGACACCCCCGGAGATATAATAATGTGCTGGGAAGTTCCTACCACTGAAGCATCGGCCCACCCACCCCCTTTTCCAGGTGTGGCCCGCTGAACCACCGAGAAGTGTGGCCCCTAGTGGGAAATATCTCCGGGTGTCTTTCCCAGTCTGGATAATGAGAGACTCGCGATTTGCTTCACTCCTGGCGTTTTCTCAAGGCTTGCAAGAAGACCAGAGAGAAAAGCAGACCCTGGGCGCCGTGTTGGTGCTTTGTGTGAAGGGGAACTGTGGAGTTAATGGCTGCTGCCAGATGGGCTTCCACCCTAGGGGCGTCTAGGGAAAGGTGATTTTACACTAGCTGAGGATTTGGCCCCGTGAAGAATCCTCCACATCCTTGGGGTGGGATGGAAAAGTCCAAGGAGGTCAGAAGAACGGATCCGGCTGATACTGAGAGGCGCTGGGTCTCTGTGCAGGAAGGGGGGACACCGGTAAGGAACGGGAAGGGTTAATCCGAGGGCAGGTTTGTGTGACCCTCACCCAGTGGCCGGGTCTCCTTTCTCAGCCCCCAGCTGTGTGTGTGTCACTGCTGCCCCCGCGCGGCTGCCGGGAGAAGGGCGACTCCGCAGCCCGGGTTTTTGCACGAGCACAGCAAGGTTTGGTGTCAGTGTGCATCTTTCACACAGTAATAGCGGGCGGTGTCCTCGGCTCTCAGGCCGCTCATTTGCAGATAGAGCTCGCTCCTGGAGTTATCCCTGGAGATGGTGAATCGCCCTTTCACTGAGTCAGGGTATAAGGTGCCCCCACCGCTGTTTACATACGCGACCCATTCAAGTCCCTTCCCAGGAGCCCGTCGGACCCAGTCCATCCCGTGGCTACTGAATGTGGAGCCGGAGGCTTTGCAGGAGAGGCGGAGAGAGTCTCCGGGCTTTTTCACATCCCCTCCGGACTCCACCAGCTGGACCTGCGAGCGGGCCCCTAGAAGGAAAGACAGGTTGTAAATATCTGTGTAACAGCAGCGATGGTACAATATTCTCCTAACCCCGCCAGTTATTCAGCGGAAGAAAATACCGTCCAAAGTCGCGGCAGCGAAAATCACAAGTAGTAAAAATCTCATTATTTTTGCTGTTCGTGGGGAAAGTCCGCAGCGGGGCTGGCTGGTCACTGCACAGACACAGGAGGATGTAGAATGTGTCTCCCGGTCCAACGTTGGCGGAGAGACACAGCTTTAAAGAGGTATCTCTCTCCACTATTTGCATATCTTCCCCCTTATAAGGACTCCAAATTTTTCTGTACATCGAACTCAGTTTCGTTCTGTGAGGCTGAAGGAAGGGCCGGTGTTGTGACAGAATCTGTGACCCGTCAGAATGTGTTACCGGTCACGGTTTCTGACGGGTCGCGGTTTCTGGCAGGATAGGTGTCAGAATCTGTGACCCGTCAGAAACCGTGACCGGTAACAAATTGTGACGGGTCGCGGTTTCTGGCAGGTTAGGTGTCAGAATCTGTGACCCGTCAGAATTTGTTACCAGTCTCGTTTTCTGACACAGTGTCGGTTTCTGGCACGTAGGGTGTCAGAATCTATGACCTGTCAGATTTTGTTTTCTGTCCTCTCTCTGCTTCTAACAGCTATAATGCCAGATGATGAAACCTGACAAAACCTGTGAACCCCCCCACAGTACAGTCACGGTTTCTGTCCAGAGGATGAAACTAGAGAACACTTGTGACCCCCCACAGTACAGTCACAATTTCTGTCCCCTTATGTTTAATATGTTAATATGTTTTTGGCACATATTAATGCTAATGGCATCTGTCTGTCACAATTTCATACCTCTCACCTTTCACATCCTATGGTCCAGGGGTAACAAAGCTGGGCAGATGTATGTCTTCATCAAAATATGCTACCTAACTCCACTGGACTTTGAGCAGGAACTATTCCTGCTTCTGATATACTTTTCCAATTTTTTTCCTTTGTTATTTTTTAGTTTACCCGTTTTTCAGATTCCTATTTCTCCTTCCCAATTCTATTTTTACAACTCACTTCCCACCATTTAAATTCCTTTTGATTTTCCTACATGTGATTTCAGTTCTTTTTCTACTGTGTGACTTTTCCTATTTATTTGTATGTATTTTAATTAGTGGTATGTATTTATCTTCATCTTCTATTCTGGTCATTAAAAAAGTTCCCATGCACTGTTCACATATTTCACTTTCACTACTCTACCTTTTATTTTCGCCTCAACTAACTTTCTCATTTTTGTCTAGTTCCCCTTTCTGCAATGAAATTGTAGCATGGTGGTCAGCTTTGCTGGTTTTATTCCCACGAGTGTTTCTTCTTATGATGTTCTGGCCACTATTATCAAGCTGTTTGTCTATATTCACCTCTTGTGCCACATCCATGTTCTACTTTACTTACCAGTAAAGCACAGATTCTGTCTTTGACTGATTGCTCATATCCATTCCTATGTATGTCTGTGTACACTACAGTGCACCGGTTCCCGGAACGTTTTTCCCCTTAGTAGATCCTGTAGGGTTGGCACAGGCACCCCCTGGAGTACCACGCTCATGCGCTCATGCATTTCAGCGCGCTCACCAGAGCCCAGGAATCCTCAGCGGCCTTCCTGGGAAAGATGCCCCTGCAGGACATCTGCAAAGTTGTTCTTCGAGATGTGTTGCTCATATCCATTCCATACCCACCCTCTGTCCCTGCTGTTGGAGTCGACAGAAAGAAGGGACTGAGGGGCCGTGGGGTCAGTGCTGCATTACGTACCACAACATGAGCTTGGTATTCCAGGGGGCACATGTGCCAACCCTACAGGATCTGCTAAGGGGAAAAAACTTCCAGGAACCGGTGCACTGTGTCATGCACTCACCTATCCTGGAATGGATATGAGCAAGACGTCTCGAAGAACAAGTTACTGGTAAGTAATCCTATTTTTCGTCTCCTCCTGAGTGTTCCAGGACTAGGTGCCCCAAGCAGCTTACATTACTGCTCCCTAGAAATTTTATCTCTATATCCCACCCTCAGATGGCATACTGAATATGGGGTTAGTTGAAATCAACCATTTTTATCCAGTATTTATTTTTACAGTCTCTGTAATCTCCCATACCATTTCACTGTCCCTGTCACCATCCTGGCCAGATGGGCGGGAGTATATCCCTACTTCTATACTGCTGTTATAGTATAGCGTGGAGTTGCCATCCAGAGACATTTCATTCTAGATTTGGTTCATTTGAAAGTGTTCCTTCATTGGGTGATATGCTTTCTTTCATCTACAACGCCAGACCCCGAGCAGGCCAACCTGTGTTCTTACAGTTCTTATTGTGGTCTCAGAATAATTTTGTTCTCTGGTATAACTTTATCCTGTTCTTTAGCCTCATTCCACCAAGTTTCAGTTATGCCTCCTATAGCAAGAAAGAGAGGTATTCCTTCTAATTGTCCAAACTTTATTATTCTATACAAATATGTCATCAAGAACAAAGATTTTTAAAACCACTTAAAAAACAACTTTGTAAACATATGTTATAATACACAATTATTAACATCTTCTTTCCTCGCATGACTTGAACAGTATCAAACTTTTCTATTGTCCATTTCTATGGCAGATGAGTTACTACAAGAAAACTGAAACATTTATCTAAATACAATTACACAATTTACACTTTTTTTAACATCTACGCTATGCACACTTCTTGCACTTGTACTCGTCCTCATTATGCACCTTCTCTTCCTTGATTCCGTCGGGAAGGCAGGGGATATGTGCCCACCTCTTACAGGACTCACACTGGACCTTTGATAAGTAATAACGAGAATATGAAATTACTGACTACATAATGATAAGTATAATATCTGTTGACTGTTACTACTCTATACATAATATCAGTTATATGTACAATCATAACTCAACAGATTGCTCTCATAGGTGGTGAAAATGATTACTGTACTGGAATTTTTACAAGAATCCTGATCCTCAGGTGGGTTATTGGGTGGGGTCTATGTGGAAGTGTCTAGATATTAGACCATGACTTTTGTTCTTCTTTTTCAAAGAACCATATTGGGCTTACATATTTGCTCCAACAGTTCCCAACGTAGACGGCAGGAGCCCCGCAGAGGGGCACAATAAAGATTCCAGGGGGTCCATGAGGCTTCAGTAATATTGAGGTCATTTCGACATTGAGCTCTGTGCCAGGTAGAGCTCAGCAGCCGCCCTGAACTTAGCTCCGGCTGCCCCCTGCCCTACAGTGGTTGGCCACCTGGCCTGAGAGAAGCAGCCCCGCGCTGGTGGAGGCCTGCAGCATCCCCAGCCAATCCTCCTTCATTACCCTCAGTCCATGAGGGATAGGAAGAAGTGGGGCCACACAGGGCGTGAGGTGGCGGCTGTGCCACGGGATCTTTAGCTTCTTACTCAGGTAATAGTAATTTACTATTATTACTGTTAGTATGTCACTAATTTCTGCTGTTGTTATCTTTATCTGTGGTTATAGGGGTTGACTGTGTTTATCGCTGGTAGTGGGGCACTTACTTTGACTACTGTTAACTACTGTGGCTTACACTCCCAAAGGTTACCAACCACTGACATTGTTTTGTTTTTCTTACCGTCATGCAATCTGCTTTCTCTGTGCAAGTGACGAAATTGCAATACATACAATAGCCCTCCACACTTTCTGAAAAATTAATACAATTTATTCAAAGGATGACAGCGTTGTGACCAAAAATTTAGAGATACACATACTCTGTAGTGGGCATGATGTCACTTAAGCAACAGGTTTTCAAATAAATTTGTGGGTCTTTTATAATAACATTTAAACTTTTCAGCCCAGAATACTTTTCTCAAAATTTCACTGTACTTACTGCCGGTGGCTATAACAATCACAAATTACATGTTGCTGGTCTGTCAAGAGGAAGAATTCACATCATCCACATTTTTCAATACTTTAAAACATGACTCATACAGTCTCACCATTACAGAGGCATACCTGGGACATACCCCACTAAGGTATTCTGATAATAAACAGTTATGTGATGTGATCCCATAGTCCTATTATCTTACTATATACTCTGGTCTCAGTAGGTATAGGTAACACAGTTCTTACCTGACTCCTTCAGTAAACGAATTGCTATTTCTCTTCTAAAGGTGTTCATGGCGTCTTCCGTGGTTTCAACAGAACTAATGTCTTCGTTCTGTACATAGACTTCTGTAAACTATTGACACTTTTAGTTAGAAAATAAATCATAACACAGCAAGACAAATTATACTGGAAACTTTCTGTTCAATACCTTTAGGACGAGTGGTCCACAGTTGTGCCCATCAGTTTGTTGTTTGTGTGCCAATGTTTTAGTTTTCCACTCCTTTGTGTGTTTCTCTGTTGACGCATGAAGGATCTGAATTGGTAGAGAGAGCAGTAGCCTGCTGCATCAATCTGTCCTGCTTTTCCTTACCATTTCTCTACATGTCTAGTACTTCTTTCCTTCTGTCTTTAGAGAATGCTTCCAACTAGTAAGTGCTAACATAGATGCATTTACTTTCACGTTATCATGTCAGTATTACGACACATATGACTTACTTCCCTGTGTCCCATAGGCTAACAAGACCTTCTCTATCATGCTACATGCCCACACACCTTCAATGAAGCTATCATGATGACGTTACTCTCTAAGTTACTGTACTTGAAAATACTTTCATAATCACAGTACATGTGACATCTGGAAAAAAGTATGTGATAATCACCTCCAATTCCTCAGCACAGTTCTTTCATACTTAGTCTCCGAACATAAGGGGTCGATTATCAGCAATTCTTTTGTTTCCATCAATGCAATCTGTTAGTGTAAACACAGATAAATTTGGTCTTGGTAATATGAGCATTTGTACAAATCCGTTATTGTAGGTTCAGTTGGAGATGAAAATGCAAAGGGAAAAAGTGATTGTGGTGGTATGGTCACCTTCCATGCTGCTTTTTCTCCATCTTGCAGAATTAAGAGGAGGGTTACTACAGTACAACAGTGCTCTCTGCAAAGAGGGATAAAGTAGCTTCCCCTCTTCCTTACATCTGACTGCAAACCACACAGGTTACCCATTCTGTAACATGGGCAATTTCATCTTGAATTTGTCTAGCCTCCCATTCAGTGGGTATGTTATTGAGCATGAAGTGTAATCAGGGTTAGCTCCCTGCAGCTCATACCAGGTCACAAGATTCTTATGGCAATTCATGCTGGGAATGTAGTAACTCTCCCTGGAAATCAGCAGGAGTGTATTTAAGGTCTGAGCTTAAAAAAATGGGGATCCCAGCAGTACCTCCAATGTAGTGCCACTCTCCAACCTGTTAACGTATTTAATGCCAAACTGCTTATAGTCTTTGATGGGCGGGCCTGTGTTCTTATGGATCCGGAAACCCACTCAGCAGGGTGTATCTGCTTTTTTGTTTTTTCTATGAATCTAAATGGCAGTGCAGTTATAAATTCCAGGATTGATCCTCAGGTTCACGGAGGACCGTGGATCCTCAGTCAATGTAGAGTGGCTGGTGTGTGCTGGCACAGATCCTTTTCATGCAGGCATTGTGTGGCTCATAGTCTCAGGATTTCCCAACAATACCAATGGGTGCAATGGTCAAGGTGCACATTACCAAAGTACACCAAAAATCCAGACTTTAGTCTCCCACCCCAGCACCCAAAAAGAGTCACAGCAGGACACGGACCTAGAGCCTAGCAGCCACAGCAGAGCTTGCCATGTGGTGACTCTCACACCCAACTAGGCAGAGCTAACTCAGCCTGCTGGGGGAAGTTTTCCCAACAGTGGTCTACAAACTGGAAGGTACCTTGGTGCAGGAAGGGCTGAAGGTGAGGGATCCTGTTTTCCAGTGCCCAGGGGCTGGTTCTCAGGGGTAACCCCGGAGGCAGACCTGGGCTCACCAGCTCCCCACACAGCCAGGCTAGCCCTGTTTTGCTCCCTGGCTCCAGACTACTCCAAAAATAGTCTCCCCCCTCGCCTGAGCTCCCTGGGAGGGGCATCTCCATCCCTATTGCTTGCTGGGCAGACTCTGAGTCTGCCTTTACTTCCCTTTCCTTGAGGTAGCAGCACACAGAGCCCCAGGAATGTAGGCAGATACCTTACATGTCAGATTTTATATGATATTTATTGTAATTCAAGAATATTGGTTCAATAATATTACAAATGGTCATTCGTATTCCGCACAGTGTCACAATAGTATACTTCCCTTCTGGAATATTTGAGAATCAAGGTATGTACACAATCAACAATGTCTGAAAAAGCACTAAGGGCTGTGTGAGAGGCAAAATAAACAGTTGCAAAAGGCAATCCCCGTTGCTGGAATAATGGCAAAAGAAGTTTTGACACCACGACAGGAAGTCAGTTGTTCTGGAACGTGATCCAACAGAAGAATCTTGCGCTATAAAAGTTGAAAAAGGTAGAATGAAAAATCACAGTAAGACCCATGGGGAATACAATGTTAAAAAGACAGATAGCGTTCCTAAATAATAATACCACACATTTACCTGCACATATTTAGGGTAAGTATTTGAAATTAAAATGACTGATGCATGGCACAGTGACACGCACCCACACAATGATAGTAAAAGTAAATGATTCTGGGGTAAAAGTATTAAGACTAATAAAAATAACATCCTCAAAGGAGCAAAACTGTACTTAAAATGGATGTGAAGGAAGGAGCGTGAGCCAGGGAACCACAGCAGCTAAGACAAATTTGCGAGCCACCACGACACTTTATGTAGACATACACACTGATAAGGAATTATTTTAAATACTTCAAATGTGTAACATGCTTTCATGGAATCAGTTTCCCTGTAGCACCCAGAATGCTATAGCAGGAGCTGCTGTTTTAGGCAGTGGGATGCCTGTGCCTGTAAGAACCCAGCCGTGGGAAGCTGGAGCTGAGAGTCTCCCTGACCCAGACTCCTGTGACAGGGGAAACAAAAGAGCCCCTCAGCCTCCCGACCCCCCGCTATTTTTGAAAACTGGGCAGGTCACAGGTGGCCCATCCCAGCGGGGTCACGGTCACCCCCTCTGCCCCTCTCTGGGCTGGGGTTTTTGCCTCTGCCACGGACTGGCAGGGTCTCACCCCTGGGCTAATCCCTGGCTTCCGCCCCCCAGTCCCTGATTTTGCCCCACAGCCCCTCTCCTACTCGCGCCTCCATCGATCTCACCCCCCAGGCCAGTACAGTTCTGTCCCCTGCTCAGACCCTGCCCGTCCCCGCCTCCAATTTGCCCCTTGCCCCGCTCTAGCCACTTTAAAGAGAGCAGGTAACAGAATCTGACACCCAGTGTGGGCAGAGTGAGGGCAGCGGCTTCAGCAAATGTTACTGAGCATGCCCAGTTCCTTTGAGCATGCTCAGTACAGCCAGGGTAACAAAATCTGACAGGTCACAGAATCTGTCACAACACCGGCCCCTGCCCAAGGGACCGGGCCCTTAAACTGCTTTGCTCGCCCGCCCTGCCAGAGGGCCGGGGCGAAGGACGGACCAATCGCTAGTTCCCCGTATAGTGAGGAAGAGTCCAGGACCTTCCCCAGCGGTTCGGCCCACCGGACGGGCCGCCGCAACCGGGCGGCACAACCGCCGTCCAACAAGTCCCTTCTTACATGCTAGGGACTGTGTGTAAAATGATCTTGGTACTCTGTGTGGTCAGGGTTTGCGACGATAAATAATTCACAGGCTGTGGAAGGTTTATATTGCTGTGGAGCAATCATCATTAGTGAATTTTTGTGTGACTGGTCCCCTGTTTACATGGGCTTCTCCCCCTATTCCATACCTTAGCTGAAGTCGATTCTAGTAAGGGGAGATGAATCTATCCCTATTTTTTTTAGAGCCACAGTCAGCCACATCTTGAATCCTGTGTGAAGATCTGGTCGCCTTATCTCAAAAAAGACATATTGGAATTGGAAAAGGTACAGAAAGGGCAACTAAAATGATTAGGAGTGTGGAACATTTCCACATGAGGAGAGATTAATTTGACTGGGACTTTCAGCTTGGAAAAGAGATGATTAAGGAGACAGATGATAGAGGTTTATAAAATCATGACTGGTTTGGAGAAAGTAAATATGTGGGCCTTAATTACTTCTTCTCATAACACAAGAACTAGGGGGTACCAAGTGAAATTAATAAGCAACAGGTGAAAAACAAAGAAAAAGGAAGTATTTCTCCACGCTATCCACAGTCAACCTGTGGAACTCCTTGACAGAGGATGTTGTGAAGACCAAAACTGTAACAGGGTTCAAAAGAGACCTAGATAAATTCATGGAGGATAGCTCTATCAATAGCCAGGATAGGCAGGGATTGCTGATATCCAGAAGCTGGAAATAGGTGATGGGATGGGTAAATTGATGATTGTCTCTTGTGTTCATTTCCCCTTAAGCACCTGGCATTGGCTACTGTTGGAAGACAGGACACTGGGCTAGAGGAACCATTGCTCTGACACAGCATGACTTCCTATTATGTAGGTAGGAGGTGCAAAAGAGGGTGCACATAAGACCAGCTGACATCCCACTCCCTCTGCAGAGTTAAATTGGAGGAAAATCTGCAGAGCAGGGGATAATCGGGATGGTTTATTTCTAAGCAGGTACCTGGGATTGAGGAATTGCAGTGGATGAACTACACCCTGCCTTACTGGGGTCGCCCAGTGCACGTCTAGAAACGGATCCCAGTAAATCTTTATGTGTATGATGAGTTGGCTGTGTGAGGTTGCCTCTGGGAGCCGGAGCCGGGGAAGGAATCAATGTAGGGGAAATGCCATAAAACGGAGAAGTCTCCCCAGTACAGATGGTAGCGCTAGGCCTGGGAAATATTAAAATTCCAATAGGCAGGGCTGAGTAAGTGCACGGGCCCTTATTCTGGGACCTCTTCACAGGGCTGAATTTCACCCACGGGACAGACCAGGGGGCTGAGGGGAACAGAGTTAGTCCGCTCAGCACCTTCCAAGCTTGGGAGCTTGGGAGACTCATTGGCTGTTTTCCCTGAATCAATGTGCTCTTGCGCCAATGACACAATTATTATCATCCGCCTAAAACGACAGCAGGCTCCAACTCCTTGCCAAGGAGGCGACACTGGTAGGATGCATTTTTAAAAAAAATCTTCCCAGCCATGGGAGGGAAGAATCGTCTTGTTGCTCCAGCGCGAATGTTCCTGGAATCTTTCCTCTCATTTCTTGGCCGCAGGCTAGACCAACGGGGAGAGCAGGACGCGGGGAGTCAGGACTCCTGGGTTCCCTTCTGAGGCTTTAAAGTTCTGATTCGCTGCTGGCCTCTGGATGAGGCGGCATTAAATTCACAAGGGCTTGTAACTTGATGGGGAATCTGCACCAAGCGAACAGCCAGCCAAGCAGACAGGACGCTGTGCTGGCAGCTGCTGCAATTTGCCACTCACACAGGAAGGCTGGTTCTCCGCAAGGTTAGTTTTAGTGCTGACTGGGACAGGGTTTCCCTCACTGTGTCTGGCACAGTAATACACAGAGGTGTCTGCGGGTTGCAGGCCCGTCAGTTGCAGGTACACTTGGCTTTTGGAGGTGTCTCTGGTGATGGTGAGACGACTTTTGAGAGCATCATTATAGTCAGTGCTTCCAGCGCTCCAGATAACTCCGACCCATTCCAGCCCTTTCCCCGCGGGCTGGCGGACCCAGCTCACATGGTAGCTAGTGAGAGAGAATCCGGACACGGTGCAGGTCAGTTTGAGGGTCTCTCCAGGCTTCTTGACTCCTCCACCGGACTCCACCAGGCTAACCTGGGAATAGACACCTGC
>VOCS01052805.1:0-11164 GCA_007922155.1 Mesoclemmys tuberculata
GTCTCTGATTCCGACCTTGACTCTTGCCTCCTGACTCCAGCCTGATACTATCTCTGTATTTAACTCCAGGTCTTGCTTATTGAACGCAGCTCTAACAATTCCTTCTACCCCTGCTCATTGACTATATTCCTGACGTGTGTATCCCAGCCCAGTTGTGACCGCTAGGCCAGACTGCGTGTGCCTGGTCTCTTACACTGAAAACAAAACAGGGACTTGAACTCTGGAGGGCCTTGAATACTGGGATTGAGTTCATTCTGTTGGAGCAAGTTTGTAACACAGGTGCACAGCACTATTACTTGCTACACCATGTAGCCATGGGGAACACCATGCCCCCCTTTAGACTCAGATCCCCTAGAGGACAACAACTTACTACAACTACCAGCTAATGGAGTTAGTAGAAGTTTGTGCTGCAACGTTGAAACTTCCTAGTTAAAATTCTGCTTATGACTCACACCACTACACTAGAATAATTTAAACTTCTAACGTAGCAAGTATTAATGTTATTTTTAGCCATAACTTTACAAATACACAGGACATCAAGATGACTTGTCCACAGAGAATAGATCATTACCCTAGGCTGTACAGTAGAAAGGTTTGCAATAATGATAGCAACAATACACCTTTATCAGTTTATTGCCCTTTCTCATCACAATTTACTCTTAAAACTTTTTGTGAAAAGTTCTCCTATTATCTCATATGTTGTGTGGTGATTTTAGGATATAAATATTTGAGGAGTGAGGTAAGGGCTTGATTGATAGAAAGGGTGATATATATCAATATTTTTAAATCAACAAAGAATAGGATAGAGGAGTAATGTTAGACACAATTTTACAAGTCCCAATAAATGAGGGCTGGTTGATTTTAAAGGACATTGGGTCACCGTTAGTGTTTTCAGACCTATGAGAAACAGAATACTAACATGACTTTGTGTAGAAGGCACTGCCATCACTTATCTCAGTGTTGAGTCTCATTAACAGGGATGACTGCTCTTTTGACCATGGAGAGTTCCTTGTGTCCATAATATTAATGGACAGTTCTTGTAGGTACAATTTTCTTCCTGTTCTCAAAATCATCTATTGCTTTTGTCTACATCTGCTCTCATTTCATTCCCAAATTCTATTTTTGTCTATGGTTCAGCTCAAGATAATTTTCTTCACTAAGACAGTGGTTATAGTAAATTACCTCCACACTGCTGCAATTATCTGTCTCACAATATTTTGATAGAATTCACAATATTTCATTGCTGCTTATTGGCCTGTCCCTGAGGTTACTGTAGTCTTAAATTATTTCCAAATTAACACATTTAAGGAGGGGAATGCATTCTTTTCTGCTTTCAAGCTATTATTTTATTTGTATCTTTCAGTTTCTAAAAGCCCTTGGAATTAACGTCCCAACACATACCATTTTTAATCAGAAGCTCTTTGGGGCAAGAATTCTATTATTTATTTGGCGGGGTTATCTTAATATTGTTTCCATATACAGTGCTAAATAATTATGAATAATAAAATATTTACCTGAATCTTTCAGGGCAACCTGTATCACTTTCTCGTTCCTTTTATTATCAAGCACTATTCATCTTTAGTGCTGTTAAATTTGCTTCTAGCCCATTGGATATGTGTAGCATTTTCTTCTGCATTTCTGGCATTTAGATTTGTTTGATCTACAGTTTTTAAGACATGTGTATCCATCATGTCCGATGTAGGATTTTGCTTTCCTTGAAGTACTGTCAGTAAAAATCAGACTAATCTACTGTTTTTCATCTTAACTCTTTCTCATCTGAACTTTCATTGTTTAAATGTATCCAGAGGGTAACTTCACTCAAAGAGATGAGTACCTTGTAGAGAAGGTTGCCATAGAATAACAAAACAGGCACTTTCACAGGATGTATGAAGAACAGCTGAGTGAAGAAATCTCAATTTTTTAAATTTTACATGAAGATGGATTTTGTTTTCTAACAGATCTCTAGGAATTATTTTGGAGAAGTCCTATGGCCTGTGTAATACAGAAGGTCACACCAGATGATCACAGTCATCATTTCTGGCCTTAGAATCTATTAATCCAACAGTTGACAAAATTTAAGTTACTGATTATTGAGCAAGTTAAATTTCTTCTGCATTTCTCTAAAGATGGAAAAACAGATCCATCATACAACTCACTTATGGTTACAATAGTTGCCTATATAACCAAAACTTCCAAAATGTTTACCCTTCTATTCTTAATTGGTATTCCCAAGAAAATAATTAGATACCATAGTCCTTGTGAACATTTCCATGACAAGCGGGTAAAGTTCCAAATGATCTTGTTATGGGTCAGAATTGAATGATTCATTTCTCACCGAATCTACTGAAATAATCAATTGTCTAGCTTATTTACTATTGTGTAACCATTTCTGTCTAATATGTATCCATACCTCCTAGTTTTCTATTGCAGTATATTCACTGTTTATCTGTAGACTGCTTACAAACTTTAGCGTGTGTTCCACCACTAGACTATTTCTACTGGGAATGTGGCAGGTATCTAGGTAGAGCTAGTTAAATGAGCCGCAGAATGTTTCATGTATAGGCTAGCATACTATAGGAGGGGTGGCCAAAATTACTGACCCTCAGAGCCGCATATAAACATTTTCAGAAGTTCGAGAGCTGGGATGCACCTGCTGGGCCTCCAGGCTTCCGCCCTGTAGGATGGTGGTGTGGCTTGGAGCTTCTGCCCCATGGGGTGTGCCTGCCATCCCTGCACACACCATCACCCCACCGTGAGGCTGAAGCCCTGAGACATTTCTCCTCCCTGCTGGGCAGAAACCTGTAGTCTCAACCATCCCACTACATGGCAGAAGCCCTGAACTCCCCACTCCAATCTGGTACGTGGAGAATGGAAGTGGGGGGGAGGACGTTGGGGGCTCTGCAAGCTGCATTTTAACTGTGAAAGAGCCACAGTTTGGCCACCCCTGTTCTACAGGAATGGAATCACTTGCAACGGAACTATTTATTTGTCTGTTTTGGTTTGTTTGTTTTCTGGGGTTCTGTGTGTGGTGGTCTAGACACCAATTTAGTTATGTATTGGAGAGCTCTACCCCCGTGTGGAGACTCGCCAACATCACAGTTCTCAGTGAAGGTCTGACGCCATGAGATCCAATCACACAAAGCACTTAAGCACGGTGCTGATCTCTAAGCATACCAGTAGTCTTTTTGAAGATGTTGGGACAACTCATGCTTATAATTAAGCACCTGATTAAGTGCTTTGCTGCATAGGGCAAGAGTGCTCAGCACCTTGCATGTGAAACCTTAAATTAATAAGAGAATAAAGTAAAATAAGTGCATATTGTACCGTTTTTACTGAGGAACTGACAGTCAAATTCCTGTTTAAAAATATATATAAATATAAACCTGGAATCAGTCTGACCTTTAATCAAATTATCTTCCCCAAGTTTTGAAAGGACTTTGTTGATGATGAAGTGGGTGCAAGCAATATTAGCATGCAAAGGTGCATCACTGTGCCCTGACATAGCAAAATTCTACTTCGAGAAATGCTAACATGATTTTTTGCATTTACACCTGCCTTAGAAACTCCAGTAAAATGGAGAAATGTGGTCTGTTTGAGATCACTGCCAATATTCTGTATAAGTGATATTCTTCCAGTTGTAGGGAGAACAGTTTTGCTTCTGTTTAACTTAACAGATATATATCTGTGTGTCAGATCTGTGGATTTTAACATGCACGCACAATTCACGAAGCAAGCTCTCCGTGCTCAGTTCAGCCCCAAGTCTAAAAGAGCAGACTCTGTAACACTGGTAGTGTGTGACACTCCCTTTATCTGCCAGAGGTCACTGGCAGGATAGGCTGCACAATGGCTTCTTTCTTCAGAGATGTTAGAGGCTGTTGTGTCAAAGTGATGTACTGTATTTAGAAGCTTTTAAGCTCCAGATCCGCTCATGTGGAGTAACTCATGTATAAAAAAATCCTTATCAAAACTGTCACAGCACATCTGCTTCATTTCGATATTAAATGACTTGGCCTGATTAATTAAAAAAAAAAATACAGGTACTATAATCCTTACAGTGGGAAAGTGACTAGAAAAAAAACATGTTAAAAGAACAAAATTGTTTTAAATGGCACACTGTTCAGTAATTTTTATTCAAAATTTGATTTAATTTTTAAAAGGTATTTCTAAATAGAAATATTTGCATAAATCTAAAAAATCATTTAAACTATTTTTGTTTTAGATAGATAAGACAATTCATCTGCACTGTGGTGAATCTATTCACAACAACATTGTTCTGGTTCAGGAGAGCCCAATGGTGAAATGGACTAAGGTGAAAACAAATTGAAACTGAACTATCTAAGCACCTTGTCCAGGATGAGTGAAATGCAAATATAAACAAACGCAACTAGTTGAAAAGTAAATGAGAGACATTCATGACTTTTTAGCCATAATAACCTAAAATTTTAATAATAAAGAAAATGAGGAATTTAAAAAACTCTATGAGCCACATACTTCCCTAAATTGTTCCCTTTGACTTCACATGGGTGACAGAGAAGTAAGGGCAGAATTACGCTACTTGTTTCTATCACATCATCATAAAGGAGAGAGCATGATAGAATCAGGGAATATGTTACCAGACAATAAGAGCGACAGTTTCTTTTCTGACTTCCCTTCTCTCTCTGCCATCTACCAACCCCTCGCCTCCCCCCCACAAAAAGTAAGATATATAAATAAACTATTGAAGTCCATGGCTTGAATGCTAAATTTCAGGCAAATGTACATTTGCTTTTCTTAAGTTTTGTTTTAGACCTATGAAAATAAGAGGATGTTGACACGACTGTTAATCACAGTAGGACGTAAGGAGATATATTTTCAATATCTAAAGAGATATACTAATCTGTGCTTTGTGTTTTGGATTGGAAAGAGAGAGAAAGTGTGTGCATGTATGCACTCATGTACATGCACGCTGTTAGTATCTGAGTATAGGTGCAACAGTGCCAACTCCATGTGTTCAAAATCAGGAGGCCGGCCTCAACATCATGATCTCTTTTTAAACCTATTTTTTTTCCTGGTGGTTTTGGGCTGTTTAGGGTACTTTTAGGTCACATTGTATATTTTTTCTCTGTAACCATTAGGGCTGGATGTTGAGATTCTTATGTAATCATGTGACTCCAGGAACTGGGCTTTAAATAAGACACCCAGTATCAGGAGATTTGTGATATAATTGCAAAATATGGCAACACCACATTTCACCCACTATTATTTTTGGCAGGGTGAGCACTGAGGGAAAAACTGTGGGTAAAAAGACTAATTTCACTACAGTGAAAATCCTAAAGCCATTTTTCAGTGGCCAGGCTAGGTCAGACAGATAGAATGGGAAAGGAGTTCTCTCCCCAAGTTCAGTATCACTGTGAATAGATTACCACAGCCCTATGGCTGGACTAGCCTCCCTGGTCCCTTAAATAGCATCCCCATTCAATGGGGAACATACAGAGAACAGTCTATCAGCAGATTCTAGGGTCCTGCCTAACCCCCAACGTTGAACATGCTCTATCCCCGCACTGCCCCTTTCCCTGCTGGAGCAGAACTTGACCGGTTGTGCTGCCAAGTGAAGCCTCCACAGGGGATTCGTCCCTCCATGTGGGTATTCCTAGAGGAAGTAAGATTTTTTTGCAAATGTTTTAAAAAGATTAGTTAATTTGGTACCTGGTGCAGTTTGCCCCTTTCTACTTCTGAGTGAGCATTTTTAATGCAAAGGAGGGGAGATTTCAGAAGGGGTAAAATAGTGAATTCTCCCCAATTCGCCACACAAAACATTTCCCTATTGTGAAAAAGGGGTGGGCTGCATGCGTGCATGTGTGTAAAATGGAAGTCATTCACCTTCAGAGTTTACCTTATGTGTTTCATGTTAAAAAAAATGTTGAAACAAATAGTTCACCTATTTAGTAGAAACATCTGTTCACTCTGTGCAGGAGTTAGGCCACAATCAAGGAGCTTTGTTTGAGTAGGTCCTTGCATCCACACAAAGCACCAGGTAAGATAGTAGGACTCCAAATGGAGGTGGAGCACCACCTCCACAGAACTCGCTGCAGGTCTGAGGCCTTAGTTGTTTGTCTAGAGCAAAGGTTTTCAAACATTTTTTTTCATGGACCACTTGAAAATTGCTGAGGGTCTTGGCAGACCACTGTAGGTATTGGCTGGGAGCAGCTCCAGTCAGGGTGCGGCTAGGCCCAAATGGTGGGAGAGGGGCTAGGGGAAGGGACAGGACTGGGAACAGGGAGCGGCCACCACGCAGCTTGTTCCACAACCTTTCCACGGACCGCCTGAATGGAGTTCTTGGACCACTGCTGGTCCACAGACCACAGTTTGAAAAGTGTTTAACTCATGATAATCCAAAAAAATTAAAAGCGGTGTTCTCTAGGGCCTAATTATGTCCATGAAATCCTTATATCCTAAAGTAGTAATTCTGGTTGAGACTCATGGGGCTGAATGCTCATCTGTGGCCATATTCCACCCAGCACAGCTACACAGAGTGGCAAAGGCAGATTTCTGCCTCCTTTTCATATGACTCAGTCTTGGGAGGCTGGGGTGGTCTGTTTGACTCATAGCATGTCTTAGGCCTAGTGTATCCAGGAAATTGCACTCTGGGTAGATGTGTGTTGCATCAATTTAGCTAAATCAGTTCCTAAACCAACCTCATTATACCAGTGCATAAACTGTGCATAGGCAGGGTCTTAGAGTTATTCCTCGGCTGCTGTAAATTGCACTTGCTGGTAATGTTCCCCAGGGGAGAGCGCCACCTACTGAGCATTGGTGGAATGCAACATTGCTCTGGCCACTCCATCAGCATGATTCGACGCTGCATATGAGTTTAATTTGGCATGTTGGCCCTTCGTGACCTGGAGATCCCTTGGAGTGGGGAAAGCCTCCATGTGTGCTTAAGTCAAATGTCTATTGGTTTTTTACTGTTAGAGCACGGCAAAACAGGTGGAACAGGGGGCTAAAATTTGGCCCATTATATCCTTAGTTACTTATTAATTCATAATGGTTCTTGCTGTGCAATCAGCACTGCTGCAGACTGTGCTATTCTAGAGGGGAGTCAACCACCTCATATGTAACTGATACTTTGAAATAACCAGGTGCCCTGCCTGCTCTTTTGGGGCATTTTGCCTTACTAATCACAAAGCAAGAACTCAAAACAAGAACTCAAGAACACAAAAGTACTTAACAGCACCTGAGTATGAATCATTTGATTTTTAACAGCCAGGAGAGCTGTTAACACATGAAACTGTACACACTGAATGGAGCATTCTCACTGATTGCACTTTAAAAGTCATGTCTGCAGTGGGTATTTTAAAGACAGCCTGTGAAGTTGCATCATATATGGTCAAGCTTGTTTTTGCCTTCTCTTTTTAATGATCAATAGGTCTCTTTCGGAGTGTTTAATGTTCAACTTTTGAATCTGACTTGTAATAAAAGTTAACAGCAGCCTGCCCTCAGCAGGAATTCAAAACAAATCATTGTCAGCACAGGCAGATTCTCATCTGGTGTAAATCTGCATAGCTCGAGTCTTGCTTGTGGTTGCTGTCAATCATTTTGTTGCTGCTGCTGCTGCTGTTGCTGCTCAGAAGCACCTATGGGCCCAAACCAGAGATAAGGGTCCATTGGACTATGCACTGTATAAACAACTAACATAAAGAGAGCCCCTACTCCAGTACTCTCAGAGTTCGAGGATTGTCAGGTTAGCTGAGGATCACGTCCTACATGTGGAAGTACTATTTGTTTGCAAAGTGCTCTGCGTATCCACAAATGTAGGATTTCTCCTCCCTTCCTGGGGCCCAGATCATTTCTGAATACCATCGCAGAGGGAGTTCTCAGGATTAAGATCTCCCAAGCCCTATTCAGAAAGGGGTAGGACAGCTGCCTCCATGACACCTCCACCCTTCATAGAATAATTCCTCCACCTCACACATAGCAGGCACTGTCACTGCCTAGAATCAAAAGCTACAATGGATATGGTGAAAGGTACATCCTCACTTGGAGTAACAGGAAACTATTTGAGTCACAATTTGCTTCCGGGATTGCTTCAATGTATTCACCACCACAAACAAATGGGACTTGGGTAAAAAATCACAGGAGAAAGAGTCACACTTCCATCCGTGTTCCTGGGGAATGCAATTACTCAGTGTTCACCTTTCTCTTCTAATAGGGTATATGTTTCACTCCTCTTTTGTTCCTTGATTAATCCATGTATTGAATGATGTAAGAAATAATGCTGAAAGAATAGTATGTGGTCATATAATTAGGGTATCAGTATATAAGCACAGAGAGCTCTGTGGGCACATGCAGCCTTTAGCATTTCCTGACTTTTTAGTGCTTGCAAAATTAACATTTTTAATGTAGTATTGTGTAAAGGTTTTAGGGATTTTTGCCCCTTTTACACAGTCCTGAAAAAGTACATGAAATAATGTGTAATATTGGTGGGATCTCTCTCTTCTGCACTGAGCACAGAATTTTCAGGGATTCTGCATTTATTCAGTGCATCCAAGTATGAATGTCTAATAATATTGTCACTTCACATAATTAAGTTTCTTATCCTGGACAGGAGCATTTTCCTGGCTTTGCTGAGAGCAGCGGTTTGAAACTGACTGTGGTCTGGGATTGCAGTGAACTGTTGCAGCTGGTGCCATTAGGAAAATGCTACTGTGAAGGAACACAAATCCAATTATGTTGAGTGTCCATTAGTTAAATGCTGCTTCTATACAGAGCTAGCAATTGGAATACAAAGCAATTTTTTTGTGGTTCCTAACAAAATGGTGGCCATTTTAATTTTGTTTTTTGTTAGTCAGTGACACTGCAGTGGTTTAAAAAAAATGCATTCATGCCATTAAATCACAAACATTTTCAGTAAAAATTCTGAGCTAACAACCTAGATAGTAACTTCAGCATTAAATATTATTCAGGACAGTAGAGTCCCAACCCTTGTTGTCAGGTGAGAGAGAGTTGAGAGGAATCTAATTTATGATTGAATATCTCCTTCAAATCACTTAAGTCAACTATTTGAGGAAAAACAGAGGCTGTGCTCAAGGGGTGGAAACATTGGAAAGAAAGAATCAACATGCAGAGATAAAGATCTCACAACTGTATATTCTTTATTTATGTTGTATGTAGGCATTGAATATTGATATTATAGTTCAATAGTTAGAAAAGTTTCCTTTGAATCGTGCATTTTTCTTTTGAATGTAACCCTTTTTCCAGAATAGGTTAGACAGCAATAGTACTAAATTAATGTAATTAATAATACATTTAATTTAATTTAATACAATTTAATAATAATTAATACATAGACTAGTATTGAACATGTCTCCAATGCACAAATGTGTCCCATGCACGAATGGGAGTCAGATCAAGTTCATTCTGGTTGGGGATTGAGAAGGTGGGATAAACAATATTCTCTCTGCATTTACCCTGACCCTTACGAAGTCTACCCACCAGTGCACTGTGCGATAGGTGTTGAAGTCACTGTCTGTAAGGTCATTCATCTTTAATAGCATGGGGATTTTCAAGCCTAATGTAATTCTCACCCACTTTATTAGATATTGGCTGCCCCTCTACTTGTCAGGAGGGATTGAGGTGAGCAGGGACAGCCTGTGAGCATGGCTCTTGGGAGATTTCCTGCTTTTATGTACGTGCTGTCATAAGAGGCGCAAGTGGATGAGAGAGCTGTGCTGTGTCACTTGTCTACTATATAGACAGCACTGCCCTCTATATGTGCCTGGAAGTCCATGAGTTTGGAAGTTTCTTCTAGCTGTGATTGGACAAGCAGTAGATAACTCCCAGTTTCTTTTCCTTTGGTGAATAATTCCTGCATCTGGGGCAATCTGGACCTATATATTTACATCAATAATCATATAGACTCATATGTATCTGACAAACAGTGTATATTGTGTGAAAGCAAACATGTCCAAGAAAATTTTACTTTGTTAAAAAAATAGGATGAGGTTGTGCCTTCAATCACACTCTCACAAGAAATTTGCATTGCTTCATATGTTTGCATAAATTGAAGCACAAAGCTTCATATTTTAAAGTTACATTGTACTTAGAGGCAGAAAGACAGATTATGAGGAGCATGGAATGCTTTCTAGGTGCCATATACTGTATTTAAAATAATATAAATAAAGAAATGGTAAATGTAAAATACTCCACATCATATTACCAAAACTATTCCTACTCTTTGTAAAGCTGGCAAATTGTTAGAAGATGGAACGGGAGGACTGGCTAGTTTAGTTATCAGTTAATTAGCCAGAAAAAATGGCGAAAGGAAATGCAGGAAGTCATGCTATTTAAAACTGTTCTGAGCTGGTGTTCTTAGATGAGCTAGTAATGGTGTCTTCAGTTTGTACACTGGAAAGTCAAGGATCAGAAAAATGCATTTATTACATTTTATTTTTCTTCTGACCTCACAGAATAACCTGAAATAATTCAAGTACTAGACTGGAATCAGTCTAACTTCCTTGTGTGTGGATTATTAGGATCTCAGCTCCAGGCGTGCTGAGTTAAGGGCAGCTGAAATCCTGCTCACATTCCCACCTGCTGGTGTTGAGCAGTGTGGGTTAGAGGATGACAACAGCCTTGGTTCTAGTGCCCTAACCCCACTGGTCAGCAATTCACTGGTGTGACAGGTCACCACCTGAGCTGGATGAAATTTCTAGTTCCAAAATGTTTGTAAACAAACTATTTTCTTCTAAATGAAAGTTTTTCATGACAATGCTTTTGATTTGTTAGTTTGTTTTTCAGCGAAAAAAATGAATCAAATGCTTTTCAAAAACTATAATTTTCATTTTTTGGTCCTTTACTGAAAAAATGAAAAACTAACATGAACATTTTTGAGAGGGGAAATATATATATAAATACATTCAGTTTTCCAACCTAATCATCAGCAGCTTACTTACCTCAAGCGAGCAAGGTGGGAGTAGAAGCACAGTTTGATCTGTGTGTTTCTCCTGGGGCAATGTAAAAATGTGCTGTTGTTGTCATTATAGGATTATTTTGGTATTTCTCCAATGATTTTAGTCTTAAACCTTTGCATATCCTAAAGACAGGCTCTGTCAGCTGGTGTGTCCCATTTTCACAACACCGTTCCTTACTAAGGAATGCATACAAAGGACACAAGCTAGCTCTACAG
>VOCS01052822.1:0-13620 GCA_007922155.1 Mesoclemmys tuberculata
TTTCCCTGGAGGCTTCCAGTATCCCATGGCTCAGGGAAGTCCCTTTAGTAACAGTTCACTGGCCCTGAGGAACCAAAAGGTTCTAGTGGGTCTTTGTGGAGAGCAATTTCCTGCAGTGGCCATGAGGGGCTGGAAACGGATCTCTGGGTGTGTGAGCAGGCACACTCGGGTGTGCAGCTCACAGAGACATTAGGGAATCCTGTATTGCTTCCAGCAGAGAGAACTCCTGAACCCCAGTTTAGAGCCATGGGGGTATGGTGCTGACAGACAAAAGATCTATTTCCCCCCTTTAATCATTTCTCTAGAAGCCGGCTCTGGCATGTGCAGGTCCTGGGTTACTTGCAAGGAGACGCCAAACTGCAACATGACAAGGAAAGTGAGGCTCAGGTCCCAGTCCCCAACGCACGGACACTCCCCATGCAGTGGTGCAGCAATGCAGCCTAGGAGGAAGCTCACAGTCTATCTCACGTGCTGTCTGCAGAGAAACATTCTGTGGATGCACTTGTGGGTCCAGAAGCCATGGCCAGGCCCTTCTGTGACACTATGGAGATCACCCGTTCCACCTTTGACTCCAGTTTGGGGTGCAGTTATCTGATGTGTTCCAGGGTTTGCACATTCCCACCGTGGTCGTGCAAAAGGGAGTCTTTTGATTTTCTTGTGCATCAAGCAGGCGCAGCTGCCATGGCTTGTTCCATGCAGTTCATTGTGGTGGAAAGTCTGCATGGCGGGTCAGCACCAGGAGTGTGGCTTGTTGAATCAGACAACGGTTTTTTGGGGAACAGTGGATGAGGCCCAGACGCTTTGCCATTCCCTGACTGGGTCCGAAGACATGAGCTGGGTGCCTGTGATCCATGGTGCTTTTGAACTCAGCATCTCCCCTACCCAGTTGCTAGGCTGGGGCGTTCTGCTTCCCGACTGGCGATGGCACTGGGCAAATCCCACCTCCTTTCTTTTGCTTCTCTAGGGAGCAGGGAACCCAGCAAGGGTGTGTCAGGCACTAGGGACTCACAGACCCAGTGCTCTCCTCTCAGACACTCGGGTTTCAGACACAGAGCGGAGAGGCCCCCAGAGCCAGAATTCACTCACCCACCAGGGCGCTCTCCTTATGCCACGTAGCCAGGGATCCACGTCAGACACACAGATCACAGCAACTAGCGAGATTCCACCCTCAACCGTGAGAACCCGCCCCTCCCACTGGGGCTGAAGGAGGAACTCTGAGCTGGAAATAAGGAGCGGGCTCTTGTCCTGGCTCCAGGAGACAGCCACTGCAGGGGAGCCAGCCAGCCCCACAGCCGGAGCTGTGTAAGGCTCTGGCAGAGTGTCCTTACCTCCCCCACTCTGGCGATATTCTTATATTGCAGGAGCCGCCTGTCCTGGTGCCAGTCCCAGCACCAGAGCTCTTCTGCCTGGTGTACCGTCAGCCCTGGGAGAGAGACACACGCACACATTTGTCATTCTGGGTCAGAGCCAGTGCCCTTCCAACCCCACTGACGGCTGCAGAGTGCACAGAGTGCTTGCTGCTTCCCCAGCCCAACAGAATGGCAGCGGGGCACGGGGGGGTGGGCGAAGAGACAGAGGGACTCCTCATCGTCTGAGAGAAATCAGCTGTGGTCAGCCTGACGCTTCTCTTGAGTCCCATTTCCCAGCTGGGTTCCTTACCCCTCTGGTGCAGCAGGATGAGGTACAGCCGGTAAATTGCCTCCCTGGCCCGCCGGCTGGTGTCCTCGGCTGGGTCGCTGATGCATAGAGCCAGCTGTGCAACGTGGTGACCCATGTGAGGGAACGGGGCTGAGTTCTAAGGGAAGCGAGAGGAGAGGGGGCTCCATCAGCTTCTTCCATCAGCTCCCAGTATCGCTGGGCCAGGAGACTCTCTCCCCTCAGCCCCTGTGCAGGAGCTGCTGCGGGGAGGAGCTAGAGCTAGACCCAGAGCTGTCTCTGCCTCCAAATGGCCTGGGGCCAAGGGAGGTGGGCAGGGCCCTCCATGAGGACTTGCTCTCCCAGCTGCTCCAGGAGGACTAGAAGGGACCCAAGGCCCGGCACAGACCTGGCGGGAACAGGGGCTGGGGCATGGCCCGGTGAAAGTCCCAGGCTCGTCACTGAACCGGGGAAAGCAGAATTTAATTCATGTCTCTCTCGTTCCCCGCTCTGACTCCACCTCCCCAAGGGGAACACTCCTAATCATCAGCCCTGCAACAGCAGATCCCACAGCCTGTCAGGGCCAGCCCGCCTCTGCCTGGAGCGAGGCAGCTGGGCTCAGAGGTCACTTACGTCAAATTCAGGGAGGCTGATGGTGAGACGGAGCAGGGCTGCGCTGCTCCGCATGGCCCGGGCTCTCTCCTCGGGCACACGGGACCCCATCCAGAAACCGATGTGCTGCGAGGGAAGGAGGCAGGTCAAGATCAATGGGCAGGCGTGCGTGCTGTGCAAATGAGCACCTCCCCAGGGTGGGATGAAGGGAGTGACTGCGAGGACTAGCCCCCCGGAATCTCTGGGTCCGTAGGAGAGAAGGGCTGATTCCACTGGGGTCCTTCAGTTTCTCTCGGAAGGAACCTGAGACTCTTCTCTAAAGACCATCTCCTGATCTCACTAGAGGGGGCGGGTTTCAGACTCTGACTCCCCAAACCACCCTGTGGCCCTGAGGTTTCTGCTCAACACAAAGAGGCAGAGTTCTGGCTTGAAGCATCAGCTCCTTCCCCCCACCCTCAAGGAGGAGACGCCCAACACAGCATCGCACTGACTGGCCTGGCCAAGGATTCAACTAGGACGAGAGACTGGGAAATGGATCTTCCAGTGTTTCCTTTCCACTTCTCCCCAGGGTTCAAGTAAAACTTCCCCCGCTCTCCTCATAGGGCTCACCTCCATTATGTAGTGGAGCCTGGCTGTGTCTGGGGACTCTGCCAGCAGATTCCCCAGCATAAAGTGTAGGAGGTCCTCAGTGACCTTCTTTTGAGCCTGCAAAGGAAGGGAGAGCCATGGAGAGTTTGGGAAACTGGGGTGACAACTGCCACAGCATGGTAAGGGGGTTCTGTGTGAAGCCTGGTGAGACCCCAAACATGGATCCTGGCCTCTCTCATTCACATCCCACTGCAGGCCATTAGCAAGGATTCCTGGCAGGACGACAGCTGCCTCTTCAATCCATGCCCTGAGCAGGTCTCTGCGGAGGGCCTGATAGGCAGCAGAACATGGAACGGCCCAGCTGCTAGGGATGGAAGCTGGGCTGCTCGGCAAAAGACAGCACGTGGAGGAGCAGCCTAATCACCCCTGGGGGCAATGATCCAACCCTGCAGCCTGTTCCATCTCTGCCCGCCCCAACCCTATCTCTGGGGCTCCAGCCAATCACGGGTGAAGGGACCAGAGGTCTCTTCTGCTCCTGGCATGGAGGAAGAGGAGGATGACCTACCTGGATGTGGGGGGCGTCCTTCCCTGTGCCCATGGTGAAGACACCATGGAGGGCAGCACGGAGAAGATGGGTCTCCAGCTCTGGCTCCAGGGCAGGATTCATAGCGCTGGCAAGAGAACGGCGCCGGTAAGAGACTGTGCAGTGCGGGGGTGAGACTGGCATCAACACGGGTGTGAGATTGCAGGGAAATAGACACAGGTGGTGAGAATGAGGCACACAGCCAGGGAATGACAAGGCCAAGGCCTCACACTCAGTCATTGGGGGGGCGGCAAAAGGGCCTGTTCACTGGACCTGGCTGCCCCTCCCGTATTTGAGCCCAGGAGCGATTCTCTCCCCGAGGCCATTGTAATGATACTGGAGAGAACTAACAGCCCAGCCAGGAGGGAGTCAAGGTTCCCTCCACCTCTGCCAGAGGAGCCCCGCTTGGGAGGTGACCTGGGAGCGGGAGCCGCAGTGGCTCCCAGGCCTGGGCCTGAGCAGCATGGGAGTTTGGGGGGCCGGGCTGGTGGGTCTCGGTACCTGAGGTGGCTCACAGCGATTAGGGAGTTGGACAGGACAGCGCTTGGTGCAGATTCCTGCGGCAGTTCCTCAAGAAACTCCTGTGAGACCCAAGGAGACCAAGGAGCGTGTGAGATTCAGGCCCCACTTCCACTTCCCAGTGAGGAGATTCCACAGCCAGCGCCCCACACAGCCATCGAGATACCCCCAAATGACTCCCCCTTCTTCAATTCTTTCCCGCCTATCAACTTGGCCCCATTCCAGGATTACCGCCATGCTCGGTCCCATTGCCCCCTTCTTCCCTCCCACCTCTCAAAACTGCCCCCTCATTTAACAACATCTCGATCAGCGAGCTGGGACTATCCGCCTTCCCCCAGCCTCAGCTGCCCCTCCGGACCCACAATTCCCCCAATGCTCAGAATTTCTCCCTTCTCTTCTCCGCCGTCCTCAGATCCCTGCAATCCCTGAGCTCTGCTGCCCCCTCCCCCTGCACCCTGCACCCCATCTCTGGGTCCGGGGAGGCCCCTGCCCACCCCATATTTCTATCCTCCCTCCTGCGGCGGGGCGTCCTGTCTCACTCACCACAATCCTCTGCACCACAGCTGGCTTGCAGCAGTGCGGCTCCAAAGTGTCCTGCCCTGCCTGCAGAGCAGCGACGCACGCGGGATGGATGGCACGCAGGAACCGCAGCCGCTGAGCCTCATCCTGCACACACCAGGAGCGGGGTTAGGGGAGAAGAGAGCCTGTTAGCCAGGGACCCGCCTGCTCCACTCACACCAGCTCCAGGGCTCAGGCCTCTCTGGGGAGAGTGGGGAACGCCACCCCTCATGCTCCAAATCACCCCGACTCCTGCACAGGCAGGGCCAGGAACTGTGGCAGAGCCCGTGGGGGGAGGGGACCGCAGATCGTGTGTGAGAAATGCCCCATCCCGAGGGTCCCGGCTCGTGCGGGATAAAGGTTCCCATTAGGGATGATGGATGGTCTGGGACAAGATCCCCTGCGGGGGGTGGGGTGCTGGGAAGGGGCAGGACCATCTCGATTCCAGCCCAGCTGGGAACGCTTGTACCTGTTGTCCGCCCTGGAGCTGCTCCGAGATGGCCGTGAGGGCAGCCTCCTCAGCGGCCAGTCCCTTTGCTGCCTCCTCGTCCTCCTGGTCCCTGGGGGTCCCTGCAGCAGGGAGAGAAGGGGACAAGGGTGACTCCTGCTGCCGCATGGGGGAAGAAGAGGGGCGTGGTGGGGAGATCAGGGTTAATGTCCCCCCTCCCATGTCAGGCACCCAGGGCAGAGCAGGCCCCGCACTCCCCCCTCTGTCTGCGGGGAGCAGCTGTGTGACTGCTGCTGGTGTCCGTGTGGCTCGTGTGGCCCAGGTCACGAGCCTGGGCTGGGACCCCCCTCCCGTGTCACTGGGAGAGCGACTGGGCCCAGGGTGTCCACAGCCCCGTCCTTATCCCTCCCTGTCCCTGAGCCCGGCCTGGCTCCTCACCTGGAAGGGGGCAACGGCTGCCATCGGCCTCGCTGCTCCCAGCCTGCGAGGAGCTGCTGTTTTCCCATATGGAGCGGGAAGAGCTGCTCATGCTGGAGCCGAGGTCCTCCACCTCCTGCCCTGGGGAGGCTGGAAGGTCCTCAGGGACCGGTGAGGGCGATGCCTCCTGATGAGCCCCAGGGCTGGGCTCGTGGGGCCGGTGCTTTCTGCACAAGCAGCCCCAGAGCCACCCTGCCCGGCTCCCCTCCTGGGCTGGGTCCTGCCTGCCCAGCCGCCTCCTGGGCCAGCTCCATTTGGGCCTGGCCTCCCCTGCCTCGGCGCCTGCGCCGGGAGCTGGTTTTCTGCTCCAGAAGGCTGAGAACTGCCACCTCCTGGCCTGGCCGACAGCTGCTTCCCCGCCAGCGGGGACCGAGGGGCCGCTCTTCTCCTCGGGAAGGTGGCAGCTGCCTCTCTCAGGCTCTGGGGCCAGCCGCAGAGCCTTCTTCCTCAACGTCCGCAGGAGCCCGGCCATCTTGGGAACGAGCGGGGAGCAGGCGTGAGTCTGGGGTCTCTCTCCCTAATGGGCCTTTCTGCTCCCCCCTCTCCTGCAGTCAGGACTTCTCCTGGGAACCATCCCCACTTCAATTCACCCAGCCCCTAGTCACGGGAAGCCTACCGTCCTCTTGTGTCCCACTGATTTCCAGGGGGCTGTGCCTTTCTCCGGACAGAAAGGAGAGCCACAGAAGAAACCCGAAATGCCACTCACGTGCTCCAGATGATGGAATGACGGATGGCGGATGTTGAGGGTCGCCTCTTGTGTCTCGCCCTCTCCCTCAAGCCCAAGGCAGGCTTGAGGGGGTGGTGCCCTGGGGCGTTACCCTGCCCAACCAGCAAGCAGGATATTGACACTGGGCTGTGAAAACAAGAGTCTGGCTTAGTGCCAAGGGACAGAGACGTTCAGGCAGCAGCAGGGGCTGCAGAACACTGCCCTGGGGCAGGGGTTCAATGCCTCCCAGCTTCTCACAATCTGCCTCTTTACACACATTCATGAACCAGCCCAACCCCTGGGCTGTAGGGACTGGGACCCCTCCGTACTGATGGGAAACAGGCCTGGGAAGGGAAGCTGCCAGCTGATGGCCACACAAAGTGTTAGAGCCAGGAGCCAAGACTGACCCAGCAGTCCTTATTTCCAGGCCCCTTCCCTAACCACTGCTGCACACTCCTTCCCAGAGCTGGCCGTTACAGCCAGGCCCTCCTGTCCAGTGCCCCTGCCTCGGAGAGGGGGTGTGATCTGCTGTAGTGACTGGACCAGGAGACTGGGAGACAGGACTCCTGGGTTCTATTGCTGCTTTTTCTATCAGCCTGTGCGACTTTAGGAAAGTTGCTCCCCCTCGCTGTGGCTCAGTCGCCAGCAGTCTATTGTAAACTACTGGGGCAATGCCCCAGGTAAAGCGGCTCTGTCAGTGCTAAGCCGCATTTGACCATTGAAGGTCGAGGATGAGGAGTGTTTTGTCTCTGGGTTTGGAGGTGGGATCACGGAGGAGCAGCCTGTCCTGGCCAGGGAGATGAGCTAACAGGCTTTTCCAACTCCATTATCTAGGATTCTGGGCCTAGGAGGCCAGACTCAGACCCTCGTCACCGAGACACCCAAGACCCAGGAACCCGGCAACAACTTCCAATCCCATTAGCATCTCAGCAGACAATGCAAGAAGGCAGAAGGACACCGGGAATTTCCAACCCTTCATTCCAAACCCAAAGACGTCTTAGGGCCTTTCAGCAGCAAATCGGTATGGATTCTTGCCCAAAACAAGAATCATCCATTGTCCTTCTCAGCTCAAAAGGATTGGGGGTAAACCTCAGCACTGATGCAGAAATGGTTAGTCTTTTTCATATAGTTTATATCATAAGGATTTTTATACAAGTGGCACTTGGAGAAGAACAGCTTATAGACTGATGGGTTGAGTTGCTTGTTTGTATAAATGAACTCTTCCAGATAGTGGAAAAAAAAAAACTCCTATGAACTCTTGCTTTTTCCCAATAAGTGACAGGCACAGAAATCCTTACGCAGATCCCTGTTCCTGACCATCACTTTGTAATTATCCCCTCTGGGACCAGTGGCATATCCCAAAATGGTGCTTTTGGACTGGTATATCTTCTCTATTGTTGCAATATTCTGTACAGTTTGTATGATATAATGTTAGAAAGGGGTATTTCAATATTAGTTGATTGTAATTTGTTCATGTAGATCATGTTTGGTAGGAGCTTTTCATTTTGAATTGAGGGTGACGCTGTTATTGAGTATGATTCGGGGAACTGGATGGTTAAAAAGCAAACACCCAACACAAACAAGACTGTCCTCTCCAAAAAGAAGACAACCCTCCTCCCGCACCTCTTTTATAAAATCATAGACTTGTAGGGCTGGGAGGAACCTCGAGAAGTCATCAAATCCAGCTACCTGCACTGAGGTATGACCAAGTAAACGTAGCTCATCCCTGACTGCTATTAGTCCAACCTATGCTTAAAATCTCCATTGATGAGGATTCTGCAATCTCCCTTCTATCCTATTTCAGAACTTTACTGTCCTTCTAGTTAGAAATCGGAACTAGATTTCCTAATATCTAACCTAAATCTTCTTTGCTGAAGATGAAGCCCAATTACTTCGTGTTTTGCTTTCAGTGGCCATGGAGAACAATTGATCATTGTCTTCTTTAAAACAGCCCTCAACATCTTTGAAGACTGTTATCAGGTCCCCCCTCCGACTTCTTTTCTTAAAACCTAATATGCCCAGTTTGGGGTTTTTTCACTTTCCTCAGAGGTCAGGTTTTCTAACCCTTTTATCATTGTTGATGCTCTCCTGTGGACTCTCCAGTTTGACCACATCATTCCTAAAGGTGGGTACAGTATTCTAAATGAGGCTTCACCAATTTTAAGTGGGGTAGGATGATTACCTTTCGTGGCTTACAGAGTACACACCTGTTAACCCATTCTGGAATGATATTAGCCTTTTTGCAACTGCATTCCATTGTTGACTCATATTCAATTTGACATTCGCTATAACCCCCAGATCCTTTTAAGCACTACTACTTCTTAGCCACTTCTTCCCCGTTTTGCAGTTGTGCATTTGACTTGTCCTTCCTAAGTGAAGTACTTTGCACTTATCTTTATTGATTCCCATCTTGTTGATTTCATACCAATTCTCTAGTTTGGCCGAGGCCTTGACAATTCTAATCCTGTGTCCTAATCGAAAGTGCTTGGTGTTATCTTCCAATTCTGTAAGCGTACTCTCCACTCCATTTTCCAAATCATTAAGGAAAATATTGAATAGTATCAGACCCACGACTGACCTCTGCAGTTCACCACTGGGCACAACCTCTCAGTTTGACAGCCAAACATTGAGAACTGCTCTTTGAGTAAGGGCTTTCAACCAGTTGTGCACCCACATTGTACTAATTGCATCTAGACCATGTTTCCGTAGTTTGTGTATGAGAGTGTCATGTGAGACTGTGTCCAAAGCCTTATTCACACCAGACACATGTTACTAGGCCAGTAACCCTGTCAGAGAAGGAAAAAGGGTTGGTTGGGAATGATTTCTTTTTGAGTAATCCAGGATGACTAGTCTTAATAGCCCTATTCTCCTGTACATGCTCACAAACGGACTGTTTAATAATTTGTTCCAGCATCTTTGCAGGTATTGAAGTGAGGCTAACTTGTCTGTCAGTCTCAGGATCCTCTTTGTCCTTTTTAAAGATCGCTGCTGTCTTGTTAAAGAATGGGAAGACAGCTTTTTTCTAGAATCTCAGAAGAGACCGGATGTACGGCACCTGATGTTCTAAAGCCACAAAAGCTGGGGCAGGAAGCTCTTCTCTCCCCCTGGCAGAGATCCCCAGGTAACTAAACTAGAGGGAGTCCCATTTAATAGAGACAACGGTTCACATTTGTCCCCAACCATTTTTGTTTCTCTACACTAGATAGTTTAGCAAATTTTAGAATTGCTTGGCACTCAACACCTTGAACTACCCCTTTCTCCTCCACAAAGGGCTTTAACGCCCCATAGCTCACCAGGCTCCCTCCTGCCAGGAATTAGAGAAGTGTGCCTCTTCCCATTGGACAGCCAGGGATCCTGAGGTACAGAGAAGGGAAGTGACCTACCCCAAGTCACACACACCGAGGCGGTGGCACAGCCAGGAAGAGACACCAACAGTTCAAACTAGCAGACAACAAACCCACCAGAGGCAGGGATGGAGCCCAGGAATTAAGATGGTGGAAAAATTGTCACTGAACAGTTTTCCGTCATAAAATCCTATTAAGGCTAAACCAGTTTCTTTCTTGAAACCATCACTATTTGCATGAAAATTCTTTGCAAAAATAGTTCTTTGCAAAACAAAAGCATGTCCCCTTTGTCACCAAGTGTGAAATTGTCTCGTTGCACACTTTGATTTAGAAAATTCAATGAGATGCTTCAACCTGTGCTAAGTAGCTGCTGCGCTTAACAATGTGAAAATAGAAAATACAAAAGAAAATAATCTTGCAGCTATTCTATCATGTCATAATCTGTCATGACTCAGCATGATAGGACACTTCATATTAGGCACTGCTACTAGTGACACTCTGGTACAGATGCTCACAGCTCTCCATCCTCCACCCACTGTGAAGTGGGTAGGAGAGGATTGTTATCCCTGCTTCACAGAGGGAGGAAAGAAGGCGAAGAAAGGAGGAGCAACTTGACCAAGGTCATAGAGCCAGTCGGTGGCAGAGTTGAGAATAGGACTCATGAGTCCAGTCTGTCAAACTAAACATCACATCTTGAATTTCATACCTTGAATGATCAGTGCTCTCAGATGAGCTACAGACCAACAATTGTTCTTAGTAATTCTTCAACAAGTATTGTAGAAGAACTAGAGCTGAAGAGAGACCCATGAACTGCTCTGAATGAAGAGAAACAGCAAAATTCTTCAAACACATGATTGGTTCTGACTACTGACTTAGTCTTTAAAGAGAACAGTGACATGTGTTCACTGCTCAGCCAATCAGGGTTGAGACTTTGAGAGGCGGGAAGCTGAGCGGCCACATCAAATAAGGACAAAAGAAGCAAGAGAAGAAGAGAAAGGCGGGAGGGATGGAGGAAAAGGGAAACCAAAAAAAGACAAATCCCAGTTTCCCCAGGGAGTCTAAGGGACAAAGTCCCGGGGGGAAGTAAAATTCTCCGACCTTAACTTAGGGTTTTCTGTGCCTAGAATTCAGCTGGCACCGCGTGGATCAGACTAAAGAGGTTCCAAACCCGGCTGAGGCTCTTACCTTCTAAATCAGGCACCTTTGTTTCCTAGGAAAGTCAAAGAGAGTCCGCCTGGCGTGCGCGCAGGTGAACCGCAATGTTCTCTCAGTCCTCAAGAAGAGACGTCGAGGAGGAGACTTGCCGTAGCAAAGCCACAGGTATCTCCGAGGGTGCCCCGGCCGTGCACCCCTGTCCTGCCTGGCTGTGGTCAGGGTCTCTCTGTGAGGTCACAACCTGCCCTCCACCTTCGTCCAATAGGCTGATGTCCTGCAAAAGGCCCCGTGATGTCACGGCCACACGCTCAGTGCACACTGCACAGTTTGACCTCAGAGACTCCTCCCCATGCTACACATCCTTGAGTGTAGATTTGTAGACCTTCAGGCCAGAAGAGACCATTAGAGCATCTAATCTAACCCCCTGCTTATCACAGGCCTCTTGTATAGCACAAGAGCTAGTTTTTGACAAACATATTCCAGACATCTGAAGACAGCAAGAGACGGTGAATCCATTCCTTCCTTTGGTAGTTTAGTCCCTTGGTGTGTCATCCTCCCTGTGAAATGTTTGTGTCTTATTTCTAATATGAATTTGTCTGCTCTCACGGGCCAGCAAGTGGGTCTCATTATGCCTTTCTCCACTAGGGGAAAGAGCACTTTATTACCTGACACTTTCTCTCCTGAAAGGCATTGCAACACTTCAATTAAGTCGCTTTTCCGTCATCTACACTGAAGAGATTGAGCGTTTTCATGAGCTCCCTAGAAGACCTTTTTCTCTGGCCGCTGAACAGTTTGTGACTCTTGGCTGCCTCATCTCCTGTTTTTCAATGTCTTTTTAAAACGTGGAGACCAAAACTAGATGTAGTATTCCAATATCAGTCTCACCGATGCAGTATCCCCTCCCTACCCTACTCCCGGCTCTGGTCATACGTATCATGGTGGCTTTAGCCCTGTTTCCCACAGCAGTACACTGGGAGGTTATGGTGAGTGGGTTCTCTAGTATGGCCCCCAAAGCCTTCTCAGACTCACGGCTTAGCTGAATACAGTTCCCCATTCTGTAGGTGCATCCTGCATGGCTTATTCCTAATGATGTCACCTTGCATTTGGTCAGACTCTGTTAATACTTGCATTTCTTCATGCTTCCTGAAAGCGTGTTTTACTTGAATGGGTCCAGCGTTCCCGGTGATCCAGATCGCTCTGTATGACTGCGCTGTCCTCATCAGCATTTACCCCTCTGCAGAGCCCTAATACCAAGTAGCTGCTCCCCACAGCACAGCGTGAAAAGGTCATCCAGCCCCGCTGTTAGATAGGGGCTAAGCATAGAACAAGCACATGTTTAGGAGCCTTGTCATCCCTAGGCGCTGAACAACTTGTGGGGCTCAGAAACTTAGAGATTCAGGGAAACGGTGAATGAACAGCACAAGCGTGCGTTAGCGCCGTGGTTTAGGAAGCTACCGGGGGCAGGCGGAGGGTGGTCTAGAAAAGCTCTCTCTGCCCAGGAATCTGAAAATGTCAACCCTTCTGCCAAACATGGTAAGAGAAAAGCCAGAATGACACATGGCAAAAGAATGCCTGCTTCACGAAGCGTCACCTAAAATTGCCTTGCAAGGAGCTAAGGAGAAGCCAGAATAAAAAGGATTCAAAATGTACATTGTCACTGCTAGAAGGGATAATAATTCCCTACCCAAAATATGCATCTGCAGCGTTAGATCGCTCTATAACAAAACATAACAAAAAAGTCTACTTGCAAAAATAGGCCCTCAGCCCTCCTAGGCTTGTTAACTGTGAACAATATGGAAAGCTGTAAAGCAAAGATATTTTCCCCTCTCTTTGGACTTGTGGTGGGCAATGCAAACCCCACAGTGGGAAACAAGGGGTTAAGGAGCTGCTCTGGGTTCAGCGAGCCCCGACCCACCAGGGCTGCAGGGGATGCACAGATTTGGGGAAGATTTAAACGGAGCAGAAGAGCTCACTTGTGGGCAGACTTGGCAAGTTGAAGGACTCCTATCTTGCAGCCTCTGAGGACAGGCCTGAGCGAAGGTAGGATCAGGCAGTGAGCTGACTCCTTTCACAACCTCCTGTGACGGACTGTGAACTTTGGACAACGGTGGGGTGGTGGGAAGTGGCTCAGGGAGGGGGGCTCTAAGGTGCTCCTGGATGTCAGACCCTTGTGATGCTCTCAGAGGGGTCTGGGCCAGAGCCTGGTGGACTGGCAAGCTTTGGTCTCCCCTACAAAACCGCCCTCTGCATGTCGAAGGGCCTAAACCCTGACTGTAGACAATGCTCCCGTGAGCAGAGACCATCCCTGGCCTCCATCCATCTTTAAAAATATGCAGAGGATGCGGGGGGCACAAAGGGGAGAGAGGATGAAGGTGGCTCTTGGGGGGAGGGAGGGACGCAAGTAGCCCAATGGGAAGCTCTTGTTTACCGCCATCAAGCAATGATCACATCACTGATGCCGAGAACCTTCCCTCACAGTCTGTATTTGATTGGCTGCAGAGTTTAACAAAGTGATCCCATTTACACACACAGATATGCCAGCGAGTTGAGCGTCAGGCCATGGGAAGCTCAGCCAATTATGCGGTGGGGCTTTTGCCCCCATCTAACAATCTGCTTAAAGAACAGCAGCCCATTTTCATTCACATTGGTCTGTTGAATTTTGTACCCCTGAACACTTTCACTGATAACTTTTCTCAGCTTTAGAAGGCTAGGCTAGGCTGTTTTCAGTGGTAGGAGGTGACAGAACTAGGAGCAATGGTCTCAAGTTGGTCTCAAGGGGGAGGTCTAGGTTGGATATTAGGGAAAGCTTTTTCCCTAGGCAGGTGGTGAAGCACTGGAATGGGTTACCTAGGGAGGTGGTGGAATCTCCATCCTTAGAGGTTTTTAAACTGCGGCTGGACAAAGCCCTGGCTGGGATGATTTAGCTGACGTTAGTCCTCCTTTGATCAGGGGTTGGTCTAGGTACCTCCTGAGGTCCCTTCCAACTGTCATATTT
>VOCS01052826.1:0-12188 GCA_007922155.1 Mesoclemmys tuberculata
GACTCCAGACTTCCTCTTAGTTCAAACACACACTATCCCTAAACTCCATATCTATAGATGTTCTGGGACGATAGTTTATTTTACTTCTTCAAGGGGCATATGATAGGCGTAGCACATATCACATGAAGCCTTTCTTTGCACAGGTTTCTAAAACATCATTGCTCTTTCTTTAATAGCTAGAGAAATACACAGAAAGTACAGGCCAATAGAAAACAACAAACATCCTGAATGCATTGCCCCCACACTAGCTAACCCTTCCCTTGGGAGTCCTTGGGAGCCATCTCAGTTCAGCTGTGGAGTCAGTTAGCTAACTATTGACATAGTTCTAAGTTGTAAGTATAAAATATAACTGTAGCTACGCCACTGAGTATGAGTGATCACAGCAGAAAATAATGCAACATTCTTGGGGGAGGAAGGGTACCAAAAACACAAGGTGACATTCAACTTTAGAAAAAGATTTTTAAAAGACTGAAGGAGCTTGCTAAAAAGTTTATAAACTCAAAATGATAAAATTAAACTCCTTAGAATCAGCATGGTGGCCATTGTTTGAGATAACATCTTGAGCTATATGGAACCTGCTCAGAGCCAACCTGGTAATTTCTGTGTTTCTAGGAGTGCTTTTAGTCATTTTCACTTGACACAAGGTTTGCAACCTGTTTCTTTTGGATGCATGGCCTCCCCATGGTTATCCAGGCCTTTGTCGCCTCGTGTTTGGATTATGGCAAAGCACTCTGTGAGGCTGCACCGTAAAGTGAATAAATAATTGCAACTAGTGCTGAACTCAGTGGTCTGTTTAGCCAGCAAGAGTACCTCTGGTGAGCATGTGACTCCCAATGTTCTATGACCTGTCCTTGGAACAAACTGATTTCCAGGTAAAGTGTAAGGTGTGAATTTTAACTCCTAAAGCCTTAAGTGATTTGGGTCCTGCCTTCCTGCCTCTGTCAGTGTCTGATTCACAGGCAGTTGTTACTAACTGCTTGAGCTATTACTACCCTATCTTGCATAAGTGGAGGCTGTTGGAGGGCATTCTCAGAGAGGGCATTTAGTTGCCTATTCCATTCACCAAACTCCATGCCCTTCAGGGCATGCTGTGAGGCTTGGTGATTTCCCCAGGCTTTTCCCATAGAAACAGTGGGTCGGAGTGGGGAGACACATTAGCTCACATTGAGGCCATTTGTGAATGTTTTATATTCTAGAGCCTGTGCTAATAAGTGTGTGATTAGTCCTATGGCAGCAGATTAATCTTGGGCCAGTTGCTCAGTTCCTGCTCTTTTCTTCCAGGCTATTCGTGCTATTAATGGCGGTGACCATGAAATTAGTGCGGAGGAATTCACCAATCGAGTCTTCAATAAGATTGATGTCAATGGCGATGGTGAGATTCCTGTCTCTGCCCTCTAACTCAGCTCATCCTTCAGCCTCTCACACTTAAGTTTGTCAACAATACACTGGGGCCCAGTCTCCTCCAATAGCCTCCTTATTAACTTTATGCTCCCTTGTCTTTGACAAGATCTCACATTCCTCCCTCTATGACCTTTCCTAAGTCATTGCTCCCCTCTTTTAATGCTTCCCTTTCTGAATGTTCTGTTGATTGACGTTGATTATATTATCCTCCTTTCAGTCATTATTAATCAAGTCCAGTATCAGCTGCTCCATCATCTTGCCCAGATTGATGTCAGACTGACAGGGCTATAATTGCATGGGTATTTTAGCAGGGTGAGTGGGGAGGGTTTTGAGGGATAGTGAAGGAAGGGGAGATTATCATGAGGGATGAAGGGTTTGGGGTCAGAGAGGGTGGTGTAGCAAATTCTTGAGCAACTTTTTGAGCTGGACACAAATGAAAGGGAGCCTGTGAGAATGACTGTTTCCTCTATGGGGTAACAAAAAGTGATAAAACAATCCAGCGTAGAGAAAAGGTTTGTACAATGGTAGAGAAGGGGGGAAGAACAGAGCGTGAACTGAGCAAGTCAGAGAAGTGAAAGTCAGATCTGCTAGCAGCACCACCTTGGCTGGGCCAGTTACAGCTTTTAAACACCGTCTTGGGGAGCTGGAGTTTTGACTAATACCCCAGTATTGTGGTAGGTAAGCGCCTCACTTTCTGCAGCTTTTCTACTCCAGGTAATTCAGTCATCTTGAGCTACTAAGTGTCAGTACCTGGCCATTCCCCCTCTGGAAGGACACAGTCTGTTGTGAGAAAAGCCAACTGCTGGATTCCACGTGCTCCTATGTCAATCAGGCCTGGGAAGAGCTGAATTGCAGTTCCAGGTCTCTAAAGTATACTCTGAGGTGCACATCTTTTGTCTTCCACCCTTCCTTGGGATGTGGGGCTCAGCAGTCCAGCTACCTTAGACCCCGAAACAGGTTCCTCAGCCCTCCTAAGCCCCTAGTTACTTATACGTGTTCCCTCAGAGTTCCACCTCGCTGTGAGAGTACAGAGCTTCTCAATTAACCCTTTTAGGAACAATGTGGCTGGCAAGCAAAGAACATATGCCTAGTCAAGGAATTACTTAATCACAGCCAATTTACTCTTAGGAAAACATTAGAGAATCACAGATCTTTGCAAAATAAGGAACAGTCCTGAGATTCCCTCCCTGCCCCATGCCCACTCCCACTCAGTCTGATCTCACTCCTGTGAGTCTGAGGTCCTGTCAGCATTTCAGGCTAGGCAGCCTGAATCCTCCTCTAGCCTGGTCTTCCAAAAGATGGTGACTCCTGCCCCCCACAGAAGCCCCCTCCTTGAATCTAATCTGATCCTGTTCTGCCATGTATCCAGTCTGGGAAATGTCAACCCCAGTTATGTGAGTTCTATATGAAGAAAACCATTGTCCTCTGAGCTGGGCCAGTCACTGACAATTTTTCAGAGTTGGTAGCTCCGTTATTGAGAGTCCTGTACAAGGTGTCCGATGTGCCTCCGGAGTGGGGTAGTGACCTTGTCCAGGCTAGGCTGGTTTTTAGCAGAACACAAAATGGCAGCTAGGTTACAAAAATGGAGTTTACAAACCAAAGGGAATTCACAGTTTGATACAGCCATAGCTCACTCTGTCACACTAGATTTTATTTTTTTGAACAGGCTGCAGAGCAGCATCAGCTACTAGTTCTTTTCCCAGGCTTACGAGTCACATTGTCCTTGGTAGAGAGTTTCACATTTTGGTGAGTGATGATTTTCAGTAGCAAAATGCAGAAATGTCTCAAGCCAAGGTCTGAACAGGACTTCAAGAGGTACTGGATGTTTATATGGATAACAAGAATATCCATAAGTACAACAGTGAAGCCTAGCAAAAGAGTTCTGGAAGGGCTATAAACCTCCTGCTGCGGTGCTTCAGCCACTCCCTAATTATTGGGGGTTAGATGTAATCTTTCCTGTGGACAGATTATCCTGTAGCTTCCTAAAGTGCAAACTCATGCACTTAGAAACTAACAACAAGAATTTCTGCTGTATGCAGGGGGAAGAGGTGGTCAACAGTTCAAAGTGACAGAGGAGGAGAAGGACTTGTGTATATTAGTCGACTGCAGGATGACTACATACCTCCAATGTAATGGGGCCATCAAAAAGTACATTTTATGATTGCATTTATCAGGCAAGGTATTTTTCCAGTAGAGAAAGGTCAATATGAATGCTATCGTACAAGGTACTGATAACACCTAATATTAGAATATTGGGTACAGTTCTGATTACCATGTTCCAAAAAGATACATTCAAATTGGAGCAGGTGCAGAGAAGGGCTGCAACGATGGCTGGGGAATGGAAAGCCCATCTCACGTGAGGGGACTAAAAGAGCTCAGCTTGTGTACCCTAGCAAAATTAAGGCAGAAAAGGGTTAGGGTTAGAGCCACAGGAGGTATGTAACTTTAGCTTAAATAGGTTTTATGACCCACCTCTGGCTTTCCCTCATTCACTGTCTCCTATTCCTCCAACACAAGCCCTGCTTGGTTCTTTTCCTGTGGATTCCAAAAGAGGTCCATTCCCCAAATGGAATTATCTTTGTCACTTCCATGCATCTGCTGGCTGCCTTGCCTGCATGGAGCTCTCTAGACTCAGGTCAAGAAACTTGCTGCGGCTCTGCTGTGCACTGTCTGCTCCTGTTGCTTCTTAGCTTGAGAGGTGTGATAAAGTCAGGCTGGATGGCTTTAAAAGGGTGTGCTGGGGCTGATATGAGGGCCTGAAAGGGTTAAAAACCTTCTGCCTGGCAGACAGAGGGAAAAGCACAGCAGGGCAATTAACTGGACCCAGTGAAGGGCCAGGCCAGGGGTGTTTAAACCCTGCCTTCCCTAAAGGAGGGGGAGTGAACACATGCAGGAAAAGCTGCCAGAAGGTCTGGGGCAGCTGCAGAAGAACGTTCTCTTCCAGGTCAGGAGACAGAATTCCGCCACAGCCAGGGGAGATGAGGTAGTGGGGGGCGCCCTGACCACGGACAGCAGAGGTAAAAGCACAAGACTCACGAGGGGGAACAGGCAGTTTGCCACAGAGGGTAGGAGCCACCAGTGGGGGAGGTGTGCACAGCAGTACTTGAGGCTAACCCAGGGAGACTCAGACCAATGTCAACTCACTGATTAGAGCATTCTCCCTATGGCCTTTCCTCTTTGGCCCCACAGACCTTCCTTTCTGCATGGCACACTGCCCTGTAATGAACCCTCAAGTAACCTGTGTCTGGAATGGAACTAGTTTCTTACGGGTTAACTCTTTTTTAGGAAGGAGGCAGGAGCCAAAGTCAGACTTGCATGGAGATAAAGGAGGTTCCAGACTTAACAGCACTGCCAGAGACCAGCAACTGCCAGTGCTGGTGGCTCCAAAATGGACAGGCTGTTTGGTACTTCTGAGCACTGATTCTGTGTGGGGGCTTATCACTGATTGTGGTTTCTCCTTTCTGTGCCCAGATGTGAATCAGAGTGACCCTGATGTCTTCTATCTGTGTCTGAAACAGGTGAGCTTTCACTGGATGAGTTTGTGGAAGGAGCCAAGAAAGATGAGGAGTTCATGGAGGTGATGATGAAGAGCTTGGACCTGTCACATATTGTGACCATGATCAACATCCGCCGTCACAGTGTCTAGAGTCACCAGGCGGGAAGGATGGGGGGGTGCGAAAAAGAGACTATGGATGGATGCGCAACTAGGGAAAGGAGGGGTGAGAATAAAACAGCTATGGTATGTGGGTTGAGAGAAAGAAAGAGAGAGACATGGTTCTGTGTGTGTGTTTTCTTTTGCATGTATGTGTCTGTCTGTGTGCTTGTACATGTTTTGCAACTCAGACACATACACACAGTGCTGGTTGAGCAAAGTTGGATCCCCATGATGCTGTTTGATTGGCCTTCTGTGCCCCAAAGGCCAAGATTCAGTGCACAACTTTCTCCCCTCCAACCGCCCCAGATTGCTCTGCCATGCCAGATAAGGGAGAGAATGTCAAACCCTTGGGGTGGGGACTACGTAATGTGTCCAGAACGTGTGTTTGTGGTGAGAGCATGGGGAATAGTGAGGATAGAAAGACCCAGGGGATTCAACTGTTGTTGGCATAGAGCTCTCTCATCACAAAACAACTCCTGTTCCACTCCATGTGGCATTGGCATGAGAGCACTCATGGTGCTGATAGCATTTCATTTTGTCTTGGTTGGCTGGTGCCCATGTGTGCTGTAGGTTTGGCATCCTGTGTGAACTGGCCATGCTTACACAAAGGCAACTAACTAGAAGAAAAAATTAACTCCTAAGGCAATGATTCCCCAAATGTTTTACTGAAGTGACCTATCAACTGCATTTTATTCTTTTTTGGTGATCCTCACCACTTTACATATATGCACCCTCCTCTCTGATACCACAATCCCAGCCTGGTATGGCAAGGAGGATGTAGAAGATGCTGCTGTGCACTCACCTCACAACAGTGGCCACAAAAAGGATGTGGACAAGTTGGAAAGTCCAGCGGAGGGCAACAAAAATGATAAGGGGGCTGGAGCACAAGACTTATGAGGAGAGGTTGAAAGAACTAGGCCTGTTTAGTCTACAAAAGAGAAGAATGAGGGGGGATTTGATAGCAGCCTTTAACTACCTGAAAGGGGGTTCTAGGGAGGATGGAGCTAGGCTGTTTTCAGTGGTGGCAGATGACAGAACAAGGAACAACGATCTCAAATTGCAGTGGGGGAGGTCTAGGTTGGACACTAGGAAAAAGTCTTTCACTAGGAGGGGGGGTGAAGCATTGGAATGGGTTACCTTGGGAGGTGGTAGCATCTCCATCTTTAGAGGTTTTTAAGCTGCGGGATGATTTAGCTGAGGTTAATCCTGCTTTGAACAAGGGATGGGACTAGATGACCTCCTGAGGTCCCTTCCAACTCTAATATTCTATGATTCTATCTCTCAGAACTGTGCCTGGCTCCCTGCTCTGTGTGTTGCTACCTGGTGCACGGGGTTGTGGTGCCACTCAGGTTTGGCCCAGCCACACACCTGTCATGATGGAGAGACTAGGCGAAATTTGAGTGAGAGGCGCTGTGACCCCATACACCAGGTCACAACACCCAGTATGGGAGCCAGAACCACTACATGGGATAGGAGCCACTGCACCAGGCCAGGAGAAGTGTTTGTTTGCCTAGGGCCCCATGACCCACTAACTGGTTGGAACCCACCATTTGGGGAACATTGCCCTAAGGGCAGTAGTGATTGGTCCTGTTTCTTGCTGACTCCTAGGGACTGACCTGTCATGGGCACCATTATTAGCGTTGTTTGCAGCTTTCACCAGAACATGGAACTCTTCCTCCAGATTAAAGGGGCAAAATGCAGTCAAACTGAAAGCCAAAAGAAGTATCCCAATGACCAAGCCCTCTCTGTGGTCTTTGCATCTTTCTATGCTCTTTGCACCAGTTCATTGCACCTGAAGCCATGGTGTGATAACTCACACAGTTACACCACTGAAGTCAACTGAGTTTTCACTGGTGTAGAAGAGTGAAGAACCAGGCACTCCTGCTCTGGTATCTCAGATCCAGGTGCCTCTCTGTTTTGCACAGGGACAGCTAATAGACTCATTAACCATCCCTTTGTCACATATCGTCCTTGGTTTCTTTAGAATGCATTTAACGAATTGTCTGGTTTGAGAACCGTTCTGTTACTGTGTTTGCCTGGCATAACCCAATGCTGTACTTCAAACCAGCACTGTTTGTAAAGTACTCTGCACCTTTGTTCATGATGGGTACTGGTGCTGCTGGCAGAAAGCCGTGGGGTGGGGAGAGGCAAAGCTCAGCAAATAAATTAAGACTTGCACCAATGTGCATGTTCTCCAGTTGCAGATTTGTTTGCTGAATAGGGTGGAATGGGGTTACTGCCACTGCCCCAATCTAGCCCAAGTCCAGCTAAGTGTGACAGAGACTTCACACACCTTTCATTGTGGTTCACTGTGTTGAATTCTGCAATCCAATGAAATCGAGGGCACAATTTCTTTTTCAAACTCTGCGGTATGTGCGTTTTCCTGTGCAAGGGACATTTGCTCCTTCCATGTACATTTGGGAGGAGAGGTGCCAGTCACCAAACTCTGGATAGTATGCACAGCAGCAAAGTATTCCCAATGTCACTGAGTCCCTGAACCTGAACGTCCCAAGTGATAGGTGACTGCTGGCTCTGAACTGTGCACAGGGAGAGATGCACACTACTGTCTGCTGCATGGGGAAAATCTACTTTTCACTTTTATAGGAGAAAAAAGAATTTTCCATTAATGCTGCCGCTCTTCAACAGAAGTTGCTAAATAGTTATATAAGCTTGTTACATTCTTGTACTGAGTAGCTCTACATACTTATGAGCATATATAATACTCTGGGCATGTGCCCAAACACAAAAATACCTGTACAATGCAGCCTTCATGCTAATTTAGGCTATTCGTAAATATTTCATTATTTTTACAATATTTAAACCAGATGACATCGTTTCACCCCTTTTCACAGCATCTGGCACAGTCAATGAATGCTTTGCACTAACAAGGCAATGGCCAAAACATGGCTTAAGTGAGCTGCAAGGAGGTGCTGTGTTTAGATTCATTTTTTCCTGTTCTTTATTTTGTTGGAAAACTTTACTGTTTGTCTGTGGCTCTGTATCCAGTCCATCCTATGACTGATGGAGCCTGCAGGGCATGTGCCTTTTTTAGGAAATTTTGAGGGGATGGGGCAGATTTGTAAATAGGAAGTGATTTTGGAAAATATTTGACTTTCATGTACAGTTAAGAATAAAAATTCTTTAAATTCACGCACACTCATGACTGTGCCTTTTATCAGCAGAATTATAAGCAGGTGCTCAGGTGTGTGATCTCCACACTCAGCAGACAAATCTAGTTCTATGTTTGTATTTTGTCTCCTAAGTAGAGCAAATAGCCAGAAAGCAGTTCATTTCCATCATTCCTTGATGTGCCTCCCCTCCCCAATCTCTAATAGCACCACCCAAAACTCTGCCTAGAATAAAGGTGGGTTTGGGGCAAAAAATTTGTTTTAAAATAGGTATTATTTAAGCCTTCAAATCTCAGTCTGTCTTATTTTCCAGACACCTACAGTATTCTGAGTTTGGGTCACAAAGATGATCACTGTCAAGAGAACTAGCATCAGTTCTTCCAGTGGTGTCTTTGTGAATGCTCCACTCAAGGTATTCAGCTCATCCTCGCGTCCTGAATCAGAGATTTCCATCAGAAGTGCCTGTCTCAGTCGTGCATGTACATCCCGCATCTCACAGTGCTGCTGACACCTTGAACAAGCACATGTGACCCAACCACCTCAGTTCTTTCTCAACTGTCTAAGCCCAACCAAAATCCATTTTGACTCCAGTACAACAACTGGAATTCATGGGCACACATTTGGACTCCCTATCAGAAAAACAGGCTGAAAAAAACCTGAAAAACAGGCTCCCCACCATAATAAACCTAATATCACTAATAAGAAACAGCCCAACCTTAACTGCCTGCATGTCTCCAGCTATCAGAACACATGGTGGGCACTTACAATGCCCAAAAGAGTCAAAACTTCCTTCTATGGTGGATACAACCCACCAACATGATGACAAAGATCCTGTTTTCACAGGAGCCACCCTTAGTTAAGATCACTACAGATGCATCCCTAATAGGATGGGGAGCACATCCACTGAACCAACAGGGCACATGGTCAATGATCAGAACCACCTACATATAAATTTGTTAGAGCTCCACGTGGTACACAATGCATTCTTTCACTTCCTTCCATTTATAAAGAACAAAATAATAAAAATCATGACAGACACCACTGCATACATGTTCTCCAAAAACTGACAGGGAGGTGCATGATCCCACTCCTTGTGCACTGAGGCAACAAGCCTATGGAACTGGTGCATTCATCACATCAATATATCAACTGCATACTTACCTGGATGTCAGAACACAGTTGCAGATACCCTGAGCAGACAATCTGGCCAAAAGCACAAGTGGGAATTGACCAACATGATTCTACAAAACATTTTTTGACAATGAGGTCATCCAATCATTGTCCTCTTAGCAACACCACAGAATCACAAATGTTTCCACTGCCGTTCAAGAGCAAGTCTGGGGACCCAAATGATGTGGGTCCCCTAACTGGAACATAGATTTACTTCACACATTCCCACCCATTCTGATGATATCCAGAGTCATCCACAAGATACGCACTGACAGGGAAAGAGTAGTAATGATAGCACCACATGGCAAGACAAGTTTGGTACTCTCAACTATTTCAGCTATTGGTATGCACACAAATCATTCTCCCTGCGCAAAGATCTGTTATACCAGGTGTGGTATAGCAAGGACAGAGGGCAGTAGGAAAGTTCTCCTATTTGAATCCGGGATAGGTGGGTGGGTGCGAGCCCACCCACCGCTAAAGGCTCCCCCCCAGCCTAGGGGCAGAGCCACTGGACCCGGGTCCAACTGATTACGGGGGACAACAAATGAAAAAAAAACAGGAAAGGGTGTGGGGGTCACAGGGTCAAACGTAGGAAACCAGAAGGGGACACTGAGCAGAGAACCCCAGACAGCGCCCACTGCTCCTCGAAGGTGTCCAGGGAGCCAGCGGACACCGCCCAGAGGAACTCTGCCCGGAGACGTGAATTGATAAGGGAACGGAAATAGACCCCACAGTCGCAGACAGCCCCCCCCGCCAACCTCCTCTCCCTGGTCTTGTAGATGGCTAGTTTGGCCAGGGCTAAGAGGAGGTTGATGAGGAGGTCCCGTGGGGCCACGGATGGGGTGTGAATAGATGAACAAGTGAGGGGAGAAGTGCAGCCAGAACCTCAGCAAGAGGTTCTGGAGAAGCCAGAAGAGGGGCTGCAGCCTGGCGCACTCCAGATATACGTGCGCCAGGGTCTCCCTCACGCCGCAGAAGGGGCAGGTGTCGGGGTGGGAGGTGAACCGCGCCAGGTACGCGCCCGTGCTCACGGCTCCGTAAAGAAGCCGCCAACTGATGTCCCCGGCAGGCCGTGGGGTCAAGGTGGAATACAGGCTGACCCACCGGGGGTCCTCACCCTCCAAGGGTGGTAGTAGGTCCCGCCACTTGGTGTCTGGGCGGGACATGAGGGCGAGGAAATGAAGCGTGTGGAGCACGAGCATGTACAGATGGTTTCTCGGTGCGGTCTGGAAGGGGACCGGCTGCAGATCAAGCAGCCGGCTTGGGGTGTGAGGATGCGGGGGCCGAGGAGGTTCGCGGAGCCGAGGCCCGATGGTAAGCACCGGAGGGCTGGGGCTGAGGGGGGGGCGTGGAGCACCCTCTTGCAAGACCCGCCCAAGGTACATCAAAGCAGTAGGGGGTAAGGCTGCCTTCACCTCCCGAAGTATGCGTCGGGGGATTCGGAGGGTGGGAACCCCCATGCACCGAGCCAGCGCATGAGGGTCCATCCAGTCCCCCCGGGCATAGTCCAAGAGGTCTCCGACCCTGGTGACTCCTGCCAGGACCATCCTTCGTCGCACCGAGGGGGTCTCCGCCACCTGCACACTCAGCTGGGGGTTGTGTAGCAGGGGCTCCGCGAGGAGATCCTCCCCCTCGGTGACCGCAAGGGGCCTGGAAGCCGAGACGAGCCTCCAGGTCCGGAGGAGGTCCTGGTAGAAGACTGGCAGCTCGGAGAGGTCTCGCAGAAGACCTCTCGGGTGGAGAAAAAAGAGCTGCCGGTCATATCGGAGCCCTCAGAAGCGGCGGAGGAAGACGTGCGCCAAGTGGCTCCACGCCGGACTATCTGCACCATAAAGGAGCCTCTGCAGGGCCTGGAGGCGTAAGGTGTGGACCTGGCTGCAGATGCAGCACAGGCCCTGCCCTCCCTCCTCCAGAGGGAGACTCAGAATCCCTGCAGAGACCCAGTGCAATCCTGGCCAAAAGAACTCCAGAACTGTATTCTGGAGGTAGGCCAGGAAACTCGGGGTCGGGACCAGGGTGTTGAGCCGGTGCCAGAGCATGGACAGGACGAGCTGGTTGATTACCAGTGCCCTCCCCCGGAGGGAGAGGCACTTGAGCAGTCCTGTCCATCTCTGCAGCCACTCAGACACCCTGCCCTCCAAATCTTGCCAGTTCTCTGCCGGGGAGGGATGGGTGGCAGAGAAGTAAACGCCCAGATAGAGCAGTGGACCCGCACTCCACCGGATGGCTTGAAGCGCGGGTGGGAGGGAGCTCGCCTGCCACCCGGCCCCTACCATCAGGCCAGAGCTCTTGGCCCAGTTGACCCGGGCGGAGGAGGCTGCCGAGTAGACGGCCAGGCAGTCCTCCAGCCGCACCAGGTCGCCCGGGTCCTGAACCACGAGGAGCACGTCATCGGCGTATGCTGACAAGACCAGCTTCAGCTCCGGCTCACGGAGCACCAACCCCGTCAACCTCCGGCAGAGGAGACAAAGGAAGGACTCCATGGCCAGAGCGTACAGCTGGCCCGACAGCGGACAGCCCTGACGTACTCCTCGCCCGAAGCTGACCGGTTCGGTCAGGGTCCAGCTGAGCTTGACCAGGCACTCTGCTGAAGCGTACAGCACCCGGAGAAAACCCACGAAACGGGGTCCGAAGCCGAACGCCTGCAGGGTGCCCAGGAGATACCCGTCGTCCATCCTGTTGAACGCCTTCTCCTGGTCCAGGGACAGGAGGGCGAATGACAGGCCATCTCTACACCCGAGTTCCAAAAGGTCCCGGACCAGATACAAGTTGTTAAAGATGCTACGGCCCGGGACTGTGTAGGTCTGGTCGGGATGGACCACGTCCTGCAGCAC
>VOCS01052838.1:0-27771 GCA_007922155.1 Mesoclemmys tuberculata
TCCCATCCCAGGCATCAGGGCCGCGTAAGGATCGTAGATCCCCACACAGATGAAGGCATAGATAAAAATACAAATGTTCTTGCAGAAAGTTTGCAACAGAACATGAGTTTATTTCTGACAATTGAGACCAATAACGCACATGAACCCAAAACAGAGAGAAAGAAAAGAGCTTGTTACCAAAGGCAGAGAGGCACAGCTCCCCTACTATGATTGAAGGGTGGGAGGAAGGGAAAGAATTTTGTGTGAGCACTTCTTGCTTCAGATTCCATGGAAAGGAAAAGTGATAAGTTCAACCCTATCCATTATCACACTCAGTTAGGACTAGCAAATTGGATTATGCAAAGGCACGGGGAAAGTGCTGGAAGTGGGGGGGGGTTGTTTTTGTTTTTGTTTTTTTGTGAGAGGAGGTGAGCATTTGATACTTATGGCATTATCCCTCTCTAGATGGGTTGTCTTCCCTGTTCTCATCTGTCTCTCCAGCCTATTACTTTGACAACGATGACATGGAAAGTGAGGCAGATGGCCAAGTTCTTGGAGAAGCAGTCACCTCCGCAAAGGGAAGAGGCAAAAAAGTTCCTGATATAGCAGACCAAGCATAGGTAGCCATGTTTTCCAGAGGACATCAAATATGAGCAGTAAGGGCACTCACCATTGATTCTGCTGTGTAGTCTCTCTGTGTATAGTGTGATGTGAAGTTTTCAGATGAGAGTTTTTCTCATGAGACAATAAGAGACTTAAGGAGTTTGCATCATAGATTCCAAGAAAAGAAGAGATAATTGTAAACACCTTTTCTGACCACCCGTATAACCTTGGACATTGAACAACCCCAGAATAATTCGCCACCCAGTTCTTTTGGAAAAACCTCCAATCTCTATTTAAAAATTATCAGCAATCGAGAATCCACCATGACCCTTGGTAATTTGTTCCAATTGTTTGTTACTTTCACTGTTAAAAGTTGTCATCTTCTTTCCAGTCTGAAGTGGTCTTGTTTCATCTAACACACATTTTATCATGTTATCCCTTTCTCTGCTAGAATGATGAGCCCAGTGTTAAATAGTTGTTTCCCAAATAGTTACGTACACTCTGGGATCCAATCACCCCTTAAGCTGCTCTGTGTTAAGCAAAATAGATCGAGCTCCTTTTGTCGATCCATACAAGCTATATTTTCTAATCCTTTCATCATTCAGTGACATCATAGCGCTAAAGCTTTCCCTGCTCTAGATGGGTAACTATTCTACACAGTTTTAGTGAGGTGTCTTCTGACTGGAGAGGAGCCTGTGTGTTAGGAACAGCATTCATTGTTGTTAATTAGGCAGGGAGAGGAGAAGACTCTAAAATGAAGAAACCAAACTCTTCAAGACACAGAATCTATTACCTGACTGGGCTGTAAGTGTGAGGCTACAAATTTGTAACTCATTGAGCCGTTTGGGGTTTAGACACAAGCCAGAGCAGGATGATGGGTTAATATCCTGTAGACCTTGAGGTGCAGGCCATAATGGGAAGTTAATCTGTACTATACTATTCAGCCACCAGGTAGTGCCCTGTGTAAAATACCTCATTTAAGCAAAGTTCAGTCATGCTGAGCAGAGCATTAAAAGATCTAACTCTAGACACATGTGGTATGAGTAGGGAAGCTCTGCAGCCAGGCCTATCTGCTAGGGAGGGACATGTCATTACCTTCAATTCAGTAGCATTTCTCTGTCTATCTGTGGGTTGAGCAATCACACACGCCACTGATGCACTTTTTAATTAAAATGGTAGTTTATAAGTTTTTTTTTCACAAACATAGAGCACAAAACAGGGATCAAATCCCATGGAGCATAAATGAAGCTACCTCTCGTGCCATTGTTACTTAGAATTCTGCCAAATCAAACTTGTAGTAACTTTAGTTTGTGCAAAGTGGTATGAGCAAATAAGCCAAATTGAGACACCGCTGAGCAGTGGATAAATGGACTGGTAGAAACAGGATAACACAAGAGTGCTTTTACTTTAAACCTATACTTTACATTGGCTCAAGCACTACATCCGCAACTGTTTAATAAAACATCTCATCCCTCAATAATTATTGAAGTTTGGGGTGGCTTTTGAGTGTAAACAGTGACAGCTTTCCAACTGGCCTGATCTTCCAGCTGTCATTGTCCTGAGCAACATAGGCTTTGCCAAAGTAAGTGGTAGAGTAGACATAGCCTTAGTGTCACATTCCTCAGGATACAAACGGGGCCACTGAATTTTTAGATTTTTACACTGCTTTGCTGGTGACAACAAATCACTCCAGGCTCTGCTCACACACAAACACTAGCATGAAAAATAACTCCCAGAGAAGTTACATAAATGCTTTCCCCCATACATGTATGAATTATATCAGGGGCAACACACCCAAATTCTTAGACGCAGCCTTGCACCCCAAAAATGTTCATTTTTCCCTGTCCAGCATGCTAATGACCAGATCAAGCACATTAATAGTCCATCATTACATCAAAGGAAAGGATTATGCCCCAGCTTATGTCAACATGAGTAGAGATTCCCCTCAAATTTCAACCAAACTTAAACCACATTGGTTTAGATAGAACAATAAAACAAGATTATTAACTGGAGAAAGATGTAATCACTTAAAATCTAAGTGATAAAGTCACAAATGTCAGAACTGGTTACAATAAAAATGAAAGGATAAAATCGTAATCTGATTCCTAAACTTTGCCAGGCTAAATAAGATTTGAAGGCAAAAAGGTTTCTCTCACTATAGGAAGGTGCAATGGCCTTCCTCTGAGGCTGGGCCCAAGGAAGGGCCACAGCCCCGAGCACAGGCCATCAATGGAGTAGTAGACCAGTCTGCCCAGCAACCCGGGAGCCAGACTGTGATAGGTCCAGCCGATTGGCCAATCCACCCCAAGAGGGATGGGGCTCCTGCCAGAGGTGGGAGGATAAAAGGCAGGGCCTGCCACTCAGTGAGAGACCGGCTGCCAGCTGGTGCAGACGTGCCTTCCTGCCGGCTGCAGTGCTGGCCTGGTCCCAGCGGGCCGAGGCCCAGCGCAAGGCCTTCTCTGAGCCGGAGCGCCGGGAGTGGCCCCTACACCAGGACCCCAGGACTGGGTAGGGCCTCCGGATCCCAGGGAGTGGGATTTTAAAAGTTTTAATCTTTTAGACATTAAATTATTGTTGGATTGTATGTGCTATCACTTCATGTGAAGTTATGAAGTATTGCTGTACATGAAACTCAAGTATGTTGTGAGGTTGGGAACACCCGCAACCAGACTTTCAAGTACAAGAATGGAGTAGTCAGACACACTGATGGCCCATTAAAGAGAACTTAGGCCTGGTCTACACTAGAGTGTTTTGTCAACAAAAGTTAGCTTTAGTTTAGTTTAGTTTAGTTTAGTTTAGTTTAGTTTAGTTTAGTTTAGTTTAGTTTAGTTTAGTTGCGACAAAGCGTCAGTGTAAACACTGACGTATGTTTTTGTCGTGGTGAACAACCTCCAGAAATGTCCCACAATGCCAGCTCCTCCCTCTGTATAGTTGTGGAAAGTTTGACATTTTTATTCCACTTTCTGTTTGGTCGGTATGGAGAGATTGCATCTCATCTTCCCAGCTGAACATGGTGACTCCATGCGGCAAACACTCTTCGTTTGGAGCACAGCGCAGTTGCTCGACCTGATCAGCATTTGGGAAGAGTAAGCTGTGCAGTCTCAGCTCCACTCTAGCTGAAGGGACTTTATAGCTACAGCCAGATTTCTCATGCCATGGCAGAGAAGGGCTATGAGCGGGATACATTGCAATGCCATGCTAAAATCAAGGAGCTGCAGCAGAGCTACCACAAGGTTAAGGATCAAACTGTCGCTCTGGTGCGGTGACAGCTGCTGCTTCTACAAGGAGCTGGAATCTGTTCTCAGCAGCAACACCACATCCATCTCCAAGACACCAGTAAACTCCTCCATGGCCCCGGGGACAAGGGATACCAGACTGAACCCTGACAAAGAGGTCATTGATGAGGAAGTGGAGCTGCAGGATGATCCAGAGCTGGGGAACAGTTCAGTTGCTGAGCTTGAGAGTCAGGAGTTCTTCTCGACCCCAGATGGCTGCAGCCAGCCCCAGCCTATCAGCTCAGGCACTCGGGATACAGCAGACTGGGGCTCAGGTAAGTGTTTGGAAGCTGATGATGCTTGTGAACTGGAGGTATGGTGTTGAGACAGGGATAACTTCAGATCAATTCCTGTGCCCACAGCTGGGCACCCAGTAACCATACTGTAGGCCCCAACACTGTAAAATCAGCCTGAACCAAAGTACTAGAGCTTGGTTGGAGCTTAAGAGTTAAATTCTTATGCTAACAATAATGAAATTGGGTGTTATAGATAAGATGTTCCAGACACACTAATTGTTTATATGTTCATGCCACCTCAGGCTCCACAATGAGAATTAACTACTCACATCACTCAAGTTAGGACACCCTGCACAAACACATTTATGACACATTGAGGTCCTGCTCGTAAATATCTAAACATAATTGTTTGAGAACATCCTGGAATCCAACCGCCATCAGTTTTACAAATGAAGGAAAGTGCTCAATGCATATCAGGAATGTGGTTGATGTGTAAATCACAGGGCAATGAGAATTCACAGGGCAATGAGAAAACAAATGAGATTCCTTTACATTCTTTTTATCTTCATATTCTTTCTGTTAAATTAATCTTGACAGAATGGGTAAATTGGTATAGGTATTTTCTTGTGTTAATAAGAAAATATGAGATAGTATGCCAATGAAATAGAATAAGAATGTAATGATTTTTAGTTGTGTGAATGAGGAGTAAAAGCAGTGTGAATGTGCGAGAGATAAGACAGCCTGCAAGGACAGAAGAGAGAGATGATGCTTTGTGTAAAGAACATTTACAACCCTGATGGCCGAAGATCAAGATAACCCCAGAGGACAGGGGAGTTACAGGAAGAAAACAAAGTGTAAAACAAAATGAAGAAAGGATGAGAAAGCTGTCATGTTTACTATACCAAACGTAATTGACAGCTACATCAAACAAGAAGATGATCTGATATGAAGAAATCCATAGACCTGAATGGGGATGGATAAGTATAAATATCAGAAGAAGAAACCTGGACTTTGGGCTCGTTCTGCATACCCCAAGGAGCATTGTGTCGTGAACGACTTGGGCAAAACAGAGACTGGTAACTATACCTCTCCTGCAGAACAGTGAGAGAGAGAGAGAGAGAGTGTGTGGGTGAGGAAGCGTGTGTTTTAGGCAATTGCATTTTCAAACTGTTTCTGTATTCATAAGAAACATGGCATACTGCTTTATCCCCTGAAAAAGATCCTGCTGTTTATTTCATAAGTCTAACAATACCAGTGAAGGCCAAAAAGTCAGTATCTTCAATGCAGAGCTCTTGTTTATTGAAAAGCAGGTATTACAGAGAAATAAAAAGTTCTATAGAATACCTCTCCTTAGTGAGCCTCATTTTCCTAAGCATAAACCCTCAGTAACTATGCTGGCCCCACACAGTATCCTGATGGGTAAGCAAAGCGTGATAGCTACCACTCCTAGGTGAAGACTGTTTCTTCCTTCTTCTGGTTCCCTCAGCTCTTTGGTCTATTTTCTGAGTCCCTCGTAGTGGGGTCTTGACTATCCGAGGCCCTCTGGTCTATGATCCCTAGGAGCAGGGTCTAGGTTACCCTGAGGCCCTCTGGTCTTAATCCTTCTTCCATCCGACAGGATCACCTGCCCTCCTATATATATGAGATATAGATAAGAAAGCTAGCTGATATGTGATCTTCTGAGTACTTATACCCTCTTCCCAAAGAAGACACACATCCCCAAAATATGCAAAATATGCTTTGCCCGTGAATTATGTGGTGTATCCCAATTAATTCATAATTTGGGAGGGGTCTGCAGGGATTATCTGATATTCACTTATCATGGACTACTCTCCTCCAGGCACCGGACATCACATCATTCTAGAGGATCAGTTGACCCCATCATCTAGCCCCAGATTCGCCATTGCACGCCTCCACACCAGATGAACTGGCCATTGGCTGAGCGTGACCTTTGGTCTTCCACATCACCATAACTACTTACACAGGATCTGGACAAACATGTGTGACACATATTGATGCCAAGTGCAAGTTTGGCCTTTTCAGTGATTTTCCACAGTCTAGTGCTATGAGGCCCTGCTCCCAGAATCCTCTAGCACTCAGGCTCACTCCAATTATCCATTGTGATACTATATAGTGAGTCAGCACCATCCCTATATCCAGCTAAGCCATGGTGTCACTCTGTGGGACTTTTCTCTTAAAGGTTCCATTCTCCATCAATGACAATCAAAAGAAAACAAAATGAGAAGAATTCTCCATTTCCTACAAGACCCGTAGAAATCCTGCTATCAGGTTCTCTGTATGTAGAGATACCCAGGGAATCTCAAGGGTGCCTGGCACAAGCTTTCGTGCTACAGCAATTACAGCTGAAGCAGCCTCTTTGCCAGTGCCACTGACAGCAGACTTTTCATCATCTCCAGGCTCATGGTTTGATTCTTTCCAGTGCTCCTCTGCAAAGAAGATTTTTCCTTAGCAAGCAATTACTTTGATTGCTGACAGAGGTCTGTTCTGTTACCTAGAAAGACATGGGAAAATATGAGGCAGAGAAGTCAAAAACTACACACCAAGGCAACACTGGGAGTTGAACCCAGGATCCCCTTTTTCCTAGACAGGTGCATTACCCTGCTGTGCCATGCTGCTTGCCCTGAAAAATGCCTGCAACTGCTCCACTTGATGTTGCCAGACATCACTGGCAAATTCTAATGCAGGGAATTTCCCATTTCCTGCAAGAAGTGCAGAACTTTAGCTGTGTGGTTCAGTGTTTAAACTAAACAACAGCTGAGCTGACAGTGAGCTTCTAAGGTTCTCCTCCTGCATAGCAGCTGTGATTGGGTAGTGCTTAGTACTCTGCAATGTGGTAATGGCAACATTTTAATTGGCTCCAGACTTCTTTGCAGATTTCCAAGATTTAGCCACAAATAGGGCTCTCCCCCTCATGAAACATATGTCTGTGAAGAATATGGGAATCCAGGGCACTACTTTGAGGTACAGAGTGTCACTGTCTGCCAAAGCCATATTTCCGCTAGCAGGGGCCTCTCTGGGCACAGAGCTCCTCAACACTGGATGTCTGTAGGTAGTGGAGAACTCTGTTTTGGAGTCTCTTTGTCAGTGAACATGTGTTGTACTTCTGGAATGGTCTCTAGAGAGGGCTCTTTTGGAACAGCTGGCTAAAGAGACTTCCTTGTAACTAGCTGCTCCTGCCAGTTTTCCTTGCTAAGCCGAGTTTGTCTCGAGCTGATGAAAATGTTGCCATGATTCAGAGTGGAGCCAAGATTGCTGCGACCACAATAAAGAGTATTAACCACTGTATAATCACAGCTGCTGGGCTGAGTAGAGTGCCTTAGATGCCCGCTGTCAGCTCAGCTGTCACTTTCTGTGTACAGAGAGCCAGACAGCTCAATGTCTGCAGGTCTTGCAGGAAATGGAAAATGTCTCTGTTTTGGAATTTGCGGGTGATGTTTTGTGGCAGCAAGTGCAGCAGTTGCAGGGACAGCTCTTGGGTGAGGCACCAGGGCTAAGTTGGTTAATAAACCTGCCTCGTATTCTGGAGAGCCCAGGTTCAGCTCCCAGTGGTACCCTGCTGCATGCCTTTGGCTTCCGTTGATTATAAGCTGAGGGTGTGAAAAGAGGTTTAAAAGGCAGATCCTGTAGCTTGTGTGGGCTGAAGTGGCTAAGACAGATGGATGTTTCCCACCCACTGGTAAATTAGGAACCTGAATGCAACATTAACATTGGTTTGGCTGAACGAGCAGACCATGGGCAGTGGTGTGGAGATGTCCAAACGAGTTTGGGCTTCTCCCGTTAGCTAGGGGACCAAGAATGTGACCGACTGGGTGTGCTGAGGATACATATCCAAATGTTATTAGGAATTCCTGTGCCCACTGATGCAAAGGGGCTGCATGGGTGTCTGTTGGAGTCGCTGTGCCTCCCTCGGGTGGGAGGTGCTGGGCAGCAGAGTGGCCAGGTGCTGGGTCTGCAGTTGCTGGAGGTTGGGTGGCTTGTGGGTCCAGGTTGTCCAGGTGCATGATGGTACTCACTTGGTGGCAGGCAAGGAACAATGTCAGCCCCCTCTGTCTTAGGGGGAGAATGTTGCCTACAGTCTCCACTATATGAAGGAGTCCGTGGATGTCCCTCTTTGTCAGTGACAGAGGGAGACCGCACATTCTCATGGCCATGAACCTATAAAGGCTATCTTGAAGGGGAATTAGCTGTTTCTGAATGGGGCAGAGCAGTAGGCAATTTCTGGGGATCAACCTCTCAGGATCGATAGAGCACCAGTCTGTAGGCTCGGACTGTCAGGCAGGGCATAGAATGTGCAGTCATCCTGGTCTACGGTGGGAAGCCAACCCTAATCTATGAGGTCCCAGACTGGTGGATGGTTCTGTCACTGGTTCAGTGGTACAGCCAAAACATGTTGACTTGGATTCTTTCAGCAACACAACCAGACTATCACAGTGTTTCTCAATGTTTTAAGTAGCAAGTACCCCCTAACTTCTGAAAAATTTAATAAGTACTCCAACACTCAGTTTGTCAGAGGATTTTATATTTACCAACTAATGTGTGTTATATGTTGGAAGAAGGGCTGAGTGTATAGGACCGTGATTTGACCGATGTCAGTTCTAATGTGGGTAAGCTTGCCACCTTTTACACCAGGGTTGCACAACCCAAATATATACCTGGGCCAGAGGTGATGTTGTCCAAAGCTAGGAGGCTTTGCGCAGCATGCCAAATTATTGCTGGAGAATATAGAGTGCCGCGCAATGTGTAGTGTGCCAAATTTTTTGCCATAGATTTGAGAGGAGGAAGTGATAAGAGAGAGACAGTGAAGGAAGGCAAGAGGGAAGATTGTGGCTCCTCTTTTTCTAAAAAGAGTTTCTCTGCAGAAGTAATGTGGTGGCAGCGGGTGAAGGAAGTGTTTAGATCTGTAGTACAGAGACAAAAAGACAAAAGGACATAGTCAGCCACATGCAGTGACATGTTGAGATACATGCACATTCAGGCAGACGTGGAGACACGCACACAGATAAATAGGTACACAGTAATTCAGAATTTAAGATTTATTCTTTTCTATTAAATTTTACAACAGTTTTTGAAACAAAATAACACATGAATCATAAAATTTATAGAACAGTAAAAAGTTATAACTCAAACGTTTATATTAATATAACTATACACATCAGTATCTTTGTGACCAGAACTGATACTCCCCCTCTAAAATTGCTCTACAAATCATGGACTGGACTGGATTTTTTACTCATTTTCACAAAATAAAATAAAAATGAGTTCTTGTAAGAGCTGGATTTAATGAGAAACTTGAACCTGTTTGGAATACATAAGGATTCCAAATCTCAGTTTTAAACTACTTATTGCTACTATCAGATCATTTTCCGGGCACAAATGATTTCGTATTTTATTTTTTATCCCAGTCAAGTGTGAGAAACTGGTCTCCCACAAATATGTTGAGACAAATGGGAGAAGCTCTGTGAAACCCATGTTTCTCAGTTATTGGTATTCCTGTTTCATTTTCTGCCAAAATGCAGGGATCTCACCGAGTCTCATGCTTTGTATCCTCTGCGACGTACTGTCCGTGGAAAGATCAGAAAGTTTTTTGTTCCTGCTTTCTGGAATCCCCGCTTGTTCAATAGCGCTGTCATTAAATGGATCCCAAATCCACAGTTTCTGTGGCTCTTCATGCTCTTCAACAGTAGGGAAATAACATTCAAAGTTTGACTCCCTATTTACCAAGTGTTCTTTAATATTTTCTTTCACACTTTCATTCAAAGTAATTTTGTTTTCTTCATGGAACTCTGAGAGCTGTGGAAATGAAACAAAATTTCCACATAAAGCTCAGTTTTTCAAGGTGAATATATTTATGTTGTATCCCTGAAGTTGAAGATTCTAGACATTTTTTTTATCAAAAATTTCACAAACTTAAGCTAATTGGCAAATCCATACTTCATCTTCAAAATACTGTAAGAAGTCAGATTTCATATCTCTGAGAAAGACAGTAACTTCATATTTCAACTAGAACAGGCAATTCAAAAGCCTTCCAGCTGATAGCCACCGAATGTCAGTGTGAAGAAGAACAGTAATATGCACGGTTGCCGGGTGAACTGCAGATTAGAGAAGGCCTGCCTATGTTTCCACCCCTTCCGCCTAAGGCCGCACCCCCTTGCCCACCACTGCGCAGAGCCAGAGCTGATCCCCTGCACCTGGAGGAATCCCCTCACTCCAGAGCCTGGCCACCCCAACACCTAACAGTGCGGCTTCAGTGACAGGTGGCCCCAGTATTCCTGAATCCCCACCAACCAGCCAGGTGGCCCAAGCCACATGTGGCCCCCAGCCTCACCGACTGGTGGCACCAGCTGCCCTGGAGCACTGTCTGTGCCTGCCAGCGGCCCCAGCTCCCGAGCACTGACTGGGTGGCCCGACCTCTGCATGGCCCTGGCCATCCCAGAGCACCTACCAGGCAGCCCCAGCAGCCGCCCCAAATTGCCACCACCCTGAATCCCCACCCAAGCACCTGATGGGACCATAAAAATTTCTGCCTTCCCAACAGGGAAGAGGCGTGGTCACCATGGCCCCATTTTTGATGCGACGTTGGTGGTGGCTTTTAGGGAAGGCTCAGCCTTCCCCTTTGTTCATTCGCAGGTCCTATGGAAGGTAAGATGATAATGTTTATGTTCATGTGTTAATCATGTGATGGAAGTTATGAATATGGTTGATATATCAGTATTTCAAATTGTGCTGTCTGGGTAATGCCTCAGACAGGATGGCTGCAGAACAATAGCCTGTTTAATGGCCCATTAAGAGATCCACAGGTACAAGGGGCTCGAAGAGAGAAGCCAGGGATATACCTGACAAGTCACCAGGACTTACTCATTGACTCTGGGCTCCATTTTGGGTCCTGTAAAATTCCACAAGCAGTGTGGCATAGAGCAAAACACATACAAGGCAGCTGCCCAGGATCCATTTGGTCTTTTGGTCTTTCAGTCTTTGTCTTTAGTCTCTACCTACCTCTGGATCATCTCATCTACAACTGAACGTAAGTTGCGAAACAAAGGACTGAGACCCATCCAGGTACCAGATGTACAACAGAGGGATTATACAGGCCTGCAAACTCCACAGTTCTTTTAGAAACCTGATATATATGGACTTCCAAATCATTTGTATGTATCCGATTGCTTTAATCCTTTAAAGCTTCTCTTACAGTTTGTTTCTTTCTTTTTATAAAAAACTTTTTGTTTTATTTACTAAAGGATTGGCTGGCAGCATGGTATTTTCGGTAAGATCCAAACTTATATTGATCCGGTACTGTGGCTGACCCTTTGGGGTCAGGAGAAATCTTTTTGGTAAAGAGCATAGAGTTTAAATAACTGGGCTCTTTACTGGACCTAGTGGCTGATTGGGAGCCAGAGACTGAAATGCAGTAAAAGGAGCTGTGCGTATTTTTATTTTTTTGCTTCTTGATAACCAGTGTGGGGGAATCAGAAGCACTGTTTGTGGCTTGTTGGGAAGTCTGACTTCAGTGTTACCCACCGGTGCTGGGAGAATCTGCTCTTCTTTTACAGCCTGCCTTGACCTTGGCATTTTCAGGTGGTTCCCCTAGGCAGGGACAGGTCACACTCAATACCTAACTAACCCTGGGAGGGGTGTTCAGCCTTTTGGTTAAGGTGCCTGTGGTGAGGGTATATCTGAGGTGGGGGGCCAATGAGCTGGGGTTACACAATCAGTTGCCGGCTGAGGTGATCTGGTGGATTGGCAGGGTGAATGGCAGAGCGCTCTAGTCATTATCCGTAATGTAGGCTGGCAAGGGGCTCCCCAGCCTAGCTTCAGGGAACCACCTGGCCGGAGATGGGAAATCCTACCATGGCAGGGGCAGATCCATAGGGGTAGGCTTAAGTGAGGCTGGGACCCCAGACCCAGCCAAGGTGCTTGAACAGCTTCCACCCCATAATCAATGATGAATTTCAAACCGAGTGCAGAGGTACCCCTCATTAGAGAAGCTGAAGGAACTTCCCTGCCATGGCACTGCAAAACCCATCAGGGGAGAATGCAAGGATGGATTTCTGTGGGGAAAAGATGTCCTGTACTGGCAATGGGCTCCCCAGAGGGACATATAACCATGGTGAATCAAGAGACAGCTGGTGGACCCCCAAGCAGAACTGCTGCAGGCTATTTTGCCTGTCCCACGATGTCCTTCTCTCAGGGCACGAGGGGATCAAATGGACCAGGCAGAGGCTCCTGCAGAATTTTTACTGGATGGAGATCTTTGGTGCAGTCTGGCAGTACTGCCAGTCCTGTGACCCTTTCTAGAGAGAGGGAAGGGTCAGGACAAGGGTAAAGCAGCACTGGAGCCCCTGTCTACCATAGACTAACCTTTCCAGAAGGCAGTGATGGACATGGTGGGGCCCCTCTGCAAGATCACCTGGTCAGGGAAGAAATACATTCTGGTGGTGGTAGATTTCACCACCTGCTACCCTGGGGCTGGGGCTCTTTCCTCTACTGATGTTGAACAAAACTGGCCCACGGAAAGAGCCATGTACAATCTGTTTTCCCAGAAGTTTCCTTGAATCTTTGAGTGAGTCCCTCCTAAAGTCACAGGGCAGGAATCATCATTTTCACATTCTCCTTTTCCAGAGGAATTAAAATTTGTTGTTTCTGAATTATTGGAGCTAATTCTGTAGCTTTCACTGTGCCCTGGGGGAAATTCATACAGCTTTCCATTACCGCTGTGTTGTTAGATTCCCTATTTCCTCAGAATGTGCTTTCCTGACATATAATATTCCTGTATTCTAGGACATGCCTATTACTTTCTGTCCCTTACTGTGCTGAATTCCACAAGCCCATGGTCACCAGTTCCAGCTTCCTGTGACTCTCATTGTCTCAGGTTCTCTCTCAGTCAATAAGAAGGATTTCTAGCAGGACTTCCTCTCTTTCTGGAGTCTTCACTTTCGAGGACAAGGGGCTATCTTGCTGGGGTATAAGGAGCCCCTTTGATTATGACTGTTGAATTTTGTATATTCTCAGCAGAGATGGCATCAGTTAAGTCTCTCAGAAGAACAGGTCTAGCTTCTCTAGGGAGCTGGTCCTGGATTTTACTGCCTTAAAATGGACTGGGGTTAAAATAATAGAACTTTTCTTTGTCATAAACATCCCATGAATTCACTTAATCTCACTTGTTTTCCACCCCCTAAACAAAGTTTCCAGTTTCCAAACCTGATGTGATCTCCCAGCTGGAACAAGCAAAAGACACTTGGGTCCCAGAAATCCAGGGCTCAGAAGAACAAAAGATCCTGAGAAATGCCAGCACAGGTGAAGAATAATTAAACGTATTAGAAAACTGTCAGTGGCTGAAGAAAACAGCTGCAATTCCCTACAAATACCTTGTGCAGTCTCAGAGTTCAGGACTGTCCCCAGCAGGTGCACTATTCTCAGGGAAGCTATCGCTCACTGCTTCATACACATCCTGGCTGACACTTGGCAGTAGCTCCCTCCCTGACCAGAGAAGCAGCAGAGAAGCAGAGAAGCAGCAAGAAATCCAGGTAGAAGAGAAAGTAGGTAAAACCATTACAAGTCAGGGAACTCATAAGGACCTCAAGAAAAGCACAACCCCACACAGAATCCTCACAGGAGAGTAAAAAAACACATGCTCAAACTGTGGAAAAAATTTTCATAGATGTGCAGATTTTATTAATAATGAAAGAATCCACACAGGAGAGAGAGACACCATGAATGCTGTGACTCTGGAAAAACCTTCACTCAGAGCTCAGCCCTTACTAGGTATAAGAGAATCCATATAGTGGGAGATCCTATACAATCTGTGAATGCAGGAAGAACTTCATGCAGCCCTCAACTCTTATTACATGTCAGAGAATTCACATACAGGAGAGACGCTAAATATTCTGAAAGTGGAAAAAGCATCACTGACACCTCAACCCTTATTACACATGAGAGAATCCACAGTGGGTGAGACCCTACAACTGCTGTGAATGCGGGAAAAGCTTCACTCTGCATTCCAGCCTTCTTTATTACCAGAGAATACAGAAGGGAGAGGAACACAATAATAATCTGGCCGACAGGTGACAAAATATTTTTTGTCTGTAATATTTTTGCTAATTTCCACATAGTGAACTTTAAGGTTATTTGCACCATTTTCTTCACTGTGGAACCTCAGCTTCCCCAGGCAAGTTGTCTGGTTTTTGCCTTCTGCAGCTCTACCTTCTTTAGAGTGAATCCCGTGGTCCTTTATGTCAAATTCATTGTCTTATGGATCATGAGAATTTGAGACCCCCCTACAAGGAATGTACATCTGCTTCAGATGGGGGGGACATTCAGATGATGTCATCTAGCTATATCAAGGTAAAATCGACCTTGGTTTCATCTCCACTAGGTTTTTCATGGAGTTGTCTAGATTGAGTTATATCATGATGTAAAAACCTAACTAGTCTTACATTCAGGACATAACTCATGTATAGTGTCAGGTTATCCAGCTGTCCTGATCTAAGCTTCTTTTCACAGTCTAAGCACACATGGAGAATCAAATTTACACTCCTTTTTCCGCTGAAAAATGATTATTAGAGCCACTGAGTTCATCCTTTTTCACAGATTTTCTCATTTCTAGTTGTTCACACATTGCCCTTGGGATATGCTGAATAAGAATTATTTTTGTACTCTTTTTCTCATATAAAATAGATTCAAATTTAACAAAGAGCCAGAGCAAGAGTGGTGAGGGTGGGAGGGAAGAGTCATTTCAGGCTCGGAGGCATCTGAAGAAGATGGGTGTGGCTGGAGAGATTCTATGCTTTCCTATTTCCCAGCAATGTTACCTTCTGTCTGAGCTATGTAGAGCTTATCTTCTTCACATTCTAGCCCTCCATCTCCCAAAATGGCATGTGACAGTTTTCTCAGCTTTAATACTTTCACAAAGCTTAACTCCAGAAGGGACCATCATGGTCATTTGCTCTGACCTTCTGTATGTTGCAGGCTGCATAAACTCACTCACTCACTCGTGTAATAGGCCCATAACCACTGGCAAGTTACTCAAGTCCTCAAATCTTGATCTTAAAATTTCATGATACAGAGAATCCAACATTTCCTCCAGTCCAAAGCTGCATTGACCCACACATCATGACACAGAGAAAGCAAACCCTCTGCCCCAGAGTCTCTGCTAATTGGGCCTAGGACAAAAATTCTTTACTGACCCCAAATATGGTTGTCAGTTAGATCACCATCTGAGTGATAACCACTAGCTAGATATCCCTAGAAGTATATTTTGTAGTTACTCAGAGCCCTCTCCATCTCATGATTGATCTCTGGCCATTGGAGATATTAGCTAACAGCACCCATAGATGCACAATATATTATTGAGGCAACCTCATAATGACATCCCCTCCATAAACTTATACAACTCAGTCTTCAAACAGGTTAGATTTTTTTGCCCCCATGACTCCCTTTGGCAGTCTGTTGCAGAACATCTCTCCTCTGGGAGTTAGAAACTTTCATCTAATTTCAAGCTAAACTTGTTGATGGCCAATTTATATCTGTTTCTGTGACAATATTAACCCTTCACTAAAAAAAACACAAAGAAGGGAGAGGAGTTTTCCTGCTCGTGTGTTTATAGAGAGCAATCATATCTCCCTCAGCCTTTGTTTTCTTCAGCAGGCCAAGCTCATCAAGGGCAGATCTACAGTTAAAACACTGCACTGTCCATTAAAGCATTGTAGTGCTTTAATGAAGATGCCCTATGCCAATGAGGTGGAAGCTCTCCCACTAACATAATGCCGCCTACATGGGAGGATTACGTGAGTATACCAATGTCACTTAGGGGTGTGGATTTACATCCCAAGAGATGTAATTATACTGATATAGGTCTGTAGTTTAAACCAGACGTAAGTCTGCATTGCTAAGGTAGGTTCTCCATTCCGCTCATCGGTACCCCTTCACAGAGATTGTGAATTCTGCTTTAATTTGTTTCATACTAAATCAGACGCAATGGAGATGAAAGTGTCACCAACATGGAAGAAGAATTTGAATGGATTCCAAACTCAGTGTGATAATTCAGCATTGAAATTACAGTTTTCTATAGGCAAAGCCACTTCTGAGTTTTTGCCTACCAAGTGGGAATTGTTTGCAGTAAGAAATTTAGGCTGTTTCTTTTCTTATCATGATGTCAAACCTTTAGTAAATAACTTGACTGATAATAATGAAGGAGCACTAACTGAAGTAGATTCAAACAGATCAGAGGAGAACATCATGGGAGAATCTCTCGTCCTGATTTTGAGTTATCAGAATTAATTTGCTCTGGAATTTCACATGAAACTGAAATTGTTTTATACCTCTCTCTGATGTGACTTTTTCAGAAGTATGTTTGGTTCTTTCTACTGTGCAGCTCCAAGAAAGTTCAGGTTTGCAAAGCTGCAACAGCCTAATATGTGGTGCAGGTGGCTGCTGAGGCCTCAAGTTGCCAGGGAGGTCCCCAGTTCCTCTCATGGTCTGAGCTTAATTCAAGGGGCATGCCCATGAGACATGAGTGCCTTCTTTCCTGACCTGAGTCATCACTGTTTCCCATCCCCTTTTCCTGCCTATAGTAGCAGCTGGCCGTTGCAGGCGGGGAGAATGGAAAGGGGTGAGGGTGAAGGGATGATGGTGGTTCCTGTGACATCTGTCAGTTAGGCGAGGCTGGCAGGGGAAAGAACGGAGCCTTCTGTCTTGGCCTGGCATTGGCCCATGTTGCTCTGTACTTCATCAGCCAGGTTTCCGAGGCACTGCTGCAGCTCAGGCAGCATGGCTGCACTACCCTGTTGCAGTGCAGTGCAGCTGAAGAGCCTGGTTCAGTCAGTGTGGAAGCAGGCAGGAAGGAAGGCCCAGAGCTGCCATGGCTCAAGGGTTTCTTTCTTGCCACTTGAGCAGAGGCAGGATGGGAATGACACAGGCTTGGATGAAGCTCTTGTGCTTGGGGTGGAGGACAAATCCCCCACATCTGGCCCTTCTGCCTGTTGCAATCCCCTTTCCCAGATCCCAGACCATCTCCCATTCCAGCTGGATTCCCTGGCAGCTACAACTCATTGAGGAGCTTCTCTGTCTAATTCCCCTCAGTGTCTATGGAAAAGCACGTCATTATTTCTGTCTTGTTAGTATACTTGCCACGTAGGAGTCTTGGGTTTCATTCCACAATAGTGAAGTCATGCTTTTGATGCAAACACACATTAATTTGCTGCAAATTCAGATGTTCCTACTGATCAGCACCAAGCCACATCTCAGTACTGCAAATTATTCCAACAGCTGGGAAGGAAATCACGTTAGAACAGAATTTTAGCTCTGGTGGCTCTTTTCTCTCAATGGGATGTCATCAAGTCTATCACTGTTCAATGTGTGGCAAATATTTCTGTTTTCTCTGCTCTCCATGGTGGGGAGTTTCCTCATCTATAACAGTTCTTTCTGGGAGCAAAAGGGGAGCGAGGGGAGGTGTTCTCTCTGTTTCTTTCCTCTCTGTTTTCTGTTCCTTTCTCTCCTCCCAGAATCCCCCCTTGTATTTCAGATTGAAAGCCTCTCTGACCATATATTTCTGCAGCCTCTGGATCAGAAAGATTCCATGAAATCAGCAGTGAGCAAGGGATGTTTTCACCACCGAGAAGTGACTAAGGTAGCTCTGGGCTTTCCTCTCTCCTTTCCATGGGAACAAGATCATGTTTTTACAAAGCTAAAGAAGCCTCCACCCTGCTTCTCCCAGAGCTGAATTAATGTCACAATGGCCATTATCTACTTGAAAGAACAAATGTTTCAACCCCGTTGAGGGAAGTTAATTCAGTTCTCAGCCTGAGTCCTTCATCCACATTCCTTAAGGCATTGCACTACCATATGGATGCTTCATTTCCCTTCTCAGGCCTGGTCTACACTTACCTTCTGGATTTGGCAGCAGTTGATGGGAGATACGCAAGTGACATAAGAAACTTGAGTATCTCCCGTTGACTTTGCTGTGTCTGTTCTGCATGCCATCCACACTGCAATGTGCCACTTACGGAGGTGGTTTTCCTCTGTTGATTTCTGGATCGACTGAAAGGGTCTATACAGACTGCTCAGTCAATCCAGACACATCGATCTGACGGTGGTGAATTTGTCACCATCAGTATAGATACAGCCTCAGTTTCACACAGAGAAACAATTTCCTTTTCACAGGTCCTAGAAAAGCAAAACCTTTCTGTGTCTTTCTGTGTCTCTTGTCTGAGCATTCAATTCCTTTGAAATATTCTTTCCTGAAATGAAAATGGTCAAACATCATCATCTTCAACTGACAGAGATAATCGCCCTCTTCTTTCCTCTGGCTGCGGTTGTTATTTTGTGATACATCATTGATGGAATAAAAGACTGAGTTCACTCCAGGGTGAGGAAAGAAAGAAGCCAGCAACCCCCAGATGAAGCTCAATACCCCAGAGAAAACTTGAGTCCTGCTATTGGAATCACCAATGTGCTAGAGATATGACAGCTCATCCAGCTCATTCCTTCCAGCTCATAATGGAAGTAGACTATGAGGTGTGCCAGCTGGGGGAGTGTAGGGCCACCCAAATGTACCATGTGAACCTCCTGAAGATGTGGCATGTGCAGGAAGCACAACCCATTACAGATACCTTGCAGGATGCAAAATTGGGGCTGCAAGCTGCTTTGGGCCTCAGGACAAAACAGTAATGCTGGGGGAAGGACTATAGTTTAGACAGGCCAAAGGAGACTGGAAGTTAGTGAGAGGACTCTCAGAGGTTTTCTCATGTTAGTCGGGATACATGCCACCACATAGTGATGGAGCCCGGGCAGAAAGTCCATGAGAACCCCAGGCCTCTGCCATGAAAGACGTGGACCAAAGTGCAACAGGAATTGAAGGATTTGCTTGACATGGGGGTCATAGAGGAATCGTGATCTGATTGGAGGACCTCAATTGTTCTCACATTCATGTTCATTGTGTGATTTGAGTTTTCTTGAATTTACTAAATTTTTTAATAAAAGTGGATAAGGATTTGCTTTGCCCTCAAGGTGAGTGTCTTTGCCACAACCTGGGAATTCTTGCAAGATATTAAACTTCTTAGTTCTAATTCTGTTGAGTCTGATTTTCGGATGAGAAAGCTATTATCCCCAGCTTACTAAATTAATACTAACTGGCAATCAATAAAATTATTCACTATTAAAGGACCAGGCTGGGTCCATCCACATGACATAAGGATCAAGCCTCTCAGCCTTGGTCTAAGGAGCAGTGTTAGAGATGCTCATGCTAGCACATTAAAAAGAATTGTGTAAACATTGCTTTGACATGGTGGTTCAGGCAGGAGCTCAAGCTCTCAAACTCAGCACCAGCCTGACAGACCAAGCTGCAGCCCAATCTGCAACATCTACACCATTATATTTAGTGTGCTAGTGCAATGCTGCAGAATTAAGATGGGAGAACCTCTCCCAGAAACAGTGTAGACATATTACAGTGGTCTACACCCTATGATTATTTTTCCGGGATGATGATCCCAACAGCTCCACAGCCTCTAACAAATGCCCCATGGTTGGAAACATCCGTTTTTGTCACTGTCACTCCAGTGAATTAAAAAAAATTCAGATTTCTGGTAAACACTATTTCTGTTGGGGTGATGCAGCCAGTAGATATTTGAAGCAACGCCAGATAGCTGTTTCAGAACAAAACAGCCTTTATTAGGCAACTGGAATACAGTATATAAAGGTCCCTAGGTTAGTATGGTAAAGCAAAGATTAATTCTAACTTCATGTTGGCAGACTCATCTTCCAGGCTTTACAAAGTCTCTTACATTTTCTCGCTCTCTGCACTCTTTTTGTTCCCCACTGTCTCTCTAGGTGTTCCATTGATATGTGGATAGTTCTTGATTGCATAACCATGCCAAGGCAGGCAGAACTATGTTCCTTCAAAAGCCCTTACTTCCCTTCTCCCAGATAAGAATTAACTCCTTCACACTGAGTGGGTAACAAAACTATGTGAGTGGGATGCTTAGTCACGAATATTTTCATTAAAAGTAATAAATAAATCCCATACTCTTTGGATATATGATCAAAACAAAGGGCTCGGAAAATAAATCATTATATTACAAAATGTGGGGGTAGGAAAACTCAATAGCTTGTCCAGTCTATCCTCATGCTTTGAGAGGGGACTAAGGATACTTAGTCCATCCCTGAGAGGTGTTTCTATCATCTGTTCTTAATAATCTCCAATCAGGGGGATTCCACAACATCTCTTGGTAAAATACTCCAGGTCTTCTCTATCCTTATAGTTGGAAAATTTTCCTGATATCCAGCGTAAAGCACTCTTGCTGCAGGCCAAGCCAATTACTTCTCTCCTACCCTAGAGGACAAGGAGAACAGTTGATCACCCCGTCGGTATAAACACATTTGAAGGCTCTTTTCAGATTCCTCCTGAATCTTGTTTTCTCTAGACTAAATCTGCCCATTAATTTCAGCACTTCCTCTAGGGTCTGATATCAAGATAATGAGGGTGGCTGTGTGGATATATACTTCTAAATGAGTGTGATCAAAGGAAGGTTGGATGTGTCCAGGTGAGAAAAATGAATGTTGCAGTAACTGAGACAGGAGGTGATGAGAACTTGAAAATGACATTTCACTGTGTGGATGCCTAGGGAAAGCCACATAGTACAGGTTTAATGATAAAACAAATGCAAGGTGTAGACATACCGTAAGAGCTGGATCCAGAATCTCTTCTTTATCCAATAAGTGTCTAGGACAAATTAGCCCTGGTGTCACTCTCTGGGACTTTTGCCTTAAAAGTTCCATTTTTCATCAATGACTAACAAAACAAAGGTAAAAGGAAAGTAATTCTCCATTTCCTGCAAGACCTGCAGAGATCATGCTATTAGGATCTCTGTGTGTAGACATCCCCAGGAAATCACAAGGATTAGGAACACAGGCTCTCGTATTGCAGCTCTTAGACTTGAAGCAAAGTTCTTTCCAATGCCAGTGACAACAGACTTCATCAGCCACTGGATTGTGATTTGATTCTTTCCAATGCTTCTCTGCAAAGAAGACTTTTCCTTAACAAGCAATTTCTTCTTTTGCCAACATAACTCTGTTCTGTTTCCTAGGAAGACCCTGGAAAATACGAGCAGAGGAAACAAAAGGCATGAAGTAAGGTACCAGTGGGAGTTGAAGAAAGATTTTCTTGTTTATTAGACAAGCACTTTAGTCAGCTTAGTCACAGTGCTCATCTATATAAATTGCTCCGAGACATCAAGAGCAAATTCCAAAGCAGAAACATTTTCCGTTTCCTGCCAGACCTGAGGCATCGAGCTATCTGGCTCCCTTTGCGCAGAAAGCCAAGTTGAGCTGACAGAGGGCATCTAAGCTGCTCTTCTCACAGTAGGAGCTGTTACTGTATAGTGGTTAGTACTTTGCCTTATGGCCCCAGCAATTTCATCTCAACCCCCATATCAAGGGAACCTTTTCATTAGCTCCAGACTTGTCTATTGCCGTTTTCCAAGATGAAGGTGCAAGGAGGTGCATCTCTGTCATGAAGAAGGGCTTAAAGGATTTCCCAGAGAGGCCATTTTTGTTTATGAGAGAAATATGCTAAAACGAGATGGCAGCAGACAAACTTGGCTCAGCAAGGAAAAACTGGAAGGTCAAGCCAGGAGTCCTAATTATTAGGAAGGCTCTTCTGCCAGCTCTTCTGAAAGCCCACTCTCTAGAGGCCTTTAAAGAACGACTCCAGATGTGCACTGAGAAAGAGATGCCAAAACAGGATTCTCTGCTACCCACAGGCATCAAGCTATAAGGAGCTCTGGGTGGATGGAGACCCCTGCCAGCATAAAAGGCTTTGGCAGAGACCTTTGTGTCACCAGTCATGGTCATATAGTGCTTAGTACATTTTCCTGAGGGTTCTACAGCCACAATATCAAGTCGAGTAGCAGCATTCCCTTGCTTGTCTGCACATTTGCTGGGTGTCTCATTCTGACATAGGAAAATGGGAGCAGAGTGGTTATAGAATCATAGAATCCTGGCTAGAAGGGACTGCAAAGGTCACTTAGTCTAGGCCCCTGCCAAGAAGCAGGATTTGTTCTATCTAAACCAGCCAAGACAGGTGGCTATTCACTTTTTGGTGGACTGTTTTTTTTACCCAACAGGTATGGGAACTCCTAGCCACCCGATGGCAGCTTCCTGACTTGCTTGGCTAGGACTATGTACCACTAGCTTTTGGCTTATTCCTGGATGGATAGAGGCACACCAAGGGGCAAGGTCAGGGCAAGCAGCAGCCATTCTGCAGGCATCCTCAGAAGCAGCCGTAGCATAGAGTGCGAGTGCCACAGGACACCTGCACCTCATCAATTTCATCACGATTTACCAACTGAGGTGGAGCTGATGTCAAGAGCACTTGTATCAAAGGAGGCAGTTTCCGTGGTTAGTGGCTGGCTGTGGCCAAAAGATGCCATGGGTCCCTGGCTGAGTGGCTGTAATTGTGGGACAGACTCTGGGATTAAAGGCACAGTGCAACACCTGACGGTCTCCCATTCAGAGGGTTCTTTTCTTCCTTTTTGGTTTCCTGCTGCTCATGCCTGCAGGTAGAGACTCAGTTGGAAATGGGGGAGGCTGCAGACACAGATTTGGCTTTGGACTCATGCGCGGCCCTGAGTCAAGAGTTCGTGCTTATAGGTAATTGATCCCATTTTTGTAAGGTAGGAATGCCTGTAATTCTTTTTTCTTTTTCAGTGTTATACAGCACCAGTTTTTTTACTTGACTGGTTGTTCAAATGCACAACAATCCAAAACACTTCTTAATTAGGGCTAGATATTGTGCTTTCTGGTGACTGGCCTCCCTTCAGCGCATGTGTCTGTGTTTTTATTTCACTTTGTAATGTTGCAGTTTTGTCCTAGATGCGATATTCATATAAACAAAAATTGAAAAAATTGAAAAATTGTAAAAAGGCCTTAGGACACTGGACAATAGAGAGGGCCTGGGCTAAGGCAGGGAGAGAGAGAGAGAGAGAGAGAGATGCAGGTTTTCCTGCTCCATTTTCCTTGCCTACTTTCGCTTCTACATCAACTTCTTAAAAATTTTTGAGATCCTGCGTACTGTCGAGGAACCCAAACTCAGGGGTCCTTACTTACATGTCCGTTGCCCAGCGGATGGGTTAGCCAGACAGTGGGTTAGCAGTCAAAGTTTATTCTTTATATAAAAAAGGTGGCCCGATGGTCAGGGCGACCCTAAGCATACATTTCTAAGGGCTTTTATAGTCATGCACAAACAAGTCTTTATACGTCATAATTTCTATAGCAATGTACACTGAAAAATCTTCTTATCAATGTACTTCTGGGCCTAGCACTTCCAACTCCCCTTATCTAAATTGCAAGGCCATTCTCTTTATTCCGCACTTGCTGGTGCCCAGCTCTCATAACTATCTTGTTATTACTGCATATTCGGAGACTAAAGATCTACTAGTAGAGCACATTCCATCTCAGGCCTTGTCAGCTATTCTCACAGACTAGAATTTAGAAGCAATAGAGAGTCCATCTTTTCCTCCATAAACAGGGCAGAGAGACTCCATTTTTGTTTCCCTCCACAGTACCTCAGTCAGTCAAGAGTCTGACTTTTACTCTCTGTGTTCAAGTCTCTGGTCAGGCAGTAATTGTCTATAGTGATTTCCCACTAAAAGCGATGAAAGATATTTTCTGTGGAATTCTCCATGGCTTTAGTTTTCTCTTCTGCACTTGGAGTTTTCTAGGAAGGCCCTATGGTGCATGGGATTGTATTGGAAATGTCTGGACATGCCTCAGAATCTAGAAGTAAGGTGTGACTCATCAATGCCTAAAGTAGACAGCCTGAAAATGCCAAGGTCAGGGTAGGCTGCAAAAGGAGAGAAGATCCTCCCAGCACTGGTAGATAACACCGATGTTAGACTCCCCAACCAGCCACAAAGCGTGCTTGTTATTCCCCACACTGATTATCAAGAAGCCATCGGTAGCTGTGTTAGTCTTTTTTTTTTTTTTAAGCAAAACAGTGATAGTTCTGTGGCACCTAAAAGACTAATACATTTATTTGGGCATAAGCTTTCATAGGCAGAAACCCACTTTGCCACTGGGGTCTTAATATTTTTACTGAAATTTGGAGGCAATAAAACTCAGCCCTCTATTCTTCAGAAAAGAAACCTAGACTTCCCATGCTGTATGTAAGACTGGTGCCAACTATGCTTCCACACCTTGCCTCTAAACCAAGAATAACATTTCATCCATCACCCTGTCTCCACTATTTTCAGGTCAGGGTTTCTCTGTGATGTCTGTCATGATCATATTTGTGCACTACTGTGTTTTGGACAGAGCTTGCACTGCCTCTCTGTATTATATCTGTGTTCAGGGAGTACTTGTACTGACTCTCAGGACTGTTTTTCTGGTAGTGCCTTAGAAATACTGAGTTTCTGCTACTTTCTATCTCTGAGCAGCTAAAAGTCCATGCCTCCAACACAGCTCCCAAAGCTCTGACTCTCAGGTGCCTTTTGGTCTCGTCTGGCATCTGTATTGACAGGAACTATTCTGGTTCCCTTTCCTTACATTGAGACTCTGCAGCACTGAGCCCCTTTCAGGAGGAGAACAATAACTCAGACTCCTTCAACTGTTTCTCTGGGCAGATCCCAGCCATTCTGCATATTCACTAACCACTACCAGGGCTCTTACATGGGTAGAGAGAAGCTCCTGAGTGCCAGGTTTGTTTACATTTAAAAAATCTCAACTTAACAAAGGTCGAGTTTCAGCCACCACTGTCATTCCCAGAAGCGTGAATCAGTCGCCTGGGCTTACAGCAGCCTGGGCTTGGGTTTTCTTGTCAGTGTCACTACACCAAGAATGACAGCCCCACTGCTGATGCAAAGGGAAGCAGTATGTGTACTTGACACTGCGTAGCTCCAGCTAAGCCAACAAAAGCCCTTCATTTCTCGTCGAGGTGGTTTAATTTTGTTGAAAAAACAGGGCAGTTGTGTCAGTGGGAAGTTGATAGCAGTGTTACACCACTTCTGTTTTGTTGACCAAAGTAGACTTTGGTTGAAAAAATTTCCTAGTGTACACCAGGCCCATCTGAAGCCAGAAAGCCACATGATTTACTCCATGAGAGGAGCCAGAATGTTTTTTTTTTTCCACATTCCTGGGGAACAAAATTTTTGCCAGAATAAGTCAGTTAATGTTGTACCCTCAAAATTCCATGCACAAGCTGAAATACTAAGAGGGATCTAAGGGTTTATCTACACTTACATTGGACTAGCTACGTCTTTTGGGGTGTGAAAAATCCACATCTCTGAGCAACGGATTTAAACTGAGCTAACTTCTGGTGTAGGCAGTGGCAGGTCAATTGAAGAATACTTCTGCTATCTAGCTACAGCCTCTCAGAAAGATGGATTAACTATAGTAAGAGGATCACCCTTCTCATCACTGTGGAGAATGTCTACTCTGAAGTGCAGTTCCACTGTAGCAGTTTGAGCATAGACTTAGCCTGAGAGCAAGACCAGACCTGCTTCCAATTAGCACCAAGGATGCTCAGGTATTAAAACTGCAAGAGCCAGAACTCTAGCCATTCCATGGTTGGCAGGATTTGAATGGGCAAAGGAAGACCCCAATGAATATTTAGTCCATCACTTTAACCACTGAGCTATAACTACGTGTGTCCTGTGTGTTTCTCTATATTCTATTCTGTTTTCACTGAATTATCACTTCTGATTTTTTACCCAGGCTACTGGTGAACAACTGGTAAACAACTGCTGGGCAGTTGTATAGGTGTGTCCAATGTGAAAGAGCAAGAATTCCTGCTGCTTTCCCTTCTCTCTGGAGCATGATTACACTCTGTTTGTATTAGCTCCATTATACTGTGTACCTAAGCAGAGTAGGTGCGACTACACAAACATAGCCTGTTCCTGAAGTCTTTTCCCCCTGTTCTTCTCTAGATGTGAAGGGAGAGCTCATTCAAGCACTGCTTACCCTAAAATATGTTAAAAGTCCTTTTTGTTCCTATGTCTCCTGGTCCTCGATTTCTTATTGCTCTCCCCCTCTAATTGGTAAGTAAGATGAGGTGGCTGAGTGGTTAAAGTGATGGATTGCTAATCCATTGTGCTCTGTACGCATGGGTTCAGATCCCATCCTCATCAAGTACATTTATTCTTCTTTAGTGTATTCCAAAGAACCATTTTCATGCAGTGACAGTCCAACTCCTATTGCTTCCAAAAAACCCCCCCAAAATACACCCCCAAACCCTGTATTTCCTTAGTTTGCTTATGTGAAGGTCATATGAAACACACTAAAAAGCCTTACTAACGTAGAGCTATATCCCATGTACTGCTTCCCCCATTCCCAACACTTGTTAACATGTCAAAGAAGCATGTTAGTTTGGTTCAACATGACTTTTTCTTGAATAATCAATGTCGTTATTACTTATCACCTTATTTTCTTCTAGATCTTTACAAACCGATAGAAGCACCAGTGTGCACATAGGTACCATGGCTCATTGAGGGTAGCTTATTTGTGTCAACGGTAGAATTCTCTTCTGTTAATATACAGACATAGACAAGTTAGATGTCTTCAATTCACCAGGCTCTGATGAAATACACCCTAGAATACTTAAGGTATTGGCTGACGAGAACACTGAGCCATTAGCAATTAACTCTGGTAACTTATGGAGGAAGGGAGATATCTGAGAGGACCGGAAAGGGAAAATATAGTACCAATCTATAAAAGGTGGCATAAGGACTACCCAGGAAAATATAGAACAGTCAGCTTAATTTTGGTATCAGAAAAAATAATGAGCAAATAATCAGTTTGTAAGCATCTAGAAGATAATAAGTTGATAAATGACAATCAGCCTGGATTTGTCAAGAAAATATCATGTCAAAGCATGTTAACAAGGTTGTGAATAGGGGGAAGTAGTGCATGTGATATATCTCCACTTTAGAAGGGCTTTTAATACTGTCTCCCATGATCTTCACATAAAAAAACTAAGGACATACAGGGTTTTTTTCTTTAATAAGAGTTATGGGTCATTGCACCAAAGCGGGACACAGTTGGTTGGAATTGATGGGAAAAGAATAAATGCAGCAGATTAGCATGTTATTGAACCATGGCGTTGAACCCACACATGCACAACACAAAGACTTAATAGTGCATTGTTTTAACTTCTCAGATATCTCATTTCAATTATTTCAATGGTGAATATTATGTCATTTTTGCTGCTTTTTCACACCCCTGACAAGCAAACGTTTACCAACATAAGGGATGGTGTATACAAAGCCTCAATCTTTTATGATATCACAGAGACAGCTTTATAAAAGCTAAACCCTAACCTACTCAGCCAGCCATTGACCTTGGGGAAATGTTGCAGGCAGCAGAGACCTTGGAAATAATTAAATAACAGGAAACCCATCAACAAGCTCATAGACTCATAGACTCATAGGTCAGAAGGGACCAATATGATCATCTAGTCTGACCTCCCGCACAAAGCAGGCCACAAAACCCTACCCATACACATTTATAACAACCCCAAACCCATGACTGAGTTATTGAAATCCTCAAAAATGAGATTTGAAGACCTCAAGCTGCAGGGAATCCATCAGCAAGCGACCCATGCCCCATGCTGCAGAGGAAGGCGAAAAACCTGCCAATCTGCCCCGGAGGAAAATTCCTTCCCGACCCCAAATATG
>ML676757.1:0-11794 GCA_007922155.1 Mesoclemmys tuberculata
AAGGTGTATGGGGCCTTGCTGATGTGGGATAAGCTCTCCTCCTGATCTCTAAGAGTTAACAATTGGTTTAAGCCTTGAAGCATGAGTTTAGTATCCTTTCCAGTGTTTTTTGTTAGCATTATTCTAAGTCTGGCTCTCCTTGTTGAACGCCCAATCCCCTTTTTGTGCCCAGCTAAATTTGTGACCTCAGCCATGTCTTGTGACAATGAGTTCCACAGCCTAATTACATGTTGTGTGGGGAAAAAAAATATTTCTTTTGGCTGGTTCTGATTGTGTGGCTTTCTGGCTTCCTGCTTTTTATTTCATTATGAGTAGTGCTGTTGGAAAAATGGATTTTTTTTTTTTGGTCTGAAAAATCAGAAAAAAATAGTTTTGGGTTGGACTGAAGATTTGTGGCACACTGAAAAGTAACAACAACAAAAAAGCATTTTGTGTTGAAGGAACCATCTAGTTTAGACCTACTTGAAATGTCTTGTTTTGAGTTGGAGCATTTTTGCACATTTATGAAAAAAATTTTAAAAATCAAATGAAAGGAAATTTTCAAAGGAAAAGTTCTTTCATTTAGAAAATATCAGACTTATCAAACATCCACTTTGATCTTTTACCTCCAACTGAAAAACGGGATGAAATCCAAACATGCAGTAGGACGTCAGGGTTACGAACACCTTGGGAATGGAGGTTCTTTGTAACATTGAACAAAACATTATGGTTCTTCTTTCAAATTTCACAAATGAACATTAACTTAATACAGCTTTGAAACATTACTAAGCAGAAGCAAAATGCTTTCCCTCATGGCTAATGCAAGGCTCAAAGACGCTCCACAATGGAGTGGACCAGTGGTCTTAGATCCATCGGTCTGCGGGGCGAGTAGTTCATTATCGCTCAGCTCAGAGCCATCAAAAGGAATTTAGACATTTGCGGGAACATACCCCATGGCATGCTGGAGAAGGGGCACAACAGGGATGCGCCGCAGTGCTGCATGAAGATCAAGGAGCTGCAGCAGTCATATCAGAGAGCCAGGGAAGCTAACAGCCATTCTGGCTCCTTGCCAAAAACTTGCTGCTTCTATGAGGAGCTGTATGCAGTTCTCGGCGGTGACCCCACCATGGTGCCGCCCCACAGCATTGATACCTCTGTTAGATCACAGTTCCTGGACAATGATGAGGGGTCCATGGATGAGGACGAGGAGGAGGATGAGGAGAGCAGGGTGCAGGAGAGCGGGGTGTCCGTTCTCCCAGACAGTCAGGACCTATTCCTGACCCGAGAGCAGTCCAGCAGCACACAGGACAGCAATAATGATCCCAGGGAAGGCACATCTGGTGAGCTTTTTCTTCTTCTTAGCAGTTCTGTCCTTTTAAAAGGGGGTGGGGAGTGGGAAGGGGATTTCAGGCGTTTAGTGGTCTTTAATGGGGGGTTATCCCCGGAACAGATTATTTATGTGCAGAGATCTGCTCTGAGAATCATCAGTTGATATCTCAAGGAAACGTTAATGTAGGTAATCTGTTATTCTTTGCACAAGGTTTTGGGGGAAGGCAGCCTTGTTCTTTCCTCCCCAGTAGGATACTTTGCTGCACCACACTGCAATCAAGGAAGTACACATCATGGCGGAACACAGCATAGCGGCATAAGGGCCAGGCCGGTACCCTGCTGCATGCAGTAACTCTTCCCTTTCGTCCTGCATTACCCTCAGGAGACTGATATCCCTCATGGTCACCCAGGGAAGACGGTGCATGTTTACAATACCCGATATGTACAGCAGATATACTCTACCTCTCTATTCCCCATTGTAGTGTCCTACCCAGTCACTTTAATTATTTTGATTTGGTTTCAGAATAGACTAGTAACCCCCGCGCGCTGTCCTCAGATCCCCTGTGGCTGCGTCGTGACTAAACGGTCATCCAAATTAAACCATGTTACCCAGGCATCCCTCTAATACAGGGAATATGAAATGAGCTTTTTAAAGATCATTAATCCTCTCTATAGCACAGTGAAGTGCCCCTGGCTTACCATCTCCTCTCCTTGGGTGCCTTATCTCCTCTCCACTTCTTACCGCTCCTCTCCCTGGGTGTTTTTAAATGTTCTGCTGCCGTAGCTCTCTGTTGGGATGCTCTCGCCCAGAAGCCAAGCTGACACTCTGTGTCTGCGATCAACAGCTCTGATTTAGCAGCGCTGACTCCAGTCATCTTCTTGGTACACCCTGGGCATGGTCTTATCTCAAACAAGGGATGCCAGCACCCTCTGGCTTAATTTCCCCCCCCAACCATCCACCCTGAAATGTCCAGCTGTCTCCAGGCACCTTAAGAGAAATAACATGGTTTGCTTTTACAGAGACAATCCCTAGCTGCTCAGCACATTAACTGGAGTTACCAGTTAATTAAATACAAGCTCAGCACTGGGCTGGTTTAGATTAAAATAAAACAAGTTTATTAACAAACAGCCATGGGTGATGCCATATTAAATCAAACCATGCTAGAGATGGTTAAAAGAAAATCACAGTGCAAAAACACAGCTGAGAGGCTAAACTTCAATCAAACAAGACACTGACTTCATTCAAGATGCTTCTTCTCACCAATTGGTCTTGGCCCCATCTAGGCAACTACCAATAGGTTAGGAGCTTCCACCGAGGTGCTGGTTTCCCTTGTTGTCTTAGGAGAACGCTCCCTCTGTCATCCTGAAGAGCCGATCTCTTTAAGTTCATAGGCTGTAGTTCAAGAAACAGGAAGGTCACACAGGGGGGCCGTCTTCAGTCCTCGCTGATAGTTGACTCATCACCTCCTCTCTTTGGTGACTCCATGGCTTTGCTTACCTCATAATTATATTTCAATTCTCTTATCACTGGTCATCCTGCTTCATTTGCATTCAAGACCTGAGCAGACCTCCATCTCTTTGTTCAAATATAGACTTTAAAAGAGACAAGCAGAGAACTGCCATACCTCCACCAGTGACAAGTTCACCTATGTTCAACAATGCTCTTATTAACCAGTATGGTGGGGGTTTTCAAATGATTTCTTGGAAAGCAGAGTTTGTACACACATCATTGCAGTAGCGAGTTTGGTGGAAAGGCAGAGATGCCTGCATTCACACTGGGGAAGCAAATGCCTTGCATGAGCACTGTGCATCTGAGAAGTGGTGGCCATGCCCCACCTCAGACATGGCTTCATTTTGGTAGGTTACTGAAGCATTCATGGTCCTGAATCCCTTTCAGATGCTGTGGATGTCTGTGAGATCTCATTGTTGTACCTTCCACCAGAACCTCTCCCTCCAGACTGAAATTCCAAGGCGGAGATTGCAACCCAGATGGGACACCTTGTGGAGAGAATCTAAAGCAGGGAACACACCAGGTCTAGAAGCAGCAGTTTGTGATGAGGAATATGAAGCTGTTGATGAGGAAGAAGGATCCACCCACCGCCAGCTCCCGGACCCAGAGGAAGCTGAAAACTGCAGAGAGAGGACAATCACACGTGGAACCGGCAGGTGAATATCATCGCTAAGTGTGATGCTCACGATCATGTGCTTGTGTCTTTATGACTTGTGACAAACTCCCCTTTAGCTCAGAAGCCACCCTTAGCTGTTTTCTCTTAGACTGGTAGACTGACCCTTGAATCTTTCTTTGTATGTCTATCCCTCGCCTATCTGCCTGTCCTCTCTCTCCCCTGTGACCTGTGCCGTATGAGCATCCCCATCAGAGAGACTTCTTGTTTCTGGCACATTCTGTCTGCAATAGCCTGTTTCTCCTTCCAAAGAGGGGAAGGATGGTCCAATTGTTATGGGGCTGGGCTTGGACACAGGATATCGGGGTTCAATTTCCAGCTCTAAAACAGATCACTTGTGGGACTTATCCTGTACTTGCTGCCATTTCCCATCTCTGAAATGGGCACTGAGGGATGAAATCCATTAACAACATGGTGAGGTGCTTGGATACTTTGGTGTCATAGATAGAAAGGGACTGGGGGGAGAAGAGGGATTACTTTGGTGTCATAGATAGAAAGGGACTGGGGGGAGAAGAGGGATTTTCATCTCCACTTTGATTTCTGTCTCTATGTGACATATGTCACCTCCTCTGACCTCCCTTTTCTCCTCCAATAGAAATAACCAATGGAGGTGACTTAAATGAAGGAAAGCTCACCTGTGTTGATGATGTTGATGTTCACAGTCCGGCTGAGAAGCGATAGGACCCACGTCCCATTCACATTCTTCTTGTACCTGCAGGTGTATTCCCCAGTGTTGTTTGGACCGGCCTTCAGGATCGTTAGCACAGATGTGTTCGTAGAGCTGATGCTGGGATCTATACTGGTATTCTGAAACCCCAAATGCCCGGGGACAATCTCGACTCTATCCTTGTAGAAATGAAAACTCTGCTTGATGGCATCCCCAGGGGCCACACAGGTTATGTTCAGGGTGAGCCCTTTCTTCACAGCTCCGAACGGGGGATGCACACTCAGCTCTGGCTGGGGAAGAGGATCTGGGGGGAGCAACAAAGGGGAGAGATCAGCAGGGACATGGTGAGAGGAGAAAGTGAAGATGGGGAACAGAATTTAATGTACGTGGAGCTGATGCATCTTGTCTCTCCAGAGACTCTTGTTTCATTTCGGGGTTGTGAGGGTCTTCTCAGAGATATGAGTGGTAGCCAGGGTATGGGGTGGGGATAGATTCCTTCAGATAGAAATACAGAGCTGTGATATGGGGATGGGTTGCATTGTCCCTGAGGTTATCTCTTGCCTAGACACATTCTTCCAGCGCTCACAGCTGTATGCTTTGGCGTGCAATCCAGACTCCCCTGGCAGCTGAAGCAAGTCGATGTAACGGTTTGTAGGTGACAAGCGTTCCTGGGAGCTCCTGGGAATCCTCTCTTGCAACAGATTTTCTGGGACAACATTTCTCCATGTTGTCCATGGCATGTTCCATCTGCAATGGCCTGTTTCTCCTTCTAAAGAGGGTAAGGATGGTCCAATGGTTATGGGACTGGGCTTGTACACGGGGTATTGGGATTCAATTTCCAGCTAGAGAACAGGTCACCTCCGGGACTTATCCTCTCCTTGCTAACATTACTCATCTCTGAAATGGCCACTAAGGAGTGAAATGCATTCCCAACATTGTGAGGTGCTTGGAGACTTGGGCCACTGAAGTATCATAGATAGAAAGGGACTGGGGGGAGAAGAGGGATTTTCATCTTCACTTTGATTTCTGTCTCTATGTGACATCTGTCACCTCCTCTGACCTCCCTTTTCTCCTCCTATAGAAATAACCCATGGAGCTGATTTAAAAAATGAGGGAAACCTCACCTGTGTTCATGATGCTCATGGTGATGTTTACAGCCTGGCTGCCAAGGGACAGGATCCACCTCCCACTCACATTCTTCTTGTACCTGCAGGTGTATTCCCCAGTGTTGTTTGGACCGGCTTTCAGGATGGTTAGCACCGAGATGTCCATAGTGCCGATGCCAGGATCTGTGCTGCTGATCTTATACCCCAAATGGCTGGGGATGACCTCAGCTCCGTCTTTGTAGAAAAGAAAGTTGTGTTCGCCAGAGTCCCCAGGTGCCACGCAGGTGATGTCCAGGAAGAGCCCTTCCTTTACCATTCCAGATGGGGGATCCACGCTCAGCTCCGGATGGGGAAGGGGATCTTAGGAGGGCAGCAAAAGGGAGAGGTCAGCAGGGACATGGTGAGGGGATTAAGTGAAGATGGGGAACAGAATTTAATGTATGTGGAGCTGACATGTGTTCTCTCTCCAGAGCCTCTTTTTTCATTTCAGGATTCTGAGGATCTCCCCAGAGATATGAGTGGGAGCAAGGATATGGGGTGGAGACAGATTCCTTCAGATACAAATACGGTGCTGTGATATGAGGAGGGGTTGCATCCTCTGAGGTTATCTCTTGCCCAGACACTTTCCTCCAGTGCTCATAGCTGTACGCTTCGGTGTGCAATCAACACAGCTGAAGTGAGTCAGTGTAATGGCCTGTAGGTGACAAGCGTTCCTTGGAGCGGAATTACTGGACATCCCTAAAGAACCGGATCCTGGATAGGTTGGACGTTTTGGGAGCTGAGTACATCAGAGGCATGGATTCACCCCTTAGTAAGACCAGGTGCTGTGCACTCAGGGTGAGTTTGGGAGAGAGGGATGGGCTGGAAGGTGGCCATGGGAGAATGGAGAGAACGTTGCTTACGAATGATGCCGCAGTGAGGTAAAAAGTAGCTCCCGATTGTGAAGTAAATTCCTTCTCTCTCAGCCAGCCAAACCCATAGCTTCTCTCCGCCTGCCCTTCACACCTAGTAGCTTAAAACCCTCTATATGGCTTTGGTTCCCTCCTGCCAACAGTCTCCAGTTTCTAGAACCCAGAGCCACTGGGACCAAAGTCTCAGACAAGCTCTCCTCACCACTAAGGTGGAGAGATGAAGCAGTTCCTTAGTGAGCCCGGCAGGTCAGGCCCCATAGCGTGGCCTGTGGGGATACCCAAGCCTTGTGATCACCTGGGTGTCTGGTACCTGCTACTGAAGCCAGGAAATTATGTGGCTGGGGGCTGTCAGTGCAACTGTGATATCCCACTGCTGCGTGAGACCCTGCTCTTTGCCTGGCTCGTGCCATCCACCTTCAACCCTGGTCCTGGTCCACTTGCAGCCTGGCCCTAATTTCTGCCCTGCAGCTGCTCTAGTTCCCAGTTCCTGCCTGCCCCAATGATCAGGCCAGATAACCTATGTCCCAGATGCTGACACCCATATCGTGGCAGAGGGGTGCTCCATTACTGAGGAGTTTTCAATCAAGACGGAGTGTCTTTTCTAATAGACTCACCCTAGATGAAGCAGGAATGAATTCAGGGCTCCTCCACTGCTTGTATTTGACAGAGGTCAGGGAAGACATTCACTCATCACTTCTCTCCTGCGATGCATGTTTCCATGATATTGTCCTATTTTAGAGCCCTGGCCCTAAATCTGAATTTCACTTGAACACCCCCAGGGGATCAAATATTGCCACTAATTGAAGCAACTTCTACTGGCTGTCTGGGAAACACCCCACCATTCCCATATCAATGAACCCCACCCACCGTACCCCAGAGTACCCAGCTTCTCCAGGGACCCAAGCAGTGACACTAACCAGAGATGGGGGTTGAAACTCACCTGGTGGGTGGACCTGTCTGGAGTCATGGACCAGGCAGTGTCTCACCCCCTACCTGGAGCAGAGATACCCAGCCATGGGGTGAGGAAACAGCAGGGGAAAGGGGTATCACCTGTTACTGCTATGGAGATGGGTTGGCTCCTCTGTGAGGGGATCTCTCGCCCAGACTGTGTCTTCCGGTATTCACAGCTGTACGATCCGGCGTGTGTCCGAGACATAGGCGAAAGCTGAAGTGTGTGAGTGTAACCGTATGGAGGTGAGAAGGTTTCCTTGGAACGGATTTTTGCCCTCTCCTTTAAAAACTGGATCCTGGCTACTGTAGACGTCCTGGGTGCTGAGCACGTCAGGGTCACATCTTCTCCCATGATGTAGACAGGATGCACTGGAGACACGGTGAGTTGGGGAGGTGGGAGGAGGACTGTAAAAACCAGGGTAGACTTGACTATCATTGAGCAGAGAGGTGTGAGCGCGCACATGTGTGTCCGCTCACCCTGTCTGGAGGGGATCATCCCTGCTCTGTGTGTGTGACAGTCACCTCATTGGCTGCAGGGTCTGGATCCTGCTCAGGATGGGAGAGGGGCTGAGACACTAGGATTGGATCCCAAGAAGGAATGAGCAGCCTCCGATTCCCACTGGACTCTCCCCTCCTGCCCAGGTTGATTTTGGAGATGCAGCTGATAACACGTGCAACCATGGCAGCCAAGGGGCAGGGCCTTCCCTGCCTCAAATCCTCCAGGAGGGGGGAAGTTGAAGGATTATTGATGCAAATCATTAAACCGCAGCCTGGCATTCTTCTCTTGTATTCACCCCCCATTCTCTGCCCAGGGAGCAGAGGCAGATGTGCGGGGAGAATGCAGCCGTCAATGACCGGACCCACGTATCAGCAGCCAGAAGGCATCAAAAAGGAAAGAGGAAGTTTGGGCAGATGTGGGGAAGGGAAGGGGAGTTTCTCCATCCCTGTGTTTTTCCTGGGGTCTGTACAGAACCTTCTATCCAGGTCCAGCCAGGCGGCGATGGGTCTGTACCCCCCAGTTCTCATACCTGCATAAAGCCAAGAGCTCTGGCAGAAAGAGCCCCCCTTCCACACACAGGCCCTAAATGATGGGCCAAGGTGCGGTGGTGACTCAGTGAAATGGGGAGGTGGGTGCCCAGTCTCCATGGCCCGTCCAGTCCTAGTTCTCTGCTGACGTTGGCCGTGAGGCACCGGGTGGTGCCCATGTGGATGGGGGCATCATCTGCCCTATGGCCCGGACTGCGGCCCCTGGATCTGAGAGACATCACACCCCCTTATTCCCATATCACTGACCACCTCCCAGCGCACCCCAAAGTACCCAGCTTTTCCAGAGACCCAAGCAGTGACACTGACCAGACACGGGGATTGAATCTGATCTAGCAAGTGGACTTGTCAGGACCTGGATGACCAGGCTGTGTCTCACCCTCTAGGTGGAGCAGAGATACCCAGCCGCGGGGTGAGCAAACAGCAGGGGAAAGGGCTCTCACCTGTCACTGCTATGGAGATGGGTTGGCTCCTCTCCGAGGGGATCTCTCGCCCAGACTGTGTCTTCCAGTATTCACAGCTGTACTGTCCGGTGTATGATTGAGACACACCTCGCAGCGGAAGCACGTAGCTGTAACCGGCTCCAGACCAGCGTAGATCCCTGGAGAGGATTTTCTGGCTTTCCCTGAAGAACCGGATCCCAGATAAGGTGGATGCTGAGGGAAATGAGCATGTCAGGGTCACGGATTCATCCATAATGAAGATCTGATGCTGTGGGGTCACAGTGAGTTTGGGGGCAGGAGGACGGGCTGGAAGGAGGACGGGGAAGGACAGAGAGAAAATTCTTTATGAATGATGCCCTAATGAAGTATATATTACCCCTCCATTTGTAGTAATTTCCTGACCCCTCCACACGCCCCTTCCATATCTTCTACCCTCTTGCCCTCTATGCCTTGCAGCCCCAACCACACTACACAGGTTAGGTGCCCCCACACAAAACTCTGAGTCTTGGCTTTGGGAAGCAGGGTCACAGGTTCCCTCTTCACCAGGAAGGGAGACAGATGAAGCAGTTCCTTAGTAACCCTTTCGGTCAAGCCAGATAAGAGAGCCTGTGGGGAGACGGAAGGTTTGTTCCCAACTGACTGGCTGGCAGCAAAACAGGGATTAATTCAGGGCTCTCGTCCTTTCTGGTCTGGCATTCATGTTTGTAAGTTATCACTGAAAATTACCATCATGGCCCTAACTCTGAATTTGACTTGAACACCCCCAGGTGATCAGATGCTGCTTAAATTGAAGCAATTTGTATTCGTTTTGTGGGAGCTCCCTCCCGTCTGATATCTATGTCAACACCCCATCCACCGCACTCGATAATACCCAGCTGCTCTAAATACTCAGGAAGTGCCACTGATGAGAGATTGAGATTGTAACTAACCCAGTTTGTTTCCCTGTCTGCATGTGAGTGACCAGGCTGTGTTTCACCCTCTACATGGGGGAGAGAAACCGAGCCACGGGGTGAGCAAACAGCAGGGGAAAGGAGTCTCACCTGTGACTTTTATGTAGGTGGGTTGGCTCCTGTTAGAGGGGATCTCTCTCCTGGACACTTCCTTCCAGTATTGACATGTGTACGCTCCAGTGTGCCACCGAGACACTTGTGAAAGCTGAACCCTCACAGTGTTACTGTCTGGCTGTGTGAAGCCTTCCTTGGAACCAATTTCCTGACTGTCCTGGAAGAACTGGATCCTGGAGAGAGTAGACATCCCAGCAGCTGAACATGTCAGGGTCACAACTTCTCCCGTGACGTAGACAGGATATGCTGGAGACACGGTGAGTTCAGGAGTTGGGAAGGGGACTGTAAAAACCAGGGTGGACATGATCGTCATTGAGCGGAGAGGTGTGAGTGCACACGTGTGCTTCCTCTAACCCTGGCTGGAGGGGATCATCCCTGCTCTGTGTGTGCGACAGTCACCTCATCGGCTGCAGGGCCTGGTTCCCCCACAGGATTGGAGAGGGGCTGGGACACTCGGGATTGGATCCCAGCAAGGAATGAGCAATCTCTGATTGCCTCTGAAGTCTCTGCTCCTGCCCAGAGGGGTGTCGGAGACTTAGCGAGTAATATGCCTAACCTTGTCAGCCACGCAGCAGGGCCTTCCCTGCCTCACAACCTCTGGGGGAGAGGGAAGCGGAGGGCACAGAAGAAGGGTTATTGATGCATATCACTAAAGCGCAGCCTGGCATTTTTCTCTGGGTATCCACCTCCCATTCTCCACTCAGGGGGCAGAGGCAGATGAGAAGGGAGAACGCAGCAGTGAACCACCAGAGCCACCTATCAGCAGCCAGAGGTATCAAAGAGAAAAGAGGAAGCTTGAGCATATGTGGGGAAAGGGAGGGGAGTTTTTCCATCCCCCATATTTGCTCTGTGGTCTCTACAGAACCTGCTATTCAGGTCCAGGAGGGTGGAGTTGGGTCTGCACCCCTCTGACCCTAAGACCTGTGTGGAGCCCAGAGCTTTTGCAGAGAGATCCCTCCTCCACACACAGCCCCTAACTGATGAGCCCAGGCACAACAGTGACTCAGTGACTCAATGGGGAGGAGGGTGCCCAGTCTCAACGGTTCTTACAGCCCTCATTAGGTTGGTGCCCGTGTGTGGGTGCATCTTATGCCCTACAGCCCTAATTGGGACCCACGAAATGGACCCCACAAGTGACCATCATCTGGGGTCTCTCTTCTGAGCACATGAACGTGGCTCTGTACGTGATCTGCCACAGCTGGGGAAGGTGTGAGTGTAGAAGCGTATGCATTGAGCAGCCTGAGCAACCCAGGGCATGATAGAGGAGGCACCCAGGGAACCCCTTTCCTTTTAATTGCAAACATGATGGGGTTAGAGGAGGGGAATCCTCATCCCCACTGTGCGAGTCCCTGAGTATCTCAGCTAGGCCAGGGGATGCCGTTACCTGTGGGGGAAGTTGGGCTGGGGAGAGTCTGAAGAGAACCTAGAAGAGAAGAGAGGAGAAGGGGCGAAAAATCTGGAGAGGGAATGGAGTGTGTGATGGGATAGGGATGAGAGGATCTCTGAATGATGGACAGAGTGACAGGGGCCAAGGGAGGCAACTCACCCACTGCAGGTAGAAGGAGAGTGAGCACTATCCTGAGCTGGGCCCTCAGGGCCGGGAGCTGGGTTCTCAGCTGAGCCATCATCGGGTTGGTTTGGTGCAGGGAGGGGGCCAGATAGTTCCACTCTGCCAGAGGAAGAGGAAGAGGAAGTCACAGTCTCTTGTTCTGTCACCTTTCAGCTAGGGGCTGGAAAGGCATCAGGTTCTCAGGGAAGGAGGGGCTGAGCGCAGCTGGCCACTTCCCGCCACCATCTCTGGGGCTTGCTCTGGCTTTTGTACTTCAATGCAGTGCTGGGGGTGGAGCATCTTTTAGGCGTAGGCCAAGGCTCAGCTTGTTTAAAGAAGCCTCCCTTGAATTATACTAGTTTACACCCAATGAGGATTTTCCACATTGACTTCATTGGAGCTCTGTCCTATTGACCCCAGCTGGTATCTGGTCCTTTGACTCAAGGGAGCTACGGCATATTTACACCCCGAGTTGGGATTCTGGCCCATTGACTCCAATGGAGTTACATCCCATTGACCCTAGCTGGGATTCTGGCCCATTAACTCCAATGGAGTTACGTCCCATTGA